>CM023489.1:2072479-2461845 GCA_013339685.2 Hyalomma asiaticum | reverse complement strand
CGGTTGTCAGTCCCTTTAAGACTAAAAGGTCCGCACGTACAGGGCTTGTGTTGGTATACAGCGCATGCACGCGGTGTAAACAAGCGCGCCTTAGCGCGTGATTACGAAGGTTCTAGGTTTCCAGTGCGTGAATTATGTGAACGTGCTGATTCGTAGGATACATGCAGAATACCCTCGCTCGGCTTGAGTGTGAAATATTCCAGCCGTCTTGGCTGAACATGTCTATAAAATAGGTCGCTTCTTCGCGCTGTTTGGACGATGCACGAGTGCTGGAGCGTTCAAAGTGCACATTAGACGCCTCCCAGGTGACCTATGTTACCCACAAACATCGATTATTACGACCTCCCTAATAGAGAGATCACTTCAATACGTTAAAAAGGTTAAACACAACACACTAAATCAACACATGCGGGAGTAACACTGGCGCTAAACGACTGCATTCGACGCTAACTTCTGGTCGCGTGAACACATGGCCCTAATAAAGTTGCTTTGAAGTCAAAGGCCAGCGCAAGATGCGAGCACTGTCGACGCAAAACAACGCCATAAAACAAAGTGAGCCCTTCTAAGAAAGTCAACTTCAGCGTGTTAAAACCGCACGCCGAATCACCAGGCTAGCCTCACGCACCTTCGGCACAGCACTACCTATGAAGCCGAGAGGAGTGCATCGCTGAGCATACGCCAGTGTACAGTTGTTGCTGAAGCATACTAAAGACCCACGCACAGCATGGTGTCATGAAACGTACGCTAGGGTCACGAAATGTGGGACTTACTTTACGAAGCCTTGCGCTTTTTGCAACCTCCTTGAAGCCAGTACCCGAACCTGTCGATTTCTTCTTTGTACGTCAAAGAAGAAAAGAAAAAAACTTAAGAAGCTTTCCCGTACCTTGTCCACGGCCGCTCAATTAGCAACGGCGTTTTTATCGAGCGGCCGTGCCTTGTCGCTTGCGACAAGCGAATGCGTAGCAGCACGGCCATAGAATACAGCTGTACGTCCTTAACACGTTTCTCCTAACATTGTAACCAACAACATACGTGCTCAATCCGTTCGCGAGCACAGCACCGTCGTCGGGCAGGTCCGAAAATGACGACGGAGCGCGGGGGAAAGAAAAAGAAAATAGAGAAAAAAAAATACGAAGGAGTGCTCGTCTTCCTCGACGTGACACGAACCGGCCAATGGGGAGGCGGAGGATCGGACGCAGCAGGTGGCGGGGAGCAAAACGCCTGGGATAGCGCGGGTGGAGAAAAGTGTAGTGGACGCTGAGTGTTTTGTAAGTCGCTAATGGATGCGCTGTGGCATGCGAGCGCCCCCTGTCATCGGGTATATAGTAGAGGGGCGGATCGAATAAAAGGATTCTTGTTGTTGCTACGAGCCGCGCTCGTGTCTTTACTCGGCGTCTCTGAACATGGTGTCAGAAGTGGGCGACTAGTACGGAGTTATGGACTCGACAGACCCGACAACCGGTACAGAGACGCTTCCAAGCTCAACGTTGTGCGCGTCGTACGCGGGACCTTCAGCCTCCGTCGCCGTTCAACTTCACAAGCCCTGGGAATGGACCACATGGATAACAAGGTACGAAGATTACGCCTTTGCTGCCGGACTCAACATAGCCACCGACGAGGTGCAAGTGCGAACACCGTTATATTGCGTGGGTTTTCAAGCACGTAGCGTCTTGTCATCGCTAGGACTGTCTACTCCGGAAAACCTCCCGTTTCCGGAAGTCAAGGCTAAGCTCACCTCGCATTTTGTTCACCCTGTCAATGAGATTTACGAGAGCCGTCGATTTCACCGCCGAGTACAACAACAAGGGGAACCGGTGGACGAATTCTTTACCGCACTTCGGAATCTTGTCAAGGGTTGTGGGTACAACAACGCCGAGGTCGAAGACCGACTTGTGCGAGACAAGTTGTCGTTGGATTGCGGAACGAGACACTGTCGGATCAATTGTGCCGATGTACTAAACTTTCGGCAGAGGAAGCGTTGTACCAAGCGTGTATTCATGAAGAAGCCGAAAAAGTGCGTCTATCCCGCGCAAGTCTCGGCGAGAGCGGGGTCTTCGACAGCTTAAACGTGGACACGGCGCAACGCGCGAAGAACGCGTCACCGCGTCGCAGCAAGTCGGTGCAGCCAACTCAGTCTACTTGCGATTACTGCGGCCGTGGTCAACACTCTCGAAAAGAATGCCCAGCTCGCAAGGCCACATGCAATTTCTGCAAGAAGCAAGGTCACTTTATTGCTGTTTGCCGGGCCAAGCATCGGAAGGAGCTGTTAGGCTCAGTTGAACTTCACGCGCTCAGCACGCATCGGGCACGATATGCCGACATTCATGTGAATGGTCACCTCGCACACTTCAAGATAGACTCGGGAGCAGAAGTAACGGTGGTATCGCCTTCTTTCCCGGGATTACCGGCTGTTTTGGATAAAGTGAACGCCGAGGTGTCTGGTCCTGGAAATCAAAGATTGTGCGTTCTGGGAACTGTCACTGCTACTTTGCAGTGGCATAACAAGGCCTCTGTGCAAAGACTGTATGTCATCAAGAACCAGACGACACACCTTCTGGGATTACCGGCAATTGAAGACTTGGGCATCGTTCAGTTTTTGGACTCTGTGGAAGGTATTCCGCCACCTCAAGCAAGAATTTTTCGTGGCCTCGGGGAAGTGCAAGAAGAATACCATGTGTGTCTTCCTTCTTTTTCGCCTCTGTGCTGTGCTTCAGTTGTTAGTCGGCGTTCGTGGTGTTCACTGCTCTTCTTGTGTCCGTGTCCTGCACGCCTCTTCTTTTGATTAAAGAATACCATATTCGCGTTGCTCAAGACGCTCGCCCCTTTTCATTGAGTGTTCCTCGACGAATACCTCTGCCTCTACTCGAGCAGGTGAAGAAGGAATTGGATGAAATGGAAACCCAAGGAGTCATTCGCAAGGTTGACACGCCTACCGCATGGTGTTCAGGCCTCGTCGTTGTGCCGAAGCCGTCGGGCGGGTACAGGCTGTGTGTCGATTTGACGAAGCTTAACAAGGTTATCCAGCGGGAACGCTACATTCTGCCAACAGTTGAAGACATCTTAGGCCAGCTTGGTGGGGCACGAATTTTTTCTAAGCTCGATGCAAGATCCAGCTTCCACCAGATCAAACTAACTCGTGAGAGCGAAGAACTGACAACATTCATCACACCTTTTGGCCGCTATATCTACAAGCGTCTTCCCTTTGGCATTTCGACAGCGCCCGAGTATTTCCAACGCTTCATGTCGAGATTGCTCGAAGGCATCACTGGAGTCGTCAACATGATAGACGACATACTCGTCTTCGGTAGGAACCGTCAAGAGCACGACCAGCGTCTAGCTGACGTCTTGGCGCGTTTAACTCAAGCGGGCGTCACTCTTAACGAAAAGAAGTGTCAATTCAGAGTCTCTTCTGTCAAGTTCTTAGGAGTTGTCGTCAGCCAGCAGGGAATTAGTCCAGACCCGGACAAAGTCAAGGCTATCATGGATCTTCCACCACCAATCGATGTCAGTGGTGTTCGCCGATTACTTGGAATGGTAAACCATGTGGCTAGATTCATTCCAAACCTGTCTGAGATCTCTGCACCCATTCGTGCTCTCCTCAACAAGAACAACGCATGGAGTTGGAGTTACAACCAAGAGCAAGCGTTCAAGAACATCAAGTCTTTGCTCAGCTCCGACGTATGTATGGCTATGTACAATCCCCGTTACCCAACTGTTGTATCGGCTGACACAAGCTCTCATGGCCTCGGAGCCGTCTTACTCCAGGATCAACCTTCGAGAATTCGACGTGCCGTCGCCTATGCTTCCAGATCTCTCACTGCTACAGAGGGACGCTACAGTCAAACGGAAAAAGAGTCCCTGGCTGTCACATGGGCTGTCACCCGGTTCGACCAATACCTACGCGGACTAAGCTTTGAGGTCGAATCCGATCATCTTCCGCTTGTAGCCCTCGTTTCAAGTAAAGATCTGGACGTCTTGCCACCTCGAATTCAACGTATGCAGATCAAACTGATGCGCTATCAGTTCTCTGTCAAGTATGTTCCTGGAAAACTGCTAGCTACAGCCGACACACTATCAAGAGCGCCTTGCGACTTGCCAACTTCCAAAGCGGTCAGCAGCTTGGAAATCTATATAGGGGAAGTGCTTAAGGATCTACCTCCACAACTGGCAAGTCAGCTTGACGAGATCCGTCGTCTTCAAGCTCTAGATAGTGAATGCTCTTCGATTATTACTTATTGTGAGAGAGGCTGGCCGTCCAAGAAGAGAGTCCCGACCCATTTAGCACCATACTGGAAGGAGCGAGAAAGACTGAGTGTGTACGATGGGTTACTCTTACTGGATCGCCGCATTGTCATCCCGTCACCTCAACGCAAGGACATCCTCTCACTGCTTCACGAAGGACATCAAGGTGTCCGCCGCTGTCAAGAGCGCGCCCGAGAGTGCGTTTGGTAGCCCCATTGCAATCAGCATATTGAAGACCTTGTGACTCAATGTGCTAAGTGTGCTGAGACTCGAGCCGTGCGTTCTGAGCCACTGATACCAACGCCAACGCCGGAAAGACCATGGCAACGCCTGGGAATCGACTTGTTCCACTTGGAAGGACGCGACTACGTCCTGATCGTCGACTACTACTCCAGATTTCCCGAAGTAGTCACATTGGGAACTTCGTCAGCTAAAGCGGTCATTGCTGCAATCAAGAGTTGTTTTGCTCGCTTTGGGATACCAGATGTGGTGCGGACGGACAACGGACCTCAGTTCGCGTCCAAGGAGTTCGCCAACTTTGCACGAGCGTATGGATTCTGCCACGAGACCAGCAGCCCTCGATACCCTCAGAGTAATGGAGAGGCAGAGCGCATGGTGCGCACTGTGAAGGATATGCTGAAGAAAAGCTCGGATCCGTACCTCGCCCTGCTCGCATACCGAGACCCACCTGGCGTTTCGGGCGTCTCTCCAGCTCAGTTACTTATGGGGAGGAGACTGCAAACTCGTCTTCCGGTTCTGCCTGAACGACTTCTTCCGGCCTTACCAAATCACGAAGAATTTCAAGCACAGAATACTGCAGCGAAGTTGCAACAGGCGCACGACTACAATCGCCGTCACGGTGCTGCTCCTCTGATTCCTCTCAATATGGGGGAGGAAGTGTGGATAAAAGATATAGGTTGCAGCGGTCGTGTTCTCAGCCCAGCTCAGCGGCCAAGGTCGTATGTGGTTGAGACTCCCAGTGGTGTTGTCCAGAGGAACCGTTGCCATCTGGTGCCGTTCGTGGGTGACCAAGATGTCCAAGGACAAACAGCAATGGCTTCATCACCAACGCATGGAACCTTAGCTTCAAGTCCACCGAGAGCACCATCCTCGAGGTCATCGCCGGAAGTATCGTCACCAAGTGCTTCATGCGCATCACCTGTACCGCCTGGAGAGATGCCTCCCTCACCTGTTGTGCAAGCTTTACCTGTGCAAGCAAGTGTGCCTCAGTGTAGTGAACCTAGGCGCACGCGTTGTGGCCGTACCGTGAAACCACCGCGCAGGTTGAACCTGTAACTATCCCGGGAGGGAAGATGTAGTGGACGCTGAGTGTTTTGTACAGTCGCTAATGGATGGCGCTGTGGGCATGCGAGCGCCCCCTGTCATCGGGTATATAGTAGAGGGGCGGATCGAATAAAAGGATTCTTGTTGTTGCTACAAGCCGCGCTCGTGTCTTTACTCGGCGTCTCTGAACAAAAAGGACAATGAATGGCGCTACTTTTAAACAATAGAGGGGCTTTATGGCCAACCACCGACGTGCCGGGCTGACCGGAAGCCTCCTGGCGACGAAATTTGAGGCCCTTGCCGCTACAGGAGTGTCCGTCTTCTTCCACTGGCTGCCCTCGCATAGCTGGCGGAGGCAGATACACTTGCCAAAGCTGCCCACCTCCCTAGTGTCCCACTGACCCAGGCAGTGGCGGCGAGGGGCTACTCCCAGACCCGCCTCCAGCACCTCCTCGTCTCGGTTCACCCTGGCCCAAGGGTGGCAAGCGGGCGAGGCCCTAAGCCACTGCCCGGGAAGGGCTTCACGAGGAGGGCCAGGGCCACACTCCTGCGACTGCGGACTGGCTGCATCTAGACCACGGTGTAAGATATTACCTTACACCGTGATCTGGACAGCAGCCCGCCGACACGCCAAGGGCCTCAGCGCCTCTCCAGCCTGCAGGAGACCCCTTTGGGACGCCGACTAGTGCGGACGCCACCGCATCGAGCTCCACAGTTTTGCTGTGTTTCGCGGGTGCTCCTCCTCAGCACCCGGGAAAGATTGACATCCTTATAGTCACGAGGTCCAGCGGCACCGGTGGATACCATAGCTTTGGACCTGGGATTGATTTTCACGCCGCTGCGATTCTGAGAAGACTCCCACCCCGCAGCGGTACCGCTAAGCCTACCCTCGGGTAGGGGAAGCGGCAGCTGCAACGCGGGAACGCCGATGGCGTGCTTGCAACAAACGGTGACGACTGCGCCCGCCCCGGCAGCTACGGCAGCGTCTGCGGTGGATCAGGGGAACGCGACATCGACGCAGCTAGCAAATGCTTCAGATTGCGAGCGTGACAGCATGGACGTACCAAGACGCCGATGCACGGGCGCAAGTTAGCGATCCCGGCACCAAAACGCCCATGCAAGAAGGAGCCAGAAACCCAGTCGGAGACGAGGACGGCTGGCAAATGGTGCTTACATTGCGCCAGAAGAAGGCCTTGGCTCAAGGCAAGAAATTGAAGAACAGCGTTGACGACAGCGAAGGCAAGGCCAGCCAGCCGCAACAAACGAAGCCTACAACCAACGCCGGACGGAAACGCATGTTCCGCTAACTACCACCACTGCCGAAAGACGACTTCAAAGTGGTTATTCGCCCGCATCAGGGACTTCCTATGAAAAACCTCACCAGTCCACAACTCGCCGAAGCTGTGATTACAGCGTGCTGTGGCCAAGTAAGTGGCGACAAGTTCCTCCTAAGGCTAAAACCAGGGTCGAACATATTTATTGTGTCGACACCCGACCAATCTACAGCGAACCACATTCGTCGCATAACTGCCCTCAACATAAATGGAAGAATGCATGCCGTTAATGCATACGTGGCCTCAGGGGATGGCACCGTCAAAGGTGTAATACATGGCCTAGCTCCTCAAACCCCGGCTGAAACGCTAATGGCGAATCTGCGAATCCGCACGCAAGGAGTCGAGATACTCAGAGCGCGGATACTCGGAAATACCAAAACTGCCGTTGTCACATTTTACGGGTCAATCATACCACGATATGTGTATTACATGGGTGGTGAGTTGGCGTGTTACCCGTATAAGAACACAGTTCAATTCTGTAACGCTTGCCAACAGACCGGGCATCGCACAGACGTATGCCCACAGCCTGATCTACCAGTATGTCGGAAGTGTGGCAGGAAAGACCCCCAGGTGGATCACGACTGCCGCCCTTGCATGTGCCTCCTGTGGCGGAGATCATCTGATGGGTGACAAGGAATGCAAGCGGAGACTGAAGCCCCAAGTACACCCCCGCGCCAAAACGCCTAGTAAGAACCCTTGGAAAAACGCACCTAAGCTACCGCCACCACGACCAAGATGGCTTAGCTCGGAGGACGAAGACGACGAATGGCCCTCGCTACCCCGAGAGGTCGAGACGAAACCCAGAGGCCGTTCAAGATCAAGATCTCGCCCAAGGACGCCTAGTCCAGCCAAATCAAAAAGGTCGAAGGGGACGTCACGCTCTCGGTCCCGGTCACGATCGAGGAGGAGAGACGCGGACATCAATATGCCCCCCCCCCCCCCTAAACTACACTCCCCGCAGCTCAACCTTAGGCCCAGGGCTCCAGGGAACAAGGCAGAGAGCACCGATCATACAAAGGTGAGCTGGGTGGGGACGGTCATCGCATCCTGAGTACCATAGAGTGTTAGCAGAAAATCGCATGCTGAAACGAACCCTTGAAGAAATCAAGCATGAAATAGCCGCCCTTAGAGGGCAGATTAAAGAAACCGCTAAAATTGAACAGCCGAAAATCAATGAAGTGGTAGAGCACATCCAGCCGGCTCAAAATCCGATCGAAGCGATGCTACAGCAAATGATGCAGCAAATTCTGGGAATGCAGAATTTTCAGAAGCAGCTACTGACCGATTTCCAAAATTTGAAAGAGCATGAGGTCGATGAGCTCGCCTCCAATCAAAAACTGTTAAATCGTAAGCGTACGGCTGGTAGCCCAAATGCACCTACCCTTCGAAAAACGAAAAATGGAGCCGTCCCTAACTCCATGGGTACGAACCACCGTGGTACGAACAGTGTTACTGGCCATGGCAGCTAATCATGCTAAAACAACCGAAACCGTTGAAATTTGGCACTGGAACTGCCGCTCTTTCCAAAAGAAGGCGGCAGCTCTACAGTCAGTGCTACATTGATACGGCAATTGTGAAGCCGGACATTATATGCCTCCAGGAAATTGGCAAATGCACGGTTAGATTGCGCGACTACTACACACATTATAACCCGGATTATCCCAGGCTCGCGACGCTGGTTAGCAAAGGGATCGCTTCGAACTTTAGTTACTCCCCCAACAGTCAAACACAACACCATATAGTCGAACTCTTTCCTACAAAGAGAGGACGCGCCAAAACCGTAGTAACAAATATTTATAGTCCACCTAAAGAAAGGGGCACGGATTTCGCGCCTATAATTACCCACGCCTTGGCAAGCATGGAGAGGAAAGATAGACTAAAGGTGAAAAACAGGGGGACACCAACCAAATTGTAATCATTTAAAAGTAAAATTTACTTCTAAACATTAAAAAACCCGACGTTTCGGGTCCCACTCGGACCCTTCTTCAGGGGTGACTGGAGGGCACCAGACAGCAGCAGTGCTTATAAGGCCTTCTTTCTTCTCTCTTCCTTCCTTTCTCCCTTTCTCTTTTTTTCCCGTTCTTCAAGCCGAGGTCATGCTAACGTTGAATCAGGTGCCGGAGTCCGCTAAAATAGACACTTGGCATTGCACCTGCAGACCGGTTCACGTTTGCAGGTGTCGCCTGAATGTGCCATGATTCCACAAAGAGTCGCTTGTGAAAACTGGTTTCCAAGTCGAGGACGCGGGAGTTGTCAAAATCGATGCGGTGGTCGTGCACCTCGCTGTGTTCAGCTAATGCACTCCTTTGTCTGTCGAACTTGCGGACATCGTTCCTGTGCTGACGTAGCCGCTCTGGGAAGTTCTTCGTCTCTCCCACGTACGACGCGCGGCAATCCGAACAAGGAATGGAGTAAATCACACCTTGGGCTCTCTCCCTCGGCAGCCTGTCTTTCGGGCGCGGAAAGAAACGGCCAAGCGTGGAAATTGGCTTGTGTGCTACTCTTATTCCCTGCTCGGACAGCACACGTGCGAGCGCTTCGCTGGTACCCGGAACGTAGGGAATACGTGTGCTGTCCGAGCAGGGAATAAGAGTAGCACACAAGCCAATTTCCACGCTTGGCCGTTTCTTTCCGCGCCCGAAAGACAGGCTGCCGAGGGAGAGAGCGCAAGGTGTGATTTACTCCATTCCTTGTTCGGATTGCCGCGCGTCGTACGTGGGAGAGACGAAGAACTTCCCAGAGCGGCTACGTCAGCACAGGAACGATGTCCGCAAGTTCGACAGACAAAGGAGTGCATTAGCTGAACACAGCGAGGTGCACGACCACCGCATCGATTTTGACAACTCCCGCGTCCTCGACTTGGAAACCAGTTTTCACAAGCGACTCTTTGTGGAATCATGGCACATTCAGGCGACACCTGCAAACGTGAACCGGTCTGCAGGTGCAATGCCAAGTGTCTATTTTAGCGGACTCCGGCACCTGATTCAACGTTAGCATGACCTCGGCTTGAAGAACGGGAAAAAAAGAGAAAGGGAGAAAGGAAGGAAGAGAGAAGAAAGAAGGCCTTATAAGCACTGCTGCTGTCTGGTGCCCTCCAGTCACCCCTGAAGAAGGGTCCGAGTGGGACCCGAAACGTCGGGTTTTTTAATGTTTAGAAGTAAATTTTACTTTTAAATGATTACAATTTGGTTGGTGTCCCCCTGTTTTTCACCTTTAATTTCGTCCCAACCAGACAGATCTCTGTCAAATGTTCACCTTTAAGAGATAGACTAGTCCTTGTGGGGGACTTTAATGCTCCCCACACAAACTGGGGATACCGAAGAGACACACCCAAAGGCAAATTACTTCTTCACGCTATAGAAAATGCAGGCCTACAGCTGGAAACGTTGCCCTCGGCTCCTACTAGGACAGGGAACAGTGTAAGCGCCGACACGTGCCCAGACCTCACCTTTTCGCTGAACGTTAGAGATGGGCACTGGAAAAACTTAGAAGAAAACCCGGGGGGCGATCACTTCATAATAAGCTTTTCGACTACCACTCCTAAACTCAAACGCGACCTCGGTTCCGCGTCTATGACGGATTGGCAGGCATATCGCCGGTACCCACTTCCCTTGGCTCCGCCGGCTACTGCAGATCAATGGGCGCAGGATATAGGCATACGAAGCATCTACCAGAAAAATTAGGCTCACTACGGAAAACCCTGTGGTTGACCCGCACCTGCTGCATTTGTGGGACTGCCGACGAGGATTGACCAGAAGATGGAAACGACAAAGGCTAAACCGAAAATTGCGAGTAAGGATCGCAGAAATCTCGGATCAGGCAAACGAATATGCTCGTAAACTGCAGGTAGAAAACTGGGCCCAATTTATCGATTCCCTCAGCGGAACCCTATCTACAGTGAAAACCTGGGCTATCCTAGGAGGGACCCTCAAAACATGCGGACCGCCACTACACGAACGCTAAGAACACTAAGCGGCATGTACCATGGTGACAACGCCAAGTTGCTACAGGAGCTTAGAGAGCGATACATTGGAACAAAAGACTCGGTGCTCGTCACGCACATTTACTCCGGTGCAAAAAACGACGCGCTAGATGCACCTATAACTAAAGCAGAACTTTTTGCGGCAGCACAAGGTATTAAGAAAAATTCAACGCCAGGGGAAGATAAGATCACCAATTCCATGCTACGCAATTTAAGCGACGAGCAGCTTGACCGCTTAGTAGAATATTTCAACGAGCAGGTCTGGGACATCGGGCACCTTCCACAACAGTGGAAAGATGCCACGATCATACTCATACCTAAAGCTGGCAAGGCTCATAGTCTCCAGAATTTACGTCCAATTTCACTGACGTCATGCCTAGGAAAACTCTTTGAAAAAGTAGTTTACACGAGGCTCACGAATCGCCTAGAGGATCGTAGCCTCCTATCCGACTACATGTATGGATTTAGAAGGCACCTTTCAACTCGGGATATATTTCTCAGACTTAAGGAGGAGGTCTTAAGCAATATACCTACGGGAGGAGAGCACATAGTTGTAGCCCTAGATCTCAAAAGTGCCTTCGATATTATGTCGCACATACTCATACTTGAAGAACTAGAAGGAGTAGGCCGTGGACAGAAAATGTACAATTACATACGGTCTTTTCTCACAGACAGAAAAGCCACGATAGGAATAGGCGATATCAGGTCGGAGAAATTCGACATGCCAGGTAAGGGCACACCTCAAGGGGCAATCCTCTCGCCCCTTTTATTCAATGTAGGCATGAATAGACTAGCCAGGCGATTAGAAAAAATTCCAGATTTAAAATTCTCGCTCTATGCGGATGACATCACCCTGTGGACGACAACAGGCTCTCTGGGCAATAAAGAACAAGTTTTACGAGAAGCAATAGAAACAGTAAATGATTTTGCAGAACAAAGCGGCATGTCCTGCTCACCAGACAAATCAGAATGGGTAAGAGTACACGGCCGGAACTATCGAAAGGATCAAAGCGTTCGCCTATGGTTAGATGACATGGAAATTCAAGAAAAACAGAGAATCCGAATCCTAGGCCTATGGCTGCAAGAAAACCGCAGAGCTGACTTTACTATAAAAACGCTGAAAACGACAACCAAACAAATAGCTCGCATGATAAACAGAGTGACGAGGAAAGGCAGAGGCCTAACCGAGGCGGAGCCCACCCGGCTAGTTCACGCTTTCGTGCTAAGTAGGGTCACGTATAGCCTGCCGTATCAAGAGGTCAGCCATAGCGAAACTAAAGAAGTAGACGTAATCATACGCATGGCGTACAAAGCAGCACTGGGACTACCACCCAACACATCCAACGAGAGACTACAGGCACTCGGACTTCACAACACCTTCGAGGAGCTGAGGGCGGCGACTCTGCTAGGACAAAGGGAGCGACTCGACCGCTCAAAGGCAGGGAGACGTGTCCTTGCGGATTTAAATTTTCCAATCAGACCACATTACTGCGAGGAAGACCTCGTTTCTGTCCCCGGGACTTTACGAGAACAACTAATAATTTGTCCAATTCTGAGGAACATGAGTCCGCACTACCATGGTGGAAGGCGTGCGGCTAGAGCGAGACAACTCGCTAAAACTTTTGGCGGGAGTTATGTTTTTCTTGTTCGTTTTCTCCTTGATGTGGATTGAAGTCCCGTCAAGGAGATGATCGACGTCGATGAAGCAGGAGGCAGGTTGGAGGTAATGAACTTGAATGTATATTGCAGCGAAATATTTACAGTCATATGTACATCTTGCCGAAGCACACCGATGATCACATAGACATCAACAGCGTCTTACTCTTCTACTTAACTTTTCTTAAGTTAGAGCCTAGAACACTGTTACTACATACAACGAGCTTAGTCTCACTGTTCGACCACCGAGTGGTTACGGCCCAGACAGAAGTTGCATCGTACGGAGTCTTACTGATCGATCAGTTAAGTGATTACAGCCTAGACTGAAGGGAAACGAATCCCGTCCAGTCTTTAGTACCTTACGGTAACAAAGAAAGAGGGGAGGTGGCCACTGCTGGTCCGCCTCAACCTTCTGTTATCCAATCTGTTTACCCTCAGATTAAGCCACTCCCTAGTGGGTTGTCCCTAATCTCGACAGCAGCGTCTTTGCAGTTCAAACAGGCCTTTTGGCATTCTTTCCCATCATGGCTCTCCCTCTCCTTATCCCACGCTCTCAGATATTCTCACAATCGAAATATCGGTATCGTAGCAGCCCTGCGGCATTCGGGCCATCTCCCACGCTCATCCAGTCGAACCCTGTCGTTCCAGGAAACACAGCGTGTCTTCGCCTTTCCCGCAGTTCGGACCGTGCACTGCTGCGACTCACCCCTTCGTTCCAGTCGGCGCGCCGAAAGCGCATGCTGGTCGTTAAAGAATTGGTTGGGCCAAGCGCATTGTCGCTTCAAGCGACGGCGCACTTTTCATGCATTCTCCTCCTACGCGTACGAGCTGCTCTTCCCCGAAACGGCCACTGAGAGGACAAGTACGGTCGCGCAGCCGCGACCCCCCCGAGCGACGTTCAGCGAAAGGGAAGGGTCTCGTACCAGGAACCCCTGGGGGCCAGCGTGGGAGACCAGCCGCTCAATGGGAGCAGTTTGCTTTCCATTGATAATTGCTGTCAAAGACCATGCAGAGAGAGAGCCGAGAAAGAAGCTTTGTATAGCGTACGGTGCTACGCCGTCCCTTCTGTACGATCGCCTTATGAGCGGCAACATAACACGTCCCCCCTAAAGAGTACGCTGGGCTGTTCTACGCTCAGTGGTACGATAAATCACTGCCGCGATTAGGTCACTGGACTTTCTAACCATACAACAGTATACACAAACATCAAACACAATTGCGAGACAACACGACAGGAGAATACAAGAAACGAAAACAATACATGCTAAACGATCAAGCACACCATTGCTGCTTCAAGCAGTAAGATCACTAGTGTCTGTTTCTTGGATCGTCAATCACACAGTCCACAATATACAGCAGCGAGTGGGCAGGAACATTCACGTCCCCCCCCAGTTGGCATGGCACTGTTATTCCGATGGCTTCCATAAACTATTCTGGAGCCTCGATAATGCATCCGCATTCCCGTTGCATATACCCTTCCGATGTTGTACCGAGACATGATATCGCTGTAAAGCCAGCGCCCATCTTGTCAATTTCGCCCCGTGCGGAGTAGAAGTTGTAAGGTACGGCAGCGGATTGTGGTCGGAAACGACGTTTACTATGGCACCGAAAAGCCAGTAGTCAAACTTCTTTAAGGCCCATATTATTGCGAACGCTTCCCTCTCAATCGTCGACCAACGCATCTGGGTCGGTGAGAAGCGGTGGCTTGCAAAGGCGATAGGCTTCTCTTCTCCCTCAGATGTTTCAACGCGGTAAGAGTGTCCGCGCTCACGTCCAACCACTGTGAATGGGCCTAGCCATTTAGGTGACATCTTACAATTCCGATCATTGTCGAAAACCACAACCTGGTCGCCAACGTTAAAAGCTTCGAGCCTGGTGCTGTGATTATAGGCACTGGCGTAACTCTCCTGATGAGTTCCACTAGTTAGCTCAGCAATATTAGCGGCCATCTCGAGCTGCTCCTTAAGTTGCTGTAAATACTTAGCGGGGCTTTCTCTCAATGTTGCGGGCACCGGCATTTCTCCCGTCCACGTCCTCTGCAGTATTAGAAGCAGTCCCGTGGGATTCCTTCCATACAATAGACGAAACGGAGCTACTCTGGTTACCTCATGGGGAACTTCCCAATAAGCCCATAAAACCATTGGGATCCATTTGTCCCAATTCTTAGAGTCTCTCTGAATGACATGATATAACATGTTTTTCAGTACTCGGTTCCAACTCTCTACAACTCCATTACTCTCTGGGTGTTCTGGGGTTGAGAATCTTGGCGTGCAACCTAATTTCTCCATCATCGTTTGCGTGAGCTGAGATTTGAAATTAGTGCCCTGATCGGAGCAGATCGTCTCCGGAATGCCTGTGCGACTGAATATCTCAATCAGTGCATCACAAGTCGCCTTAGCAGTCAAAGAGCACAGTGGAACCACCTCCAGCCACCTCGTGCAAAGGTCCACTAAGCACAGCGCGTACTTATGCCCTCTCGCTGACGGTGTGTCGAGGGGTCCGATCACATCTACATTGACAACTTGGAAAGGGTGCTCGGGTCTAGTGAGCGGAGTTATAGGCACTTTATCTGTGCGACGCCTGTCTGACCGAATTTGACATTCATGGCACGAACGACAATGCCCTAATATCTCCTTCGCCATACCTGGCCAAAAAAAATTATACCTAATGCGAGCTCTTGTTTTCTTTGGCCCCAGGTGCCCCCCGCATAGCGACTCATAGCTAAGTGCATCACCTCAGTGCGCTTATCTTTGGGGACAACTAGCTGACTCACTCGAGTGCCTGCTATTGAGTCGCAGTGATATAACAGTCCGTCTGAAATGAACATGCCGGATTTCCCACTACGCGCATCTTCCCAACATTTCTTTAGCGTAGTGTCACCCAACTGCACTTTGCGGAACTCTTCTCTCTGGCCTAATGATGCCTCCCTTTCTTCATCAATTTGCGCATCTTCGCCGGAAACGTCTTTCTTCTCCAAAGTAAGATTGCATGCCACGACCTTTGGTTTCTCTACTGCTTGTTCTGCCTCGGGAGCAGGCTCGGCCGGTGCTCGACAGGGTGCCAGAAGGCTGCTGGCCTTCGACAAAAGTTTCCAATCTTCCTCGGTCAACAAACAATCTGTGCCCTCGACGAGCTCATCAGTTAACGCGCAGAGTAGGTCGACGCTCTGAGGCTCCGTAACCTCTCGCGGGCTATTTAATTTGACCGGCAATGTAACTAGCCTTGCCTCGATAGTTTTACCAAAAGCAGACACCAATCTCACCTTGCCAGACGGCTCTACTAAACTTCTCGGAAGCAGACTCTCCCGAAAGGCAGTTATTTCACTCCCTGTATCCAAAATTGCATCTGCGGATATACCTGCACATGATACGGGAATTAACTGCAGTTTATTTGTGCCTTCACCCTCGTGTTTTAGAGACTTCACCTTTGCGCTAAGTACTCCATCAGGTATTTCAGTTTCCGTCTCGTGGGATAACGTTACCTTTTGGACCTTCCACTTTGGCTCAGTAGCCTTCTTCGGGTTGCTCTCCTTATCACTAGACTTCGGGCACTCTTTAGCGAAATGGCCTGAGCCGTGACATAAGTGGCACTTCAGAGCCCCTTTCTCTACTTGTGTCGCCGCCTTCTGCCCCATTTCTACAGTTGGTTGCTTTGAAGCACGCCCTTTTCCTTTCGCTTGTTCGAAAGTTTGCAGCACTTTAGCGATCTCAGTTGGCCTAAGCCATCCCTCGCCTTCTCTTAGTCTCACATACTCAAGACCCTCCGTGCTAAGGCCCGATTTTATGCGGTCAGCAACCATGAGTTTTGCCATCACTTCTACCGTGTCGGCCTCTCTCACTTGGAGGTAGTAGGAGAAATAAGTTTTCACGCGGGACGCGAACTGCGCCCACGTCTCTTCCTTCCGCTTTACCGCTGTTTCGAACCTCTGCAGATACTCTGCTGGAGAAAGCTTCAGTTCCGTCAGTACTGCTGCTTTAACTGCCTCGTAATCTGCACTCTCTTCAGAGTTGAGGTTACACAGTAAGTAACGAACTCGTTCAGTTAGTGCTGGTATAACCAAATGCACGCGACTCTCATACGGTACTTGGTAAGTAGCAAATAGTTTTTCTACTTCCTCAAACCATAATGGCACATCCGCGTCACTCGGCAGGCGGAACCCTTTCAGCACTTTTGCACATTGCTGGACAGAATCGAAACACCGTCGCCCCCGATCGCCCGTCTCCGACCCAGAGTTGGACAACGTGCCATTGAGACGTTCCGCGTTCATTCTACTTTGCAATAGCTTTTCGTACTCAATCTGGAGATTGAGCCTTTGAATTTCAAGTTCGAGCGTTCTCGTTTCACTTGAATTCGGCAAAACCTGAGATGCCTGCTGCATCGATTCTTGCCTCTGAGTAGGCACTCTCGCCTCATTTGACTGATCAGAATTTAGAATACCATGATTTGATGGCTCTCGACTCCGATCCATTGCTACCGCACTCGCACCTTCATCTCCATTAGACTCCATTGTTTCAGCACCCCCGCGTGTTCTCACCATGTGCTCTACACATAAACTGCCATGCCAACTAAAGAAGAACGCAAGAAATCCTGCTCACCCCTTCCTGTATGCACTGTCGTTCCTGGATCTCTTCCACGGTGCCAGAGTTGGCTGCTGTGGGATCGTCTCGACGTTGCCGCTGGTGGCTGACGGATGCCTTGCCCCTCGGTCTCCTCGGCACTGGTCCAGTGTCTGGTGCTGTAGAGCTCGCCGATCCCTGTCCGACTGCGCCAGTTATGTTTTTCTTGTTCGTTTTCTCCTTGATGTGGACTGAAGTCCCGTCAAGAAGATGATCGACGTCGATGAAGCAGGAGGCAGGTTGGAGGTAATGAACTTGAATGTATATTGCAGCGAAATATTTACAGTCATATGTACATCTTGCCGAAGCACACCGATGATCACATAGACATCAACAGCGTCTTACTCTTCTACTTAACTTTTCTTAAGTTAGAGCCTAGAACACTGTTACTACATACAACGAGCTTAGTCTCACTGTTCGACCACCGAGTGGTTACGGCCCAGACAGAAGTTGCATCGTACGGAGTCTTACTGATCGATCAGTTAAGTGATTACAGCCTAGACTGAAGGGAAACGAATCCCGTCCAGTCTTTAGTACCTTACGGTAACAAAGAAAGAGGGGAGGTGGCCACTGCTGGTCCGCCTCAACCTTCTGTTATCCAATCTGTTTACCCTCAGATTAAGCCACTCCCTAATGGGTTGTCCCTAATCTCGACAGCAGCGTCTTTGCAGTTTAAACAGGCCTTTTGGCATTCTTTCCCATCATGGCTCTCCCTCTCCTTATCCCACGCTCTCAGATATTCTCACAATCGAAATATCGGTATCGTAGCAGCCCTGCGGCATTCGGGCCATCTCCCACGCTCATCCAGTCGAACCCTGTCGTTCCAGGAAACACAGCGTGTCTTCGCCTTTCCCGCAGTTCGGACCGTGCACTGCTGCGACTCACCCCTTCGTTCCAGTCGGCGCGCCGAAAGCGCATGCTGGTCGTTAAAGAATTGGTTGGGCCAAGCGCATTGTCGCTTCAAGCGACGGCGCACTTTTCATGCATTCTCCTCCTACGCGTACGAGCTGCTCTTCCCCGAAACGGCCACTGAGAGGACAAGTACGGTCGCGCAGCCGCGACCCCCCCGAGCGACGTTCAGCGAAAGGGAAGGGTCTCGTACCAGGAACCCCTGGGGGCCAGCGTGGGAGACCAGCCGCTCAATGGGAGCAGTTTGCTTTCCATTGATAATTGCTGTCAAAGACCATGCAGAGAGAGAGCCGAGAAAGAAGCTTTGTATAGCGTACGGTGCTACGCCGTCCCTTCTGTACGATCGCCTTATGAGCGGCAACATAACAGCGGGCATGATGACGTCATTTACACGGATGTTGCGAAGTCTGAACATGGCCACGTTATAACGGCAGTTAACTACTCCACACACTCAAATATAGAAATTTCGGCCTCCGTGCGCGCTAAGTGCACGAGCACAGCTGAAGCAAGTGCTACAGCTCTTGCCCTTAAACAAGCATACGCAAAGGATACTTCAGTAACAGTTTTGACTGACTCGCAAGCGGCGTGCCGGACGTTTGTAAACGGACGTCTACCGCACATAACCGCCAAACTACTTGGAGAAACACTCCGCACATCGCACAACATTATGTGGTGCCCGGGACACTCGGGGGGTCCCAGGAAACGAACGGGCGAATGCACTAGCTCGCGAGTTAGCTAACCGAGCAGGCGATTCCCCAAGCAAAATACCAAAAGCTCACGCCCCACACGACATCCTGGAGCACCAGCGTCGTGAACGACAAGTTTACGCGTTCCCGCATCCGCATCTCGGAGTAGGAGAAGCTCGAAAATATAGAAAAATTCAGACTCACACCTTTCCGCACTTGGGACTGTGGCACGCAATGTGGCCAACCCAATATGCCGGCCACTGTCCCTGGTGCGGGGGTCGGCCTTCACTTCCCCATATTATGTGGGAATGCATGTATAGGCCACCAAACCAAACCTGAACTCCCCAATAGTACTGACCTCTCTTAGGGAGCCTTGGGAGGCCGTCCTCGCTCGAGCCGACCTGGAGACCCAGAAGGGTCTCTTAGACCAGGCCGAGCGTACAGCGGCGGCCACTGGAGTCCTGGACTAGGGACCCACCCTTCCCGCTCCCTTGTTCGCCCTATTTATCAAATAAAGTTTACCCTCCTCCTCCAGCCTGCAGCCGCTGCAGGGATCCTGAGACTCTCGAACACCTCCTTTGTGCCTGTCCCGGACTTGCACAGGAACGTTCGAGGGTCATCACAGCCTACCGGAGGCACGGACTTCCAGCCATCACACTCCACCACATGCTGTTCCCGTCTCGCCCCCATCTACTAGCGCTGCAGAGTCTGGTGGACTGAGACGGGCATCGCAGCCTACCGCTGAGCCCGGGTCGCCCTCCCCTTTCCGCCGGCTTACTTCGGCCGCGCTGAGCGGGCCTTCACATCTCTCATTACCTTTCTGTCCTCTGTATTTCCCATTATCCCCTCCCCAAGACGCTGCGCTGTGTTCCCAGTTTGGGTTGCAGAAATAAGCGTCTTTTCCTTACCACAATCACTACCCCCCCCACCACGCTTTACCAGCTCGCAAGGAACGCGCCCTCGCCCGCGAGAGACAACGCTGACGAAGGAAGCGTCTGCTAGCGAGTTTCTTGATTGGAAAAACTGACTGCTCGCGCGGTACAACCGTTCACCGGCCACCCCATATATATATAGGCACTGGATCTTGACCTGCAATGCAGTGCCGGTGGGAGATTTCTGGTGCATAGATGAACCATAAGGATTCGCAGCGTGCGCGTTAACTAAATGTAATCCGGAACTCGGCACAATCTACGACGTGGGAATGCAGGAATCTCATAAAGACCAGCAGCATAAATGACAACGCGTGTGTAAATATACACACGCGTTGCCACTCATTTACATGCATGAGTGGGCAATGTCATGGGTGATTTACGGTAACGCAGAACGATCGCCAGCTTCGCCCACTCGTCACGATTCACTTCGTGGAGATGCGTGCATTTTTTTTGCAAGAATTACTTCAAAAATGATATATATATATATATATATATATATATATATTATATATAGCAGTCATGGTGGTGAATAGGCCGGAGGCGTGAAGGCAGAGATGGGTAGTACACCCTCGGAATTGGCAACAAAAATGCGGAAAGCGTTTATTCAACGTTTCAGCCCGAGACCGGCCTTCATCAGGAATGCCTATGGTTGTATTATTAGGCCGGTCTCTGGCTGAAACGTTGAATAAACGCTTTCCGCATTTTTGTTGCCAATTCCGAGGGTCTACTACTCATCTCTCTCTCTCTCTCTCTCTCTCTCTCTCTCTATATATATATATATATATATATATATATATATATATATATATATATATATATATATATATATATATATATATATAAGAACAAAGTCGTGAATGACATGGTCGTGCCGGGTCCGCCGTGCCCACGAAAATCGAAGGCCTGCAGTGCTCCTTTTATAGCTGTGTACACCGATGAATTGGCGCTGCGCTGTACATTGGTAGCTGCCGGTAGGCAGATTCCTGTGCTGCGTGTGGTTTGTTGTATATATATATATGCTGTGTACACCGATGAATTGGCGCTGCGCTGTACATTGGTAGCTGCCGGTAGGCAGATTCCTGTGCTGCGCGTGGTTTGTTGTATATATATATGCTGTGTACACCGATGAATTGGCGCTGCGCTGTACATTGGTAGCTGCCGGTAGGCAGATTCCTGTGCTGCGTGTGGTTTGTTGTATATATATATGCTGTGTACACCGATGAATTGGCGCTGCGCTGTACACTGGTAGCTGCCGGTAGGCAGATTCCTGTGCTGCGTGTGGTTTGTTGTATATATATATATGCTGTGTACACCGATGAATTGGCGCTGCGCTGTACATTGGTAGCTGCCGGTAGGCAGATTCCTGTGCTGCGCGTGGCTTGTTGTATATATATATGCTGTGTACACCGATGAATTGGCGCTGCGCTGTACATTGGTAGCTGCCGGTAGGCAGATTCCTGTGCTGCGTGTGGTTTGTTGTACATATATATACTGTGTACACCGATGAATTGGCGCTGCGCTGTACATTGGTAGCTGCCGGTAGGCAGATTCCTGTGCTGCGTGTGGTTTGTTGTATATATATATGCTGTGTACACCGATGAATTGGCGCTGCGCTGTACATTGGTAGCTGCCGGTAGGCAGATTCCTGTGCTGCGCGTGGTTTGTTGTATATATATATGCTGTGTACACCGATGAATTGGCGCTGCGCTGTACATTGGTAGCTGCCGGTAGGCAGATTCCTATATATATATATATATATATATATATATATATATATATATATATATATATATATATATATATATATACCACAAACCACGCGCAACACAGGAATCTGCCTACCGGCAGCTACCAATGTACAGCGCAGCGCCAATTCATCGGTGTACACAGCTATAAAAGGAGCACTGCAGGCCTTCGATTTTCGTGGGCACGGCTATATATATATATATATATATATACAACAAACCACACGCAGCACAGGAATCTGCCTACCGGCAGCTACCAATGTACAGCGCAGCGCCAATTCATCGGTGTACACAGCTATAAAAGGAGCACTGCAGGCCTTCGATTTTCGTGGGCACGGCTATATATATATATATATATATATATATATATATATATATATATATATATATACAACAAACCACGCGCAGCACAGGAATCTGCCTACCGGCAGCTACCAATGTACAGCGCAGCGCCAATTCATCAGTGTACACAGCTATAAAAGGAGCACTGCAGGCCTTCGATTTTCGTGGGCACGGCGGACCCGGCACGACCATGTCATTCACGACTTTGTTCTACCTTGTGCAGATTAGTCCCAACGCGAGTCCATTTCGTGGCGACTGTCGAAGTACTGTGGTCTTGCCGTGCCCACGGCGTTGTCGGATATAGCATATGAATGTTTTGTTACTTGTCGCTTGTGTTTATGTGGCGATGTGGAAACTAACCCTGGCCCCACACAGAAAGACCTCTGTGAAGAAATTATAAAGGGCCAAGCTAAGCTTCATGATGAGGTTCTAGAACTCAAGGGATCAGTTTACAGAATTGAAAAATATGGTGCATGATTTCATTGCGGCAAAAAAAAAAAAAAAGTATTCCCAGAAGCACAGTGCTCGTGTTCACAACGACAAAGTGGAACATACGCTGCATTCACTTGAACGCATGGTGAATTTTCAAACCAGAAAGCTTGCCGACCTGGAAGACTGCAGCAGACGGTCAAATTTAATTATTCACGGGATTCCAGAATGCCCTGATGAAACTGATGCTACCCCGAAAGAAAAGATAGTGTATGGGTTGTTTACGGAAAAGCTTCAAGTTAAATGCGATTCCATCGGACGCATTCACCGACTAGGGAAACAAACCGTTAAAAGGCCCATCACTATACAGATCCAAAATTTCAATGAAAGGAAATTAAAATTACAAAATGACAAAAAGCTTAAAGGATCGGAGGTGTCTATTCAGAATGGTTATTCACAGTTGACGCTAAAGCAACGGAAGTTGCCGTGGGGCAGGAACGAAAAGCAGCAATGAAAGAAAGTAATCTTAATCCATGACAGGCTTATAGTTGGTAAGGAAACGTTTTATTGGGATGAATTGCAAAACAGGCGAGTAAGGGCAGGAGAGCGTCATTCGGCCAAGCCGCACACATGACCTCCCCCAGAGGTCATGTGTGCGGTCTGGCCGAATGACTGAAGCTTTCGAAATACTTCTGCTACAACATGATCCAGACGTTGTTACTGCGATGTGTTATCCCTATAGGTTGAGAGGCGGTGTAAAATGCCGCCCGATGGCCAGACTCCGTCCTCTGGGTAGTTTGACGCTGCAGCTATAGCCACGACGGCCAGCAGCTACACAGCACAAGCGATTCCTTTTTCTATGTCTCCTCTAGCCGATGCACGGCAGGCAGGGAACGCGCATCATAGCTGCAGACATGCACGGTCAGAAAATCTTATTGTTCGTTCATAGCAGCTTCCATAAATTTGCAACTGGACAACTTTTGTGACGAAAACATCTCGAACCCTCCTCTTTCTCAAAATGTCCCCCATTGAAAAATTTCTGGGGAGAACCCTAGAAGTGAGATGTATGCATAGGCAAGTTCTGTTTTTGTAGTGCTCTGTAAGAACGTTTAGGTGGTTTTGAGAATTTCCACCTTCACATGGCAGTGCTTTTCGTCCCGTCGTGTAGCGCTGTTTTCCCGCTCGTAATCACCACACTGTGAGAACAATCCGTCAACGAGTTGTATTTGTAAAAGAACGTAGGTGCCGCGATGATTAAATCGCTGTTCAGCAGACAGAAAAAAATAAATAAAAAGAAAGATGTTCTTTAAGAAAAATGCGCAACGAAACCGATTAGTGCCGTCGAGTCCATGACACTTCGATACAAGTCGAGCGTTGTGTCTGCCGTGGCACAGCTGCCAATACTTTTTTCTTTTTTATTGTGTTGGGAGTTGGAGCCTCAGCTGTGTGGAGAGCTGCAGTACGTACTACACCATGGTATAATGCGGCACGCTGGTTGGATCCCTGCTGCCGCGGCAGACAGATTTCGATGGAAACGCTATGTACTACTCGGATTTAGGCGTATACGTCAATGAACCCTTGCAGATGGGCGAAATTTGCGAAGCCGAACGCGTTTCCTAACCACACTACGGTTTCGGCGCGTACAACCGACACAATTATATATAACTGTTCGTTTCTTTTGCCGCGGTTTTTCGCGAATTAACCAAAATAAACTTGAGCTTCGATCATGCCATATGTTCCGCAGGTTACGGAAAGTCTGGTCAAACAGCCAGTCTATGGGAAGATCTCTGACGTCCACTGCTACAGTGCGGTAAACGCAGTGGGACCTCCGGGACAAAACATTCTAATTTACGCTGCGGTTCTTTCGGTGCAGCGTGCGCCGCTCCCTTTCTCAGAGCAGACACGGCAGCGCTGTTTACCTCATTCCTAATGGTCGCAGCGTTTATCGATCGGAAGACAGCGCGAGCTCGCTCGTGAAACAGCAAGGAGAGCAATTGTTATACGCCGAATCAATAGTAGTACATCTACAAGGCACGTCGACTGTAGCAGCGCTATTCGTGCACAGCTCGGGGTGCATTTTACTACTGCATGAAAGCAATAATAATTGGGCACGATCGCCTGAGCTTGTGGCTAAAAGAAAATCGCTGCTCTCAAGTTAGAAGCAAGAGCATTCACCCATGAGAACGAGGTTTAAAAAGAAAGAAGGATTATACATCGAAGCGTTCAACAGGTTTCTTGAACAGATGCCCAACATAGTAAAAAGCAGCCTTGCCTGAGAACGGTACGAACATGAATATTTTGTTGAATTATGGAATACAGCAGGTGTCTTTAAAATAGCGTGATTATTTCAAATTAAATTCCATTGCTTTGCACGCTCAGTAGAGTTTCACCGCGAACGCGTTCTTCCAAATGAGTGGCAGTGCAAAAAGCAAAAGTTAATAAATAAATAACAATAGAAAATGGAACAGGCCTTGATGAAATGCAACCGCCACGTTTTAGCCGCGTGTCAAGTTGACTGCAGCAGCTCTTTAGTTTTTTTGTAAGGCCGCAGTTTTAACGATGGCGGCGGCGTTGCGTTCACAGCGCAATAATGAATTGTGCAGCGCAGCGGCGGCATAAGTAAGCGCCAGTTCTGTTCGACTCGAGGCATCTGAGACACGGGTGAAGCAATCAGAGAAGGCGCACTAACTGCGAGTCAGCAAGGATTGCAGTCGCCCCATTTACTCGCAAGGAGCATTGCGACACACGGCGGCCGGGAAGCTGCCGTACGTCGCGCACCGTGCCGTCAAATGGTCAACCAGCAGCACGGCGCGAGGCCAGTAGTACGGCCGCTGCGAACACGGTGTGCGGATAAGAGGCGACGTCCGTCCGAGCTCGCGGATTCCCGGACGCCGTCGAACCAGAGCCCGTGTACTGACGTGCGACAGGAACCTCACAGAAAGAAGAAAAGAGCGCCTGCTCGGGCCACTCACCTGCACCAAGTCATTTTAAGCGTTTTGCTGGTATTAACAATAAATTTAATCACTCTTTAAATGGGTACTTTCGCAAATATCTAACACATGGCGCCCCCTGCAGGGACCCATGGGACACGACGCGAAACTGGCGCCATCTGATGCAGGGGCAAACAACCAAGGAGGTTCCATTCTTGCAAACCAGAGCCGACCAGCAGTGCAGGCACTGCCAGAGCACGCCTGTCTCGCACCCAGGCGCCCGCATACCGTCGAAAGCAAACCGGTTTCGAGGGTACGCGAGCAGACGACGGAGCTGAGCTTGCACGGCGGACAGCGCGTATGCAGGCGCGTGCATCTCCGGCGAGTAAACATGGCAAGCATCATCTCTTAGGTTCGGAAAAAGTACCCGATTCTACTACTTCTGCATACGTGAAGGTGTCTGGCTGCTACTGTGTCATTTACGGTTGCCAAACCAACCAGAGCTAGAGGAAGAGATGGTTAAGCTCTGCTTGCGTTGAGCACAACGCACCAGCGGAACTATGCCAGTGCGGTCTTTCAGGCAATTCCAGCCATAACGAAAAACGCCGAGATTTACCGCCAGTGGTTCAATGCAGTGAACGGGGAAAACTACGAGCCCGGGATCCCGGGGAATATGAGCGGATGGGTAGGCTAATGTCATTCTACCGCGACGGTCAGTTATTTCGTTTTACGAACGTAACCTACGTAACACGCAGGGCCACTCCGAGCAATTTCTGAACCAGAGGCGAGCACTGAAAGATGTTTGGTGTGTCCAAAGAAAGAGGCTTGAATACATCAGACTAATCTTTTCATATTTTTTTTCTTTTCCTGACCCCGCGGAGAGCGCTGTGTCGCGGCCGGCGATACTCGCAGCTGGCGCACTGCACGATCAATCGTAGGAAACTGACTAGTTTCATCATTTGCTACAATGAATACAAGAAAATAAACCTCCCATTCATCACGGAGAATGCACACACGTTTGTATTAACGACGATCATGTGTCGACACAAGCACTCTTTCAAAGCGCCTGTCATTATGAGACGGCGTTGCAGGTATTATCCGCCACGATCAGTTCATAATTCCTGCTGAACTCTTCACATTTCGTGCGTGTGTTACGCAGGGAAGAGTTTAAAGTGGTATCTGTTCGGTGCGTAGCAATAATGCGGTTGTTTTTGAACGTATAGGTTTGTTTTTGTAGCCAGTTTTTTTACCAAAAATCGTGGAGTAGCAATTGTGGTTCCTCCCAGTCAAAAAAACCAAATGGGTCCAACTGGACAATTTCCAATTGCCACCAATTGGTGTTGGACCAGTTGGATTTTCGCCATCCTTTGGGTGACATACCATTCATAACCAATTGGGAGCGCCAATTGAATCCAACTGGCATCCCAAGTGTATTCAAATGGTAGCCAGTTCGAAATAATTGGTGGCCAATTGGTAAGCCATGTAGATCTGATGGGTTGCCCAACTGGATTGCTTTTGCAAACCAGTTCGATCCAACTGGTCACCCAACAGGATATTAATAAAATCTTTTTTTTTTTGTGTGTGTGTGAATTTGGGTCATTAACACAGATCTCATCTGTCACACCATAGAAACCGCGCACTCGACGCAGAGCAAAACATTAGAGAAAACTTCCAGTGGAGAAGTGCAAAACGAAAAAAAAAAACAAAAAAAACGCCCCACTGATGTTACTACTCGGATAATGACCTCGTCCATCAGGCGTATTTTGACCTGCATGGGAGTGCCACGTTTTCACAAAAGACAGGCAATTTTTTTGCAGATCCGTTAATGCAAAGATGAAATAAATGGTGTGGTCCTATGATCTGAGTAAAGTATAAAGATCTTTTATTTAATCAATGTTGTCACAGCTGCAAAAATATTTATATGGGCTATTTTCTTGTTTCAAAGTGTTTCTCATTTCTGTGTCTTCCAATTGAAACCATTTGGGTTGTCAATGAAGACCCATTGAAACCAAATGGTTGAACCAATTAACTCACGACTAGACATACAAAATGTTGAAAAAGTAACTCCAATCTACCAACAATAACTCCTTAATGTCAAATTCATATAGCTTAAACAACCAGACCCAGCAATCTTCACGCGCATTCTGACGATGGAAAAGCTTGAATCAATCGTAACCGGGCATCCAATTGGACAATCCAAATATTCCAATTGGAAAACGATTGTCCCAATGGGCTCCCAATGGGTTCCCAGTCGGACCGTTTGCAACCAACTGGACTACAGGTATTCCGATTGGGAGGCGAAATGAAAAATTCTGTGCCAACTGACATGGCCAGTTGGAACTGTCAAGTCCAGTTGGACGGCCATTGAAGTTTACCACTCCAGTTGGATTCCGGTTCACTCCATTTGTGATCCCTTTGCTAACAAATGGTATATCCAGTTGGACCAATTGACTTTTTTTGACTGGGTTCCTAACAAGCGAGAGATTTTGATATACACGACGATGCAGCGCACTATTGGGGACGATCATTGTGCTATGTCACAACGCACTGCTACTCTGGACTGTTTAGTGAATGAGCACTGAAATATTGCGATCTAAACATATCCGAGGGCCACGGTGGTGTGTGGCCTGTAGCCGCCTGCTGACGCTTGAATGTATATGCCATGAAAAATAACCGTTTCGCCGTCCCATGTGTCACTGCGCTCCACACGAAGCCAGCCCTTTCTGTTGTTTCCTCTCCAACTAAAATTGTTGTTTTGCGTAAACAGCGTTGACGCCAATTATTGCAAGTCATTCCTCCTTCACGCGGGCCAAGTCGCCCAATATACCGCCCAGAGAGAAGCAGGCAGTCCGTCCTCAGGACGTTCATCCCACCTGCATGACTGCACATATGTTGCCGCTGCACGTCTAAAATTTCTACATTGTGGTTTAGCAATTTCCTCCCGATGTTCCGTGGGCTGAGATGCTTGCTTAGTTTATTTGGTGGAGGGAAATAATCTTCACTAGCTTACAACAGTAGCTGCTCTACAACAGGAGCGACCGATCATCCAGCGGGGATGAAAACCTCACAGTTAAGCGGCGCCAGCTCACCTTCCATGCGAGTAGTCCAGCGAGGACGTTCAATAAAACTTATTTTTTCTCTCTCTCACCCTGTTGCTTCATAATAAAATTTATCCATTGATGCCCTCAGCGCAACAGCACAGGCGGACACACCTAGCATCTTTGAGACGCGCGTGCTAAACTACAGTCGCATTTGAACCATTAGAACTGTGTGGCAACAACCTGCAGGAGCCTGCGTGTGGCAGCTCAGCGCGTTGTTTCGCCGCGCGTGCAACAGATGGCGCGACGCCCAGTCCAAATATGGCGGCACGCATTGAACTCGCGCAAGCATCTATTTGTCGTACATCCCACCTTTTGTTATGAGCTTCTAGGTACCTAGGGACAGAATGTCTAGGGATTTTCGACAGTGGCGCCGTCACTTGTTGGCGGCGCTTTAGCGTACTAGAATTTCTCTTGCGCGCTTATCAACGCCCACGTCGTCCATGTGCGTATTAATTTTGGCCGGTGTTGGCCGCTTCTGCTGTAAACTTGCCGTCAGTCGCTGACGACAGGTTGCTCTTTGTAAGGCGACCGATGCCGATCGCGCGTCGTTCAGCTTTATCGGCATTTGGCCACGTAGTATGCGAAATGCTTGCCCGTAGCGACTTCGCTATGTATACGCCGCGATGTGCCACCTTGCCACAACACGTAAGTAATGTTCACTCTTTATTTGGATCTTTGCCCTGTACGAGCGAGAGCACTTGACATCAGCCATGCTATCATTCTATTGCGACTGCGGAGCCTGGTGTTGAGGCACACTGACGATAGCTGGGGAGAAATTAGCTGCGAGTGTAGCGATCGTGTGTGTGCCTCTCGTTCTGTTGTGCTAAGTGTTTAAGCACGACCGGTCGACATGGTTAGCGTGTATATCAATAGCTACTGATTTAACATTCGGTTCTGTCTGAGCGAGACTTCCCACTGGTGCCGGCTGATCAACCAGAGGGAGTAATTTCTCGCAAATTGGGCTTGAGCAAAATCACTGCGAGTCGTTGTGGAGCAGGATAAGGACGTGGTTATGAATGACATTACCGGCAGGAATGAACGAAGGTTAGCTCAAGCGACCAGTGAGCCCGCAGTCCGGAGGCCTGTGGTTTACTGAGCATGCCTGGCATTGCACTCCTATTGACGCACTCAAAGCTGCTTATATAACGAACTTTTAGTTGGCCAGACAGTGGTCCTGGGTTCACCATCTACAAGAACAACACGACAAACTGCTTGCTTTTTTGTGAGCAAACGTTCTTTCTGTGTCACCTGAAAACAGGATTACAACATGCTTTGCAACTTTGTGACACAGCACGGTTACCATGCAGAATGCAGTGCCTTGCCGATAGTTGTTCAAAGGTGCATGCCTAGAGGTGGTGTTATTGGCACTTTGCTCCGAGCAAGCTGCGAGGAACGTGGTGAAAATGTTTTTAAAAAATTGTGCAGCCATCTTTAATTTCCTTGGAAATTGCTAGGGCCGAGGCTTGGGCTAGTTTCATGTTTACACAATGCCAAATTTTTCAAAAGACACAAATCAAGTTGTCCTAAGTTGTCCCATGTGTGGACTGCACCTATTCGGCTGGGTTCAAATCTGCACAGGCATGGAGTTTATCATCGTAAGCAATGGCTGTTAATGACAAAGGCAGGGGCAGCGGACATTGTTGTTACCAAGTTCAGCCCTTGTAACGTGCCCATATCAGCTTGCGCAGTAAATAATCAGCCGGCATAACGTAGGGTTAATGGATCAGTGCTCAGCAAAATGGAGCACTTCATGGTTGAGAGATCACTGCCGCTACATTCTATTGTGTTCCAGCTGGAACATGTCAGCCGTGCTTGGATAAGCATGTTGAAGCCTCTTTTAAGGTTCAGGACGCCTGTGATCAAGTAGAATATCACGAATCATTGTATGCTGTAAATAATGACGTTTAATTTCCTGTTTCAGAAAAGCCAGCCAGACTAAGGCTTGTGAGTATCATTGCAAGATATTCTTTGCCCAACACTTTGAGAGAACATTGCAGGTGTGTCCTGTACAGTGGCATGGTGAACCTTCATCCGGAGTCCTCATGTGGAGATCTCCATAACAATATTCAACTCTCTTGCCACCTGGAAAAAGGTCCCTACAAATTATGCCATCTCTGAAAGAAAAGTAGCATCTTCAATGAGTCATCGCTCTGTCAAGTTGAAAATAAATGCTGTAGTGAAGTACATTAACTCTCTAGCACTGGCACTGAGAGAATAAAACTTGTGTAACTACAAACGACCATGCATTGCTAGCTTAAAACAAATACACATATACTTGTGTGCGAAGGAGTAGTTAGTAATACTTTGTCACAAGAAATACCAGACCACTACCTATGCTGTGCCCTAGCACAATGACATTAAATATAAGACGAAACGTTACTTCTGGCTTTGCCACAGTGCCAGTGTTGGAAAGCGCAACTTGAAATGGTGTGGCCAAATTTCGGCTTTTGTGCACAGAAGTAGCAAATGTGCGTTCGCTGAGCAGAACACAGTCTCATCACTTTCCGTGTTATATCCATATTTGCTTCTACCATGGGCTTCCTTGCAGTGTAGGGTGGCAATGCTTCACAGGGCAGTAAGGCTTCCATATGAAGTCGGGCAATTTGTGAAAAAGCTTAGCAATTGCAAGTAGGAGCCTTTCAGGGCTAGGTTTTATAAAATGTAATCGTGCAGATGACAGGAAGTCTGGATGCATGAAATAACAGCGAAGCCATTCCTTGAAAAAAACTCAAGTGGTACAAGAATATTGCAACACGTATATGCACTGACGATGCAGCAGCACACATCTTTTAGTTTGCACGGCACATTTCAGTTTGTACGCTGGGGTTTCTTACGTGCCCCATTGGGGGGGAGGAAGAGGAAGAAAGGGGGGGGGGTACCTACTGCAAAAGCTTTTTAAATTGGATCATTATTATCAGAGGTAAAAATGTTTGATGCGGCACTACACCAGGATATTGGGAGGCGAATCACGTCAATACGACACGTGGCAATGCTGTGTGGCGAAGCAAGGGAAAAAAAAGACGAAGTGTGCTTGCTACTGTGCCCACAGTTGGTCATCCTCTCCAAGAAGCCAGGTGCCTCCCAACGGATTCGAGCAGCCACTGCATGATCTGAACAAGTGTGACGGTTTGTAGCGACACAGGCGCACTGTGGTGACATGGCGTGCTGCGCACGGTGCGTGGCATCATCGCCCACCATTTGGTGCATGACGCTTGCAAGGGGAGGGTAAACAGCACTCACTCTGGAATTTGAGCACCTTCCACAGCATGTAACGATGGAGTTCTAGGCAGATATGAACACGAATGTGCCATGTACTTGTCACCTCAAAATGGCCAGGCCTGTTGAGGGGCTCATTGAGAAAATGGTAAAGATGTTGCATTTTGGTTGCTGTCTGGTATTCTCTACCGATTTATTAGATTATCACACTCAAGGCACTGGTATTACTTCATGCCACACACATTGTCCAAAACCATCTTATCAATTATCCAGTATTTGCAAGGTCTCATGCACAAATTTAATCCTCTGTTGCATTTAACTGCATTAGTGTGCTTCCACCATGGCCATGTCAACACCTTCGTCTTTTCGTATGGCTATAATATCCGTATTGCTTTAATATGAGCAAGGCCCTGTACACGTGCATGGCAATATAGTTGTGGTAATATTTAAAGCCATTGCTCATTTCTACCCGCAAGGTCCCCCCACTTCTGCAGTATCTTTTCCAACACACTGCAGTACCAGTCACAGATAATGACGAAAAGTGGAGGACGGCTCACGTAATGTTTCCTGCTCGCTCCTGACACGAGCAGAGGGAGACAACATGACTATGGGCCAATTCGCTGCTCAGATGCTGGTAATACAACTAGTACAAACTTTTGAAGACAGTCATTAAATAAGACTGAATGGCTGGCAAAGACAAATCAAACTCTTATTGACATCCTTGGACAGCAACGGCACATATGCTTTAAGATTTTCAAGGTACAGAGGATACATGCAGATTGTACTAATTGTGTTATACCCCTGTACACAACTAAAAACTACAGTGTCGTTTTGAGCAAGTGCGTTTTAACACACGCTGTGTCACTTTGGAAGGGCACTGCCACATGTGAAGAAAGTCTCGGGTTTCATGGTAATGCTGATGGATAAGTTAGTAGGTGCAGCAGTACATGTTTAGCCAGTGTTCGCTAACACGGTGCTGTGCTGTAGCCAGAAGTGGTATGAAATATAAATGAAGGAAATTAACAGCAGCCATCACCATGAACTTTGGTACAAATGTCACTCAAACCCTGCCACCTTTCTCTCTTGCAGCAATGGCTTATTTTGAAGGCGCCTCTTCTTTCACGGCTACGGCGGCGGCCGGCCTCCCGGATGGGGCAGCTTTGTGCTCTGTATGCGGAGGTTGTGCCTCAGCACCCTCGGCCAGTGCAGCCCCCACCACCTCACCAGCTACCCCTGGAGATCCACCTCGAGCTGGACCACCTGAGCAAGAGGCGGACGCCAGAAACTCAACTCCGGCAGTCGGCCATGGAAAGGATCCATGACCAGCTCCAGGGACATCTCCTCATCTTCACAGATGGGTCGGTCCTGAGCGACCCTCGCTCAGCAGCAGCCGCCTGCGTCGCCCCGGCAGATGGGATAACCCTTCAGTGCCGGCTACCATTCCACGGCAGCTCTACTGCTGCCGAACTAGCTGGCCTTCACCTGGCGGCCGATCACCTGGCCGCCACGCTACCTGAGCAGCCCGTGGCGGTCATCACTGACTCTCGGCCGGCCCTCCAGGCACTCCAGAGTCCCGAGAAATCCGGCATCACTGTGGCGCTGCTGCACGCCAAGCTCACCGCCATCCGAGCTCACGGCGTGCGCCTGTCCCTCCACTGGCTCCCCTCACATGTGGGGATAGCCGGTAACGAGGCCGCAGATGTCGCTGCTAAGGCAGCACACAGCAGCGCCCCAATCACCACTGCAGTCGCCGCATCAGACTATACCCGGCAGCGGCTTAGGCAGCTCCTGCTCTCCATGCACCCAGACAAGCGGGTAGCTAGTGGTAAGCCACCTCCCCCTCTCCCAGAAACTGGTCTGGAGGGGAGGGAACGGTGGCTGCTTCTACGCCTGAGAACCGGCAGCGCCTGGCCAGCGACAAGGAAATACGTCAAGGGCCGCTGCTCCTCCCCGGCGTGCAGCAGATGCGGGAGCAACGAGACGCTCGAGCACATCCTATGCTGCTGCCCGGCGTTGGCGGCCGAGCGACGACTGATGGTCAGCAAATACAGGCGCCAGGGCCTGCCGTCCAACACAGCGGAGGACATCCTGTTTCCCGCCCACCACCCCTTGCCCGCCTTTCGGGCTCTCCTGGAGTTCGCGGAGCCAGCGGGCCTGTACAACATCTAGATGTCCACTTCGCCACGTGCCTGCACCTCGACGGACGACATCCCAAGCCTCCATATCCTACTCCTACCTTCCTAACTATACCCCTTTTTTTCCTAACCTCCCCCTCCCACTAGGCGCTTAGCCGTGTCCCCAACATGGGAGACAGAAAGAAGCGTCTAGTTTTTCCCCTTCTTTATTATTAATAAAAGTCACTATCATCATCTTTCACCACTACCAATGATAACGGGAGCATATATTTTCCAATGTGCTGGTAATAAAGACGATTAACAGCCCCTGGTGTACATTGCCACTTTCTTGAAGCTGTACAACTGCTGCCTGTTGGGTCTGCCCTTCCATTTTGTCTCTCTATATGGGAAATCCTGAAATAAAGAGAAGCACAGAGCTACATTTACCATTAACAGAATTTGCAGCCTGATTTACAATGCCCCCAAAACAAGCATGCAGTGGTATGTGTGCTGAAAATGCAATCTTCTGCAACAAGGATTCCAATTTGTCGGGCCACTCTTGCATGTAGGAGCATGAATCGTTGGGCTAGTCAATGCAACATTTGTGGGACAAAGAGCAAAAACTGCATGATGAAAACTACATTTACAAAAGGGGCACATACATGAAAGACTCAACGTGCAACTGAATTCAATATGTATGTAGCTCTCGTCAAGTTCGTCCCACAAATGTAAATTTTGCATGCTTTACTTATCTACTGCAGGTGTCACAAATGAAAATTCTGGCTATTACATGCGAAAGCACGTAACAGCGCAAAGCTCTGAATAACAGGGATTATTACTTACGTGTCGTACGAAGTCGTCGATCTGTCAAAGGTGGCCACGGCAAAGTAGGCAAGGGTAACCAAAGCTCGCTACCTAGGCTGTCAGAGCCCCAATGAAGCTGTACGACGCGCGGTCAGCACGGCCGCTCTAGACACGAGCGATAGGCATGGGATCAGCACGTGGAAAGGCAGCACATCACAATCTTCGCCCTCGATGTTCATAGATAAGGCGAACTCGCTACGGGGCACCGGACTGCGTTGACGAAACGCACAAGCACTGGAGCCGTGTTCCGAGATGTGCACGCTCCATGGCACGGCGGCACGGCCGCGTGTCTTCTCGGTCGCTCGGTCTCGGTACTTCGTCAGAGAACACCTGACTCCATGGAGGAAATGCCTGACTCGGTGGTTCGGTCGGTTTAGGCGGCATGCAAAAAAACCCGCCAACAAGTGACGGCGCTACTGTCGAAAATCCCTATGCATTCTGTCCCTAGGTACCTAGAAGCTGATAACAAAAGGTGGGATGTACGACAAATAGATGCTTGCCGAACAGGACGAAGGCCTCTCCCAATCCTCGCCATCCTTGCCTGTCCTGCGCGAGCTGATTCCATTTGACGCCTGCGAATTTCTTGATTTCGTCCCCCCATCTTACTCTCTGCCGCCCACGGCTGCGCTTACCCTCTCTTGGTATCCATTCCGTCGTTCTAACTGTCCATCGGTTATCTAGCCTTCTCATCACGTGGCCTGCCCATGTCCATTTTTTCTTCTTAATATCGCTCATTATGTCGGCGACCCCCGTCTGTTCCCTGACCACTCGGCTGTCTTCCTATCCCTTAGTGTAACGCCTATCATTTTTCGTTCCATCGCCCGCTGCGCGGTTCTTAACTTCCTCTCTAGCTTCTTTGTAATTTTCCCATGTTTCTGATCCGTAAGTAAGTACTAGCAGGATGCAGTAGTTATATAGTTTCCGCTTCAGTGATAGTGACCCTTCCGTTCATGAGTTGGGAATGTCTCCCATGTGCGCGCCATCCCATGTTTATTCTACGGCGGATTTCTTTTATATGGGTGGGTTCTCCAGTAAAGTAGCTGTCCTCGGTACAGATATTCTTCTACGACTCCTAATGTATGGGTTTCGATCTTGAATAGACGTTTTTTCGCCGTGCCACTTAGCATTGTCTTTGTTTTCTGCATGTTCATCCTTAATCCTACCTTAGCGCTTTCTCGGCTTAAGTCTTCAATCATCTTTTGCAATTCGTCGCCATCATTGCTAAAGAGTACTATGTCGTCTGCAAATCGCAGGTTACTCAGATATTCGCCGTTAATCCTGAGCCCTGTCCCTTCCCAGTCTAACCTTTTGAAGATTTCTTCCAAACATGCAGTAAATAGCATTGGAGAAATTGTATCTCCCTGTCAGACACCTTTCTGTATTGGGATTTTTCTGCTATGGAGGAGCAGGGTGGCTGTAGAATCTTTATAGATGTTGGCTATTGTGTTTATGTAGCTATCACATATTCCTTGACGACGTAGTGCCTCCAGAACTGCTGGTATCTCTACCGAGTCGAAACCCTTTTCGTAATCTATGAAAGCCATATAGAGGGGTTTGTTGTATTCCGCTGACTTCTCGATTACTTGATTTATCACATGAAGGTGGTCTATGGTGGAGTATCCTTTCCTGAACCCCGCTTGTTCTCTTGGTTGATTGAATTCAAGTGTGGCCCTTATTCTGTTGGAGATAACCTTTGTGAATATTTCGTAAAGTGCTGAGAGTAGACTGATCGGCCTGTAGTTCCTCAAGTCTTTAACATCTCCCTTCTTATGTAATAATAGATAGTGATGTTCGCGAGCCCCTTCCTCCAGTGCTGACCGCAACTGAGAAAGCCGACTCGTCTATATGTCGCTGATGAGAAGAGACTCGGACTGGAGTAAATGCAGTACGTTTATTTCCGATGCGCACTCGGCGCGTTCTCCTGGTCGTCTCCCCGCCCATCCCTACAGTCTCTCCTTAAAACACCGATGTACGGGGTCTGCTCAAGTTCGGCCAGGGGTGTCTTGAGCCAGAGTTCATTCACATGCACCACCGTCGTCGCTGCCGGCCACCGTGGTTGTCGGCTGTAGCGCGCACCCCAGGTCATAAATCGGGGCCCGCTACTCGTGGGGGGAGGCAGCCGCCGCCACCGTCCGTGTTGTCGAAGCCGTCCGCTCCCGCACCACGTATGTACGAGGTGTCGACGGAAATGTTCCGGCCACCATTGCCACTTGAGCTCGGGGGCGCACTTGCAGACAAACTTCGCCGAAGCAGTCGGCGATCCGTGCCGGCCACCGCATTCCTCCGCCAACTCGGGTTTGTTTATGGGAGTCGCCTGGGAGTCGCCAGCCCCAGACAACTGCACGACGTGTTGACGCGTTCTTACGGGGGCCGCAATGCCACGCCCGACATAGATATTTGCGTTTTTCCAGCTGAATGGTACATTTAAAGTTTTGAGGCATTGAGTGTATAGTGTCGCGAGCTTTCCAGTTAGGAAGTCTCCGCCATCTTTGATCAAGTCGGCTGTTATGCCGTCTTTTCCAGCCGCTTTTCCGCGGGACATGCCCTGAATTGCTTTCCTAACTTCGTCCGCAGTAACGCATGGAATTTCGGTGTCCTGATCGACATTTATTACCCTCATGGTGGGGGGACTCGTATTTGAACTGTATAGTTCAGAATAGAAGTCCTCGGGCACTGTGGTTATATCACTGAAGTTGGTAACGGTGTTGCCCTGCTTATCTTTCACGGCATGCATTGTATTCTTTCCCGCGCAAAGCCTCCTTTTAGTTGTTTTGATGCTGACTCCTTTTTTCACGGCTGCTTCTATTTCTTTCACGTTATGGTTACGTATGTCCCTGACTCTACTTTTACTGATGAGCTTAGACAGTGTGATATCGGCTAGCAACGAGCTGTGACGTAAGACCCACGTCATGATCAAGCGCTTTAAAAAGCAGAGCCTTCATTCAATAAACAGCATTCGTTCCTGCGTGGTTCCGGCGTTCGTGTCGTTCCTGTCTGGTGCGGCGTTCGTGTCCGGCGTTCGTGTCTGGGTTCGGTGTTCGTGGCGATAGAACAACTGACGACGAGGATGGGATGATAGTACGATCCTGAAGCAAGCACCCGGCACAGCAGTCGAAGCGGAATGGACGACTGGGCCAAGAACAGAAGGCAAGTGTTTCAATATGGGTATTCCACTAACTTCGCAACGTTTCGGAGGCATGCCAGAGTCTAACCCGAGCAGCGATAACATCAAGTCGTATTTCGTGAGGTTTGAGAACTTTGTGGCACTTAATGAGGTTCCGGAGACAAAGAAGCTGAGACTGTTCTTGAACGTATAGTGGGAAGCACAGTGTACGGGGAGCTCCAGAAAATTTTAGTTCCTGACAGACCTACTGACAAAACCTTCGCAGAAATACAGGAGGTTCTAGAACAACACTACAGTCCTGAGTATTCTGTAATCGCCGAGCGTTGCAAGTTCAACAAACGCATGCAGAAGGAAGGGGAATGCATCAAAGACTTCATGACAGAATTGAAACATCTGGCGCGTAACTGCGAGTTCAAGGCGTTTCTAAACGATGCGTTAAGGGACCGACTCGTGGCAGGATTGCGCGACCAAGAGACGCAAAGGATATTGTTCGCAACTGAAAACTTAACCTTTGAAAAAGCGTGCAAAATTGCACTTGAAAAAGAACTTGCTGCCAAGCAAACCATGGAGCTACATTCTAAAGCAGAATGCTCGACCGATACTTATGCGGTCAGTAGGAAAACTCAAGCAAAAACCAGGCCGTCGGCACGTAAAAACGAAAGGGGTCAAAAGAAGACCACTTGTTATCGCTGTGGGAAAGGGCACGACGCAGACAAGTGCTGGTATCGCAACGCGAAGTGCCGCGCATGTGCTGAAACAGGGCATCTGCAAACGATGTGTCGGAAAACGAAAAACCGTCCGGTGAACTACGCTGAAGCGACCGACGAGGAATCGGACGATTCCCAGACGTATCACGTCGTGATGTGTGCTAGAGATGGGAAACGAAGCTACAAAGTGTCTTTGTTGATTGAAGGAAAGCCTATTTCTATGCTCTTGGATACGGGTGCAGCTGTCACATTGATGCCTGAAAGTACGTTCAAGCGGTGGTTTTCGCAAACTGCATGCAAACCAACAAAGGCAGTGTTAAAAACTTATACAGCCTGTAAAGTTGAGAGGACAGGCGACCGTAACCGTCGAACAATAACGGCTGCAGAACGGAAGGACCAGGGCAAGGCTATGCCTACGCTTCTAGGTCGAGATTGGCTTGAAGAGTTGCAACTTGACTGGAATACCGTCAGTGCTGTCACACAAAGCGCGGATGTCAGTTCTCTGCGGGAAAAATTTCCAGAAGTCTTCCGTACGACACCGGGAGTAGTTCGCAACTTCGAAGCCAAGATAGCCATAGACCCAAATGCTACGCCTGTGTTCTGCAAAGCCAGGTCTATGCATTTCGCTACTAAAGAGGCAGTCAGCGAAGAACTCCGGAAACTAGAGAGTCAAGGCATCTTAAAGAAAGTAACTGCGAGCAAGTGGGCGACTCCCATCGTACCAGTTCCGAAGCGTGGAGGCGGAATCAGAATTTGCGGAGACTACAAAGTAACAATCAATCAAGTACTGAAAACTGATTGTTACCCACTACCGCTTCCTGAGGACTTATATTCGATGCTAGCTGGGGGCAAAGTATTTTGTGTGCTGGACTTATCATCGGCGTACCAGCAAGTGCCTCTCGGTGAAGAGTCCAAGCCACTGCTCACGATAAACACGCATCAAGGCTTGCACGAATTCCAAAGACTTCCATTTGGAATTGCGAGCGCACCGGCCTTATTTCAGGCCATGATGGACCAAATCCTAGAAGGAATTCCTAACGTCGGATGCTATATAGATGACGTCATCATCACTGGCCACAGTGCAGAAGACTGCTACACAACTGCCACAAAAGTCCTGAAAGCACTCAGCGACCACAACATAACGCTGAAAGAAGAAAAATGCAAATTTTTTCGCGATTCTGTGGTTTACCTCGGGCACAAGGTCTCGGAGGAGGGCATCTACCCCACCGCTGAAAAGATAAAAGCAGTGCGAGATGCGCCAGAGCCCAGTAACATCACGGAACTGAGGGCCTACTTGGGCCTTCTAAGCTTCTATGGCAAATTCTTGCGGAATTTGGCAACTGTGGTAGCACCACTCTATGAGCTTCTTCAAAAAGACCGCAAGTGGGAATGGACGCAACAGTGCAAGAAGGCATTCGAAGAAACTAAGGAAATGATTCTGAACAGCGGAGTATTAGCCTTTTACGACATCACAAAACCAATCGGGCTTAGTTGCGATTCTTCCGCTTACGGCTTGGGAGCTGTGATTTTCCATGAATTGCCTGACGGAACAGAACGACCTATCGCATTCGCTTCGCGTACATTAACAGCAGTGAAAGAAACTATGCTCAAGGTGAAAAAGAAGCCCTCGCACTAATTGTAGAATGGAGACGCGGGGCGCCGCCGAGGTGAACGGACACGTTCATATTGGCTCTGTCTTTTTCGCATGTTTCCGCGATTGTTTTGTGTCTTTCTGGTGAAAGGTTGACTTCATCGTATCCGTGAAGACAAGAGGACTCGGAGGATACCTGACTTTGAGGTGGGCCACCCTTTATTTGGACTTTTTCCACTTTTATGCGCATGCCACGTCGGTGGACAGCTAGCGTCCGCTAGCCCTAGCGCGGTGGGACGCCCGCGTCCGTCATGGCAGCGATGCATGTCGAAGGGCAAGATCTCCTGCCAAAGGACATTAATGAAGATCTGGGATGGCGGACAGTGTCCAGCCAAAGATCTAGAGCTCTGACGAAGCCTGGATTGGGCGATGGTGACTCACAAAGCGAGGTGCCTGAACGAAAAGGCGCAGGTGAACGCCGAGGCTTGGTAATCAAGAAGTGCATTGTGAAGGCATCGCACATGCCACCAATGCCAGAAGAACATATCAAAATAGTGATTCGCCCACGGGGTGGGCTGAATTTGGAGAAAGTTAGCCCTACAACGGTGGGCAATGCTGTTGTCGACGCGGCAGGCCTCAGTTCTGAACAGACTAAGAAGGATATTATCTGCCCTAACTTTAAGCAAAATATCTTATTTATTATTATTTATTTATTTACAAATACTGCAATCCCGTTACGGGATTTTCGCAGGATGGGGATACAAATTTATAATAGCACTCGCAGGGCAAAAAAAAAAACAATAATACAAAAAATATAACAAATAAGTACTGGTACAAAGACAATACATGAAATAAATATACACCTTAAGTGTAACTGGAACAACTCGTCACTTGCAAGTGCAACAGTAACAAAATACATAAGTTACACAATGCTAGTTACGCAATATGAGACATAAACAAATTGAGGGATGGCTGCAACACCGCATCGTTGGACAGTTGATTCCATTCAGTTACGACTCTGGGAAAAAATGAGTATTTAAAGCAGTTATTGCGACTAGTGAAGGGGGTAATTGTTAGTGCATGCCGTTGCCTTGTAGCATAACCTGTTGAAAAGGAAAAAAGTTCGGAAATATCTACGCTGTAGTGTCCCTTGATTAGCTGGAACAAAAATTTTAGTCTGAGAACGCGATTCCTTTGTGTCAAAGTTGGAAGATTGGCTCTGTTCAGCAAATCTGTCATCGACGTCCGCCCAAAGCTGTTATATATGTACCTAACCGCCCGCTTTTGAATACCTTCAATTTTATCAATGTCTTTTTTAGTGAAAGGGTACCAGATTACAGAAGCGTAATCTAATACAGGCTGCACAATCGCGTTAAATGCAAGTAGACGAACCTCTGGAGTTGTTAGCCTCAGAGCCCGCCTGAGGAAGAAAAGCTTTTGATTGGCAGAATTACACACAGTATTGATGTGTTTGGTCCATCTGAGATCATTGGAAATCCAAATGCCAAGATATTTTATGTGTTCGACCTCAGCGAGCAATACATTACGCGCCGAGTACTGGAAGTGCAGATTGCTGCGCTTGCGCGAAATTTTCATAAAAACTGTTTTGTCGAAGTTGATAGTCATCTGCCAATCGTTACACCATTTTACAATTTTTTCAAACGCTTCATTTAGTCGTAGCTGGTCACTGACGCTATCTATTTCCGAATAAATTACACAATCATCCGCATACAGTTTAATTTTCACGGGAATGTCGTTGCCAATATCATTAATGAAGAGAAGAAGAGGTGGCCAGTACGCCAGAAAGGAGCAACGCTGAATGTTATGTGCGACTCAAGTCCACTGAGGGTGGCGGACAAGGATTTTGAAGTCAGTGCATACGAAACGGCCCCACACACTACGTGTAAAGGGGTCATTCGCAACGTGGACATCACGGATGCCCCTGCGACACTTGAGCGGAACGTCGTTAACTATCGCAATCCACTGGCTATGGTTGTCAAGAGAATCAAGAATACCCGGTCGGTTATATTGTAGTTTTCGACGGGTTAAGGGTGCCCAATTTTGTCAGATATGGGCCAACGCTGGTCCGGTGTTTCCTATATCGCAAGCAGGTGGACATATGTTATGTGTGTGGCAAGCTTGGACATCGAGCAGATGTGTGTCCAGCGCCCGACTGTTTAGAATGCCGAGGATGCGGGGCTCTGAACCCTGAAAAGGATCACAACTGCGTGCCTTGTTGCAAGCTCTGTGGCGGCCGACACCTGACAAACAATGCAGACAACGGTACCAGCTTCCCTACGTAGTGCGCGTTCGGCGACAAGAAAGAGCCAGGGCGGAGATAGCGGCGGAACAAGCGGCAGCCGAAGCAGCGCAGCTGGCTCACCAGCGCTCTAAGGGGCGTTCACGCTCTCGGAGCCGTTCAAGGTCGAGGCAGCGGCCGGCGACTGGGACTCCTGCGGCCAAAAGCCGCTCCGTTTCTAGGGAGGCGCATGTGCGCTTTCCTGCAGCTGGTGGAGGTGGCGGTGCAGCTGGAGGCCATACTACCTGGGCTGACAAGGCCAAGGGTTTCACCACCACCGGCCGGGCGCGTGAGCAGCGCCAGGAGCATGTGAGTAGTAATAAGGATAGGATAGCGCAGTTGGAGAAAGAGAATCATAGTCTAAAAGCAGCCATTGAAGGGCTTACAAAAGAGATAGCGGAATTTAGGAGTGCCTTACCGTCCGGCAACGGCGATAGCTTAAGGCAGTGTAGCAAACATGATGACCCGGTTGAGGTACCTCAGTCTGTGGAGGTAGCAGAAGAGAATATGGCTGACGAGGAGACGCCGGCTCCGAAAAAACGGGCCCTCTCCTCTAAGGTACGGGCTCAGGGTAAGGTGGGTTCGGAGCTTAAGGAAATAATGTTGACATTGCAAGAAAGTGTAAATAAGGTCATTACTAGGTTGGAGCAGATAGAAGAGCGGGAAATGAACACGGTTCAGAGATTAGGCAAAATTGAGGTATATTTAAACGAGACGGTGGTCCCTGCTATGGAGCGGGAGTGCTCTCAGCGACTGGTTCAGCAGGGTAAGTCGCCGAGTGGAACTAAGCCCAGAATAAGTACAGCGAATTTACATGGTCAAGATGGCTCTAATGAATAGTCCATTTAGCATTTGGCAGTGGAATTGTAGGGGGTACAATCATAAGAATGCTCCCCTGCAGCAGTTTTTTAGAACGCATGACAAGAAACCTCAGGTTATTATGTTACAGGAAACACTGGCGTCTAGCGTGAGCTTAACGGGTTTCACAGCAGAGGTTAAGGATAATGGGCAGGGCAGAGGACTCGCAACTCTCATTAATAGGAGGTTGGCATATGTTAGGCATGATCTTCACATGGCGGATTGCAGAATTGAGTATATTATGGTGGAGATCATTTTAGGCCGGCAAGGGGCACGTCACAGAAGCGTCTACCTGCTTAACCTGTACAGTAGCCCCCGGGACATAAAGCAGAGTTTCAAATCTGTCTTGACCAAGGCAGCTAATCTGGCTAAAGATGCGCCTTTGCTCATTGGAGGTGACTTTAATGAACCTCATTATGCGTGGAAGTACGTATACAGCACTATTAAGGGTGAGAGACTGTGGCAGCAGGCACTCGACCTAAATTTATCTCTTATTACGGATTCTTCGTATCCCACAAGATGCGGCACGTCGACATGTAGAGATTCTACACCGGATCTCACTTTTGTTCGGGGGGGTGCAGGAATCGTCCTGGTCCAATTCTAATATTGATTTTGGTAGCGACCATTACATACTGATGATTACTTTAGTTGTGGCTAATAAAAAGGAGCACACATTTAGGGTCGTTGATTGGGATGCATTTAGGACACGAAGAGCGCAGAGAACCGGTGATGAGGAGGGAGAGATGACCCTGGAACAGTGGACCAGTCAACTTAAAAGTGACGTTGAGGCGACTACTAAGGAGGTTAAGACAGATATTGACACTGAGCAAATGGATAGTCGCCTAGCGCATTTGTTGGAAGCAAAGCAGTCAATGCTAACGAGATGGAAAGGTCAGAGGTTGAACAGAAGGCTTAGAAAGCGTATAGCCATGGTGAATAGAGAGATTGAAGACCATTGTCGTGTATTGTCTAAACAGCAGTGGGATGAACTGTGTAATTCTATTGATGGTCGCATTAAAAGGGGAAGTGCCTGGAGTTTGCTCAAACATTTACTGGACGAAACAAAAACTAAATCTAATCAGAGGACGGTGATAGGCAAGTTGGTTCATCTATCGTGTCGGGACACCACGGAGGAAAAGTTGCTGAAGGATTTGGCTGGCAGATACCTTCCATTAGAGACCTCGCAGGATACGCGTAATGTCTTGGAATATAGCGGGGATGAAAATAAAGTTATGGATGAGGAATTTACTGAAAGTGATATGAGGGTGGCGCTGCAAGACCTTAATGGTCGGTCGGCACCAGGGCCGGATGGCATCACGAATAAGATGTTACGCAATTTAGACGAAGGGTCTATTGCGTTCCTTACGAGGGAGATAAACAAGCGATGGAAGGAAGGCTCTTTCCCTAAAGAGTGGAAGCTTGCGACTACTGTTATACCCAAACCTGGAAAGGCCGTAGGGATCGACAATCTCAGACCCATTTCCCTGACATCGTGTTTGGGGAAAGTCGCTGAGCATGTGATTTTAAATAGGCTAACGCGTTATGTTGAGGGTAATGGGGTCCTCCCGCACTCTATGATAGGATTTCGGCCCGGCCTCTCAACTCAGGATGCTATGATCAGGATTAAGCATCAGCTACTCGATCGGCGGACAAGAGATACTAAGGTACTACTTGGACTTGATGTCGAAAAAGCTTTCGATAATATCCATCATTCTTACATTCTACAGGTGCTATCGGACTTGAATCTGGGGCAGCGGCTATTTCATTTTGTCAAGGCCTTCCTTATGGATAGAAGGACATGTCTTAGGTTTGGGGAGCTCAAGTCGGAAGCCTTAAAATTGGGTTGTCGAGGTACGCCGCAGGGATCCGTACTCTCGCCTATATATGGCGATGTCGAAGTTGGCTAATGCACTGGACACTGTCCAGGGTATTGGCTATACTATCTACGCGGACGACATTACTATATGGAGTGCCGGTGGTAGTGACGGGGAGCTTGAGGCTAGATTACAGGAGGTGATAACGCTTGCGGAACAATGTTTGGATCTAATGGGTCTCAAGTGCTCCAGTAAAAAGTCGGAGATGTTGATCTTCAAGTCTAGGAAGCTAGGTCGTAGGCCGAAGGACTGGGTACCAGAAGTTGCGCCTTGCATTACAATCCATGCTAGGGATGGGTCGCTGATACCCAAAGTTGAAGCCATCAGGGTCTTGGGATTGATAATTGAAGCGACCGGATCGAACAATAGAACCATCCAGCGTATCACCAAAAAGACGGAGGAAGCCGTAAGGCTTATCAGACGGATCTCTAATAGGCATAGGGGTTTAGGAGAAGAAGGTGCAATGAGGTTAGTTCATGCATTCGTTATGTGTCATTTCTCGTATGTCGCAGCTATGTTAAATTGGAACAGGGGGGAGAAAGCTAAACTGGATGCTTTAATCAGAAAAGCCGTTAAGGCAGCACTTGGTCTGCCTGTGAGCACGTCAAACGATATGTTGCTCCGACTGGGTTTGCATAACACTCTAGATGAAATTGCCGAGGATCAGCGTACAGCACAAAGAGAGAGGTTGCTAGGTACACCAGCGGGGAGGTATATCTTGAAGTCAATAGGAGAATCGGTGGCTGAGTCACATGATGGGACGCGGCTACACGAGTTGAACGTAAACATTAGGGCCAATATTACTGTGCGTCCGTTTCCACGGAATGTGCACCCTGTGCACAATGTAGGGAGGCGGATGGCGAGAGCTAGGGCTTTGTTACGAGAGGCAGACGATCAGAAGGAGGAGTCAGCGTTTGTTGACGCGGCATGGATTAATGGGAAAGATGCCTATTCAGTGGTGGTGGTAGATGGCAAAGGGAGTGTTCGAAATGCCGCTTCTGTTTATACAAAGGATCCGGGGGTCGCTGAGCAGGTGGCTATTGCACTAGCACTAATTGATTCAGAGAGGGTTTCAGTGTTTAGCGACTCAAGATCTGCGATTAAAGCTTTTTCGAGGGGACTTGTTGCGGAACAAGCTTACAGACTGCTGCAGGGCAGGGATATCACTTCGCATACAGTTACTTGGTTCCCGGCGCACATGGGGTCAGTGGAGGGAGCCCCGCGTAACCTCAACGAGGTGGCGCACAGGGAGGCGCGAGGATTAGTGTGCCGTGCACTCCCTGAAGGGGCTGGACCTCTCGTTCCCGAGTTCAGGGACCAGCTGTTAACCTACAACGAGATCACAAAGCACTATTACTTAGGGCGCAGGGCATTCCCCCTGCCACATTGTAAATTAAACAGGCCACAGGCGGTTACATTAAGACTTCTGCAGACACGGACGTACCCTAACCCGGTCATCATGAATAAAATTAATCCCGACTGCGGAGTTTCAGTCTATTGTAGCAAGTGTGGGGGTTTACTCGATTTAGACCACATGCTCTGGCGCTGCTCGGAGTTGGCCGGTGATGGTTCTCAAGGTGAACAGTGGTGGCAGCGGATGCTGCACAGTGAAGTGCTGGTGGACCAACTCAGGGCTGTCCAGAGGGCCCGTGTGGTGGCAGAGGAGCTCTGCCTCTCTGTCCCGACGTGGGAGCGGCCCGCATCAGTCCCCACAGACTGATCCCTCAGGACCTAATAAAGTTTTTCATACCATACCATACTAATTGTAGAATGATTACTTGCACCCTGGTTCGTGAATGTGTTGACCACTGACTTCTGACTGCGCGTTATCTAACAAGGCAGCTTGGGCCGCGCGCGCAGGAGCCTCGGAAGGAACGATACGACTTCTTTGGGGTTCGCTTCAAGACTGGTTTATTCAACAAAGACTAGAACGGGCGGTAGAATGGGGAAAGGGAAGATGGGGAGAAAGTTCAGAGGGGTGCCGCCGTCGTTGGCGGCGCCGGAGGGGCTAACAGGCGACGAGCTGGGCTTCGCGGGAGAAAGGCAAAACGATGTCCTCGGGCGGTGGCGGGCAGCACCTTTTACAGAGGCCGTTTCCGCTTCTTTCGTCTGACGCCCGCCCGTTGGGGGTTCTTCTTCGGACGTCTTCTTAAGTCCCAACACTAATATTTGGTTTGCGACGATTCCATCGCTACTTGTATGGCCGCAAGTTCAGTCTATACACCAACCATCAGCCGCTTCTTGGGCTTCTTGGGCGCGATAAACCGCTGCCGTCTTTAGCAGCTGCACGAATGCAGAGATGGGCACTGACGTTGACAGCGTATCAGTACGATCTCAAGTTCCGGAACGGCAAGAAAATGGAAGTTGCTGACGCGCTATCACGGCTGCCACTGTCTACAGGTTTCGAGGACGACGAACCGGAGTGTTTAGCTGTTTTCGATGCAACCCCGCTGACAGCGAAAGACGTTGCTCGAGAAACAAAACGAGACTCTGTTCTAACACGTGTTTTAAGCTACGTTCTTTCAGGATGGCCGCAGGATTACCCTGACGAACTGCGACCATTTTCCATACACAGAGATCACCTGTCTGTAGAGCAGGGGTGCTTGACTCGAAGCAATCGGGTGATCGTGCCAGAAACTTTGCAGGCTCATGTTCTCTCCTTGCTGCACGAGGGACACCCAGGAATGAGTCGCATGAAGATGCTTGCACGGACGTACGTGTGGTGGCCTTAACTTGACAAAGACGTAGAAGAAACCGTCCGGAATTGTCAAGTCTGCCAAAGCACTCGTCCAGCAAAGTCGACAGGTCCTCTACAACCCTGGAGGTATCCAACAAAAGTCCGGGAGAGGATTCACGCCGACTACTCTGTCAAAGATGGTGTAAATTTACTCGTTCTTGTAGACGGGTACTCTAAGTGGGTTGAAGTGTTCGTCATGCCATTGACTACAACCACTAGAACCTTGGAAAAACTGGACACGTTGTTCGCCGCATACGGCTACCCTGAAGAAATTGTAACCGACAACGGTCCACAGTTTACTTTGGATGACTTTGGAGAGTTCTTGAGGCACAGGGGTATCAAGCATACTAGGACCCCTCCTTATCATGCCGCTTCTAATGGAGCAGCAGAAAGACTGGTAAAAACGACCAAGGAAGCTCTCTTGAAGCAGGTTCTGAGCAATCAGAATGCTGGAGTGAAGAATACTATACACGAACGCCTCAACAAATTTCTTTTTTCTTATAGAAACACCCCATACTCGATGACTTCCCGGACGCCTGCTGAAGTTTTCCTTAAGCGCCTTCCCCGAATTACATTGTCTCTTCTTAAACCAAGCTTTGCAGGAGACATGGCGGAGCACCTGAATCAAGACACGGAGAGACGTAATCGCTACAGAGGACCCGCTGAATTTTTCTCCGTGGGAGACAGAGTGTACGTAAAGACCACACGTGGTGAGCCGGTATCATGGCAAGAAGGTACGGTTGAGCAAGTTGTTAGCCCAGTCACGCACATGATTAAGGGCGACTACAGTTCACTCACGTGGATCACTTGCGACAGAGGAAAACTAGCGTACGGACCGATGTCCCTAGTAATGCGGCATCCGCAACTAGTTCGCAGAATGATGGAGGAATCCGCCCAGGAGGATCAAGAGTGCCAAGAAGCCTCTTGCAGGATTCGTCTTCTCGAGAGGTCTTTTCGAAAGGCAACGTGTCAAGCGAACCTTGGCCAAGAAGACAAGATCCAACTCCGACAACCTCATCAGAGCTAAGAGATTCAAACGACAACCAGACTCCCCAGGTTCTACCACCAGAACCACCGCTAGACGCGTCATCAGTTACAGAAAGAGGGAATGCAGGGCTTAACAAGACCGGATCTAGCTCCGCAGCTGTTGAGCAGCCTATTCCCACAGGCAACGAGTCATCGCCAGCATTACCGAGACGAGGCACCCGCGTGCGAAAGCCTCCCGAGCGGTACGCTGCTGAAGACTTCACGAAAAGAACAAGTCGAAATTCAAATGACTGTTGTTTCACTAAGAAGGGAAGAGTGTGATATCGGCTAGCAACGAGCTGTGACGTAAGACCCATGTCATGATCAAGCGCTTTAAAAAGCAGAGCCTTCATTCAATAAACAGCATTCGTTCCTGTGTCCGGCGTTCGTGTCGTTCCTGTCTGGTGCAGCGTTCGTGTCCGGCGTTCGTGTCTGGGTTCGGCGTTCGTGGCGATAAAACAGACAGCTCAGCGAATTCTATCTTGTCTCTTGAGTTAGTTATTCTCATCTGTTGGCGTTGTTTGATTAGATTTTTAGTAGATTCCGAGAGTTTACTCACAACATATATGTCTTGGTGCTTTGCCCCCTACTTCGATTGCTGCTTCGGTGATCAGCTTAGAAATGTCTTCGTTCATCTTGTTCGTTGCTGCACAACCAACCCACGGCGCAGCTCATCGGTGCACAATTTTTTCTTCATTCCACGGCGGTAAACAGCACTAACATGGAATAGGCAAAGCTGGGCGGAGGGGGGGGGGGGTCCCTCTTGCGCGCCGCCCTGTTAGAGTGCACTAGAAAAAGTTTTTCTAGTACACTCTACCCCTGTTGCAATTGTGTACAGTCGCGGCCACTGTTAGAGGGAACGCGGCACGCGTGGCCGCTCTCTTCGGGCCACCAAGCGGGCGCTGCGCGAAGTATTGCGGCGCAAGCGCAATCAGCGCCAGAGCGCGGAGTTGGCTGCGCGTCGTCTGCTACGGTGCCTCCCACTTCGCCGCACGCGCTCTGGTTCAAAATTCCAAAGCACGCGCGCAATCTAGGTTTCGCCGCTCGAGGCGAAGTGGGAGGCACCGTAGCTATAGTGCCTAGAAAAAAAATATCAGTATATTTCTAGGCACTGTACCGTAGCAGACAACGCGCAGCTAACTCCGCCTGTGGCGCTGATTGCGCTTGCGCCAAGCAAAAATGGGAAACATATCTCGAGAAAAAAGCCCTGGTACAGAGTTTAGTTGAAGCCAAGATTAAAGGCCAAAGTGAACGTTGGATATCGGACATTCGCGAAAAGAAGGACGCATCTAGGCTTTTCTGGAACCACCTGCAATCGCTGGGGAAGAAAACTGCAACTATGCAACGGCATATTGTGGATGAAGAAGGAAATAAATTGGAGGGGTACGACGCATTGACTTATATTCGAAACGCAACAGCCGATTCCTTTAAGAAGCATGACGAGGCTCCCTTTACGACGTGTAACAGTAGCAAGGGAGACCAAGTGGAAGAACTAGTTCTGGAAAATTTCAATTGGAAGAAGGCGGAGGAAATGATTCCCAAACGAACAGCCACAGGATTAGATGGGGTTAGCATTACTGTAATAAATGAGCTCGGAAGAAACAGCAAAGAAGCCCTATTAAAAGCAATTGAAAAAAGGTTAAAGGACAGGCGAATACCGGACAGTTGGCGTCAAAGTAGGATGAAGTTCATTTATAAGGGCAAGGGAGAGAAAAATAACATTCGCTCCTATAGACCACTGACCATTACATCAGTACTCTACAGGTTGGCGATGCAGGCAATTAAATTGAAAATGCAGATATGGACAGAGCTTAATGGCACTTTTGGCGAACTCCAAAATGGATTTCGAGTCGACAGGAGATTAGATGATAACCTTTTTGAGCTTACGCAGTGTATAGAAATAGCCGGAAAAGAGAACAGACCTCTACATTTGGCATTTTTGGATATTAAGGGTGCGTATGACAATGTGAATCAGAATATTTTATGGGACATAATGAAAGAGGACTGGTATAGGGGATGACTGTATAGAGCTCTTAAAGGAAATATACAGTGGAAATACAGTATGTGTGGAATGGGAAGGTATGGCGAGTAATGGTAGAATGGAGGCCGTCGATATAGGTAAAGGGTTGAGGCAGGGATGCCCGTTGTCCCCACTATTATTCATGCTTTACATGAGGAGAATGGCGAAAGCACTGGAGATGAGCAATATTGGTTTTAAGCTGTCGTACAGACAGGCAGGTATAGTGATAGAACAAAAGCTCCCCGGGTTGTTTTATGCAGACGATATTGTGCTATTCGCAGACAGTCGAACAGATTTGCAGGGTCTGGTTAGTATATGTGGTCGGGAAAGTGAAGATTTAGGGCTAAAATTTAGTGTGACAAAATGCGGCTGGATGATATTCAATGACAGCAACGATCAGACCATATCAATACAGGGCGAGGAGATACCCAGAGTACGAGAGTACAAATACCTCGGGATATGGATAAATGATGGGAATAGATACATGGAAGTACAAGAAAAAGCTATGATAGTTAAAGGAAAGAGGAACTCCGCAATAATGAAGCATAGAGCGCTGTGGCGTTACAACAGGTACGAGGTAATTCGAGGTTTGTGGAAAGGTGTAATGGTGCCAGCACTTACATTCGGAAACTCAGTGGTGTGCATGAGGTCAGAGGTACAATCAGGGCTGGACGTGAATCAGAGGACGGTCGGACGTCTCGCACTGGGCGGCCATGGGAAGACCACAAATAAGGCTGTTAAGGGGGATATGGGATGGTCTGACTTTGAGGGAAGGGAAGCAGAGTAAAATTAGGTACGAACAGAGATTAAGGAATATGAAAGAAAGTAGATGGGCAGCGAAAGTATTCAGGTATTTGTATAGGAAGAACGTTGATTCACAATGGAGGAAGAAAACTAGGAAGCTTAACAGTAAGTATACATCCAGTAACGAAACGGATCGGACGAAAAAGAGCGTTAAGAGCATGGTCAGAGCGGCGGAGAACTCGGATTGGATAGCAAGAATGGAGAATAAACCGGCATTGAACAACTACCGAAAAGGGAAAGACGAAATCAAGAGAGAAAAATTTTACGATAATTCAAAGGGAAGCGCTTTACTGTTTGAGGCAAGGTCCGGTTGCCTGAGAACCCGAAGTTACAGAGCGAAATTCAATAAAGAAGGGGATATATGTACGTGCTGTGGAAAAGCTAGGGAAACGACAGACCATATTTTGATTGAATGTACAGATGTCCACCCAGGTGTAGCTGTGGACACTACCCTAATGGAGGCCATGGGTTTCAGGAGTAACAGGGAAAGCTGAACACGCTGGCGATAGATATAAGTAAAAGGCGCTTAGAGCATTGGTGGCGCAAAAGTATGGAGCAAACAAAAGCGCAAGGTAGTTCGGGTAAGATTGTTACATCACAGCAGAACGATAATAGATAAAATAAATAGACGAGGAAAAAAATTAGTTGTGAAAATATGTGTGATGGGGGAAAAGAAATGGTTGTAAACGAAAAAGAAATAAAGCTAGAGCTTGGTGGCCCAGCCACCGCCCCGTTATAAAGGGGACGCTCCTAATATCCATCCATCCATCCATACTATTATCATCATCGGCAAAAGTCCCGTTTTTGCTAAAGTCCCTAGATTTTTCCTTCTTTTTAAGTAGCGGCAAGCTTTGATGTGCCGCTCACGAATCTCATTGGCTAACGCGCATATCCGGTTGACGGAGGCTTCCGGTCGCCATGTTATTCCTACTCCCCGACGACGCCGTGCGCCTGTGACGGCTGCTCGCTACACCGGCAGCATCTGCATTCACTCAAACGCAGTCGCGAGTAGCTATTTGAGTGTTTCCGTGCGCATCTGCTTTCTCCTGCTTCTGCGAAGTGTTTCGTGCAGTCGACGGCCCGTGAGCATTCTCGACAATGCCGGCGTGCAGCGCCTTGGGGTGCCCCGTACAGTCGAGAAATGGGTTGGTGCTTTTTTCTGTGCCCCTCGGAATGCACGACAAAACAAGGCGTGGAATGTGGCTGCACAAAACAGGCAGAAAGAATTTCAAGCCCACGAAGTCCAGCAAGCTGTGCAAGGTATGTTGTATTTTCCTTGTGCACAGAATCGTGAAAAATGCTAGTAGATTTATTCTCATTTCTTTTTAACCTGGTGAGGCGCATGAGAGCACCCCACGCTTTCCGCAGTTCCGAAGTCCGAGTAAGCGCTTCTATCTCGACGATTTCATGACTTTTCAGTTACGCACATCTGTCCGCCCGCTTTTTAGCACATACTGTAGCACATACTGTATTTACGCGAACCATAGTCTACGTTTACAGCGCGTATTTTTCTACGTTCACAACTCGCGCGTACTTGACTTGTGCCGCGGTGCCAGCGTGCTGGTAGGAGCTCAAAGGGAGGAATAAAAATTATTGTGCCTTGATTTATGCACATACATGGGATCTCTTGTGGCCTGATTTAATACACCGCTGTTCTCTGCCTATTACCGCATAAAAGTGCGTGCGTCGCTTTGGATGATATTGCTCAGTCGCATAGTCTCCTTGCTTCGTGGTACTTCGCGGTTGGTTTAACAGAAAAACACACACCCGAATCTAGTGACCTTACGCTTTGTCGCGCACATTACCGGATCTAAAGGATTGCATCGGGTTATTGCAAGCATTTGCTTAATAAATAAGCACGGCGTGATATCAGCCGGAATAGCGAGGATCTGCTCTCGTGTCCTATGGGGACATGACGTGAAAGAAATTATATAATAACAAAAAAAGCTTCTCGCTTTGTGGTTCAGTGAATTTCTTTTTTTATAAAGAGGCGTCGCCTAAACGTTTGTAGCTGTTTATATATTGGAAAACACAAGCAAGAGAAAGTTACCCATTTTGTGTGACGAATGTGTTTTTTGTACTTCTAATATTCTGCACACTGTCAAAAATATCGACTTGTGCTCTGACAGTGTTGTATTTTGCAGCATCATTTCACTGAGGACCAGTTTGAGCCTGCCATCTGAAAGAACTTCGGCATAAAGAAATTGAAATCCTCAGCTGTGCCGTCCATATTTTCCCAAAGACTAGAGAAGCGCCCTAGAAAAGCACCACACCCACGAGGCGCTGGTATAGCGAATAAACTTTCATCAATGCCGAACCGTTTGGTTGCTTTGTTGTGTTACTGCAGCATCACTGATGCCATTGGATGGATGGATGGAAGAAGAAACTTGAATGAGGTTCGGTCAGCGTCATGACTATATTTGTTCCGTGTTTAAAGATTGGATTCGGTAAAATATTAATGAGAGAAGTGAAGCGATTATACAAAATTATTTGTGTGATTGGAAAATCATGTCACCTGCAATGTACATTGAATGCTCGTAAAGGCCTGTTTTACTTGTTACCAATTCCGTGCCGCCCACTTCCATGTAAAAATAATAGTAGCATTATAAGATGCGTGCAATTCAGTACGATAACCTTGCCATCAACACTAGATTAGAAAAGAAAAAGGTTTGAAAGTGGGACTCGTTGATGGTACAGCTCATGAAAATTAAGAACACTTGTTAGTCCAATAGCAATAAAATAGTAGGATGTCTAACTGAAGAAAATATATAAGCACAACAACAATTTGCATAAGAAATCAAACATCATTCAAAGAAAACTGATTAGAGAAAAGAAACAATATATAAAAGATTTGATTAGGATTTAAAATGAGTTAGTGCATAAAATATGTGCATGATAACACATACAGTACTGTACTGATTATAGCACTGTCTTTTTTCACTATGTAAATCATGATATAAGTATAAACGAAACATCAGATATTTGCGTAAGATTTGTGCACGGACCAAATATTTTGAAGTGAGCGTGTGAAGCTTTTCACATCTTTTATCTGACTGAAAGCAGCCGAAATTCGTGCGGAAGAACGACTATATTGGTCTAAACATTTCTGAGCCGCAAAAGATTTAGAAGGAAAAAGCATGTGCTTACCTAATTAGCATATTTCGCATAGCATAATTAGCATAGTTTTTGCAGCCCGGTTTTAGTACAATGAGGCTGGGGACGCCGTAAAAAATGAGTTGAAAGCGGACACCGTAGATCACTAGAGTTCATAAATACGGCGAGAAATTTTGTGTTGGGCCTCCAGAGTGCAGTTCTAACCTAGTCTTGCTTTGTGTTACCCCATACCTGAAACTTAATACTTGAGTCGTGCTGCGCAGCAGCGACCGTTTACGCCCGGAAGCTATCCAGGTGGATACTCCGCTCCGGGGAGAAAAGAAGAACATGGCGGCCGGTGCGCGCTGCGTGTGAAAGAGTGCCGGGAGAGGAGGTAGTTGTCGCTACATAAAAAAAACGAGAAACGCGATCTAGGGACTTTAGTTTTTGCTGGTTCGCCCCTCCCTCCCATTGTCAGCCCCGCTGTAGTATTTCGGTTATTCCTCGCACTAAAGCGCGGCTCGCGTGTGTACTTTTCGTACACAGGTACTGTAGCTTATCGCCAGGTGACCATGTAGGCCTCGACTGGCAAAACAACGTCAATCAAGTAAGGTTTGCATCGTTTATTGCGGCACCACAGCTGGTACAAGCAACGTATACAGTACAGTGCACACATGGGACAACAATTTGCAGTCGCGTCCAAACAAAACACATACATACTGAGTGCGCTCTAACTTGTGCATAACCACGCTAAACGCTGACAAAATATGCATGGATAGATGGGATACCAGAGTGATATCGAACGAATGTTGCTCTCTCATTGAATTGCGCCGTCCCATTCCATTAGCGTTGACTTTCAGACAGCGAGCGCGGGTAAATCCACGATGCAGAATCCGAAACGTGCGCAATGTTGCCAGATGTCACAGTAACACCGATTTAGCTTCGCTTAGTTAACGTTACCTAAACGATCGCGGATGCTCCGTCTCTGTATAAAGATAAATGAGTTACAAACAAGAAGCGTCGCGCTGTGCTGAATAGGATAGGCACGAATTTCAACTATAAGCTGTGAGCCCATATCGTAGGTGTGTAGGTAATGGGCGAAAAAAAACATTCACTTTTGTTTAAATCGCTAACTGTGATAAAGCGTCTATGAATGCACCAAATCTTCACACACAATTTCCGCAGCACTGCACATTCAATAGCAAGAAAGAAACTTCGGTTATGTGTTGGACTGCTTGTTACCCAGTAAATAAATGTAATTAGAGCATAATTCAATGTAAGTGTCTTCTAAGGCCAGTCAGCTTTTATCTTTGTCATAAAATTAATCAGAAGTCAGACTTGAAACGCGAGTGCAGTTTGTTATTGGCTAAGTTCATTATGAGCCAACGAAAATCATATTTTTTATGTCGCTCCCTGAACATCCCACATCAAACCACTCTTAAAATATGGTAATGCCTTTACAAAATTGTGTGCACGGATACACAGCACACTGTGGCAAACTGATTGACACACTGAATACATCAATTCATCCAAAGCTGTCTTTCTTGCACTTTGTTAGCTAAAGAACAAGTTGCCGAAAACAAGTACACAATTGTGTACGCTATCAGTAAATGTGTTATTATGGTTCAGTTATGCAGTTCGTGTGGAGGAAGAATGCTATGGCACCAATAACCGCACCAATAAGCTGAAGTGTGCTGTGAAGGCGGTATAATTGACAGCAGATATTCTACAATGCATGAACAAAATATGAATACTATAGAAAGACAGAGACGCTAGGATAATGCAGGCTGATTACAGAGGCACAATTATGGGCAGATTAGCTTCAGGAATACGTTACGCATCTAGTTTGGTGTAGCCCCGCCACGGTGGTCTAGTGGCTATGGTACTCGGCTGCTGATCCGAGGGTCGCGGGATCGAATCCCGGCCGCGGCAGCTGCATTTCGATGGAGGCGAAATCTTGAGGCCCGTGTGCTGTACGATATCGGTGCACGTTAAAGAACCCCAGGTGGTCAAAATTTCCGGAGACCTCCCCTACGGCGTCTCTCATAATCAGAGGTGGTTTTGGGACGTTAAACCCCACAAATTATTAATCATAGGTTGGTGTATGCAGCAAAGAATCGCTCAGCCATGAGCATGTCGGTGATGCATGGACATGTCAACAGAAATTATGCACTCTCGTACAAACACACACATGCATACAAATTGAAATGTGTGACAGTGCCGGAAATAATAAAGGTCATGCTTATTGTACATGTGCTTGTTGTTATTGGATTATTCACTTTTTAAACATGTGCTTCGAAAATAAACCGTATTCTTGCTAATTGTAGAACCTCGACATCAAAGTATCGATAATGTTGCAGTGTAGCTACACATGTGTCGTATGTACAGTCAACAGCAAAAGTTTGCGGGATAAGAAACTTCGTAAGCGCCTACATTACCGCTTAGCCTCTGATCATAGCCTAAAATTAAATGTTTCAATGGGTAGAGGTTGTTGCGATGTACAGACAAACAAATCAGAGGCTATGTTATGAGGCTAAGCCATAATGTACATTTTTTGCAACTTTCGCATCCAGCAAAGTTTTGCTGTTGATTGTGCCCCTTTAATATCTTCAATTTCCTAGGCGTGGCAACATTGTGAAGTCTTTTCATAGGCAGTGCAGCATGACAGTGCACCAAAAAAAGAAAAGGGGTGGCATGTTAACGGGCGTCACAGCCACCTGAAGTAGCCATGCTCAGCCATGAAGTATTGATATTTCTGTGCTATATAAAAAGAAAATGAGCAAATCCCTTGAACACAATTTGGCCTATAACATAAATATCCTTTAAACTCATATGCTGCAACCAGTGCTTGCAAAACTTAATATCTGTTGTTTTTTAGCTGTTTACAATTTAATAAAATGTGTTGTATATATATTCAGAGGCTAATTGAACTGACTAGCTTGTCGAAGCTACGGCATTCTTTTTTCTTTGTTTTGTGTAGACTTAAAATTCAATGCATTAAGAAAAAAGAACGTTTCCGACAAACTTTGTAAACCATCTCATAAAGTATGGATAAATCCCAGAACAATGTCCGTTCACTGCCTTGATGTTTGTTTGGCTGTAATATGACTAATAATACCTCGAATTTTATGTGCCCAAACCTTCTGGATTGATGTTGATAATGTGGGACACAACTAATTAGCGTAGAAACCACTCATGCCTTCCCTTGTGTTGCCTGTGGTTTCTTTGTGCTAATTAGTTGTGGCTCAAATCAGTATGTATCTACTAGCCCAACTATCATCCTTAATGGTGCAATCTGGGCCCTTTTTGAGATGTACGTAAACCTAAATACATGGGGTGATGTTGCATTTGGCCGCCATAGAAATGCGACCACCATGGCCTTGAATCAAATGCGTATTGTCAGACTTAGCAGTCTCACATGATGTAACTATTGTATAGAGCTTGTGTTAAATTTCATCATTATTGTCATCATCATCAGCCTGTTTAGGTCCACTGCAGGACGAAGGCCTCTCCCAACGATTTCCAATCCACCCTATCCTGAGCGAGTTGGTTCCACTTTATGCCTGCAAACTTTTTAATTTCATCGCTCCATCTAACCTTTTGCCTGCCTCTGTTGCGTTTTCCCTCTCGTGGTATCCATTCCGTCGCTCTTACTGTCCACCTATTATCCTTCCTCCTCATGACATGTCCTGCCCAGGTCCACTTCTTTCTTTTAATTGATAAGATAATATCGGCTACTCCTGTCTCTTCTCTGATCCATTCCGCTCGTTTTTTTATCTCTTAGCGTTACCCCTATCATTTTTCTTTTCATTGCACGTTGCTTGCTCCTTAGTTTCATCTCTATTTTTTCGTTATTCTCCATGTTTCTGCACCGTACGTTAGTACTGGGAGAATGCAGTGATTGAATACTTTTCGCTTTAATGAGAGCGGTAAGTTTCCGGTCATGATTTCGTAATGCCTTCCGAATGCGCTCCAGCCCAGCCTTATTCTACGGAGAATTTCGTTTTCCTGGGTAGGAGTTCCTGATATTAACTGTCCCAGATATACATATTCGTTCACACATTGTAAGGGTTCATTGTTGATTTTAAATTCCTGTTCCTTAGCAAAGCTATTGAGCATAACTTTGGTCTTTTGCCTATTCATTTTTAATCCAATTTTAATGCTTTCCCTGTTTAGGTCATCAATCATGTTTTGTAATTCGTCACCATCATTGCTAAAGAGCACAATGTCGTCTGCAAATCTTAAATTGTTTAGATATTCTCCGTCTATTCGAATGCCCTTTTCTTCCCAGTCTAGACGTTTAAAGAATTCCTCTAAACATGCAGTGAATAGCATCGGGGATATTGTATCTCGCTGTCTCACACCTCTCCTGATCGGGATTTCTCTGCTTCTCTCATGTAGGAGTAGTGTGGCTGTGCAATCTTTGTATATGTTGTTGATGGTTTTCACGTATACGCCAGGTACCCCTTGTCGATGTACAGCTTCTAGAACTGCTTGTATTTCTATGGAGTCAAATGCTTTCTCGTAGTCGATAAACGCCATGTAAAGAGGTTTGTTGTATTCCGCGTACTTCTCAATTACTAGGTTGATAGCGTGGCTGTGGTCCATTGTTGAGTAACCTTTCCTAAAACCAGCTTATTCTCTCGGTTGGTTAAAGTCGAGTGTTTCTCTTATCCTCGTAGAAATTACCTTTGTAAATAGCTTGTATATTACTGGGAGTAGGCTGATTGGTCTGTAATTCTTTAAGTCCTTTATGTCACCTTTCTTGTGGATAAGGATTATATGAGCATTTTTCCAGCTGCGTGGTACGCTACATGTCTTGATACATTTCGTGAAGAGCGATGCAAGTTTTTCAAGTACAATATCTCCTCCGTCTTTAATCAAGTCGGCTGTTATACCATCGTCACCAGCTGCTTTACCGCAGGACATGCCCTTGGCAGCTTTTTTTACTTCGTCAGCGGTTATACATGGAATTTCGGTGTTCTCCTCTGGTTCTACTTCTATTAAGGTTGTATGGTCTGTCTGAGAGCTGTACAGTTCCGAGTAGAAATCTTCTGCTACCTTTACTATTTCGGTGAAACTGTTGATAATGTTACCTTGTTTATCTTTTAGCGCATGCATTTTGTTTTGTCCTAAGTGCAGTTTCTTTTTGACCGATTTAATGCTGGTGCCTTTTTCTACTGCTTTCTCTATTTCTGTCATGTTAAAGTTTCTTACATCTCTTTGCCTGGCTTTACTGATCAATTTTGATAGTTCTGCGAATTCTATCTTATCTTTTGATGAAGTTACTTTCATTTGTTGGCGTTTTTTTATTAAGTCCTTGGTAGATTGGGAGAGCTTACTTTTTGCTTGCTTTGTTGTTTTACCACCGACTTCTATCGCGATTGCAAGGATTGTTTTCGTTATGGTTTTGTTTATTTGTTCTAAATCGTAACCGTTTTCGTCTAAGGCCTCGAACTTGTTGCTTAGGGCTGAGCCGCCGCCACTACTGAGACCCTTGGCGGTCTCAGTAGTGGTGGTTCCGCATCATTAAACGTACACGCTTACAAGGGAACTGGAATCTAAACATTGGAACGTTCAATGCAAGATCCCTCTCAAGCGAAGCTAGATTAGCGGAATTACTCGAGGAACTAGAGGGAGTTAATTGGGACGTCATTGGCCTTAGCGAAGTTAGGAGAGCAGGTGAAGCTTACATAGTCTTAAGCAATGGACACGTCCTCTGCTATAGAGGATTACCCGAACAGAGAGAATATGGCGTTGGGTTCCTAATCCACAAAAATATAGCGGGCAACGTAGATGAATTCTACAGCATTAACGAAAGGGTAGCATCCATCGTAATAAAACTAAATAAGCGGTATAAACTTAAGATAATCCAGGGATATGCGCCAACAACGAGCTACGACGATGAACAAGTAGAGCAATTCTACGAGGATATCGAATTAGCAATAAAGAAAGTACGGACGCAATACACAGTAGTCATGGGGGATTTCAACGCAAAAGTAGGAACGAAAGAAAGTGGAGAGCAGGCGATAGGCAACTACAACGTCGGCCGTAGGAATAACCGTGGGGAAATGCTAGTACAATTTGCCGAAAGGAACCAGCTTCGAATAATGAATACGTTCTTCAAGAAACACAAGAATAGGAAGTGGATGTGGAAAAGCCCTAACGGGAAAACAAAGAATGAAATTAACTTTATAATGTGCGAAAAACCAGGTATAATTCAAGACATAGAAGTAGTGGGGAAGATAAAATGCAGCGATCACAGACTAGTAAGGGCAAAGATTGTACTTAACCTAAAGAAAACAAGAACTAAATTATTTACTAGAAAAAAATGTAATGTAGAGGTAATCAGAGCGAAAGACGACGAATTTAAAGTCGCCCTAAGCAACATCATTATTGTACTGTAGATTATATAACACAGTGGACACCTGACACCTATGGACAACAGCTATTGGTAACATATTTCCACGGCGTGCCTACCAAGTACAAATTACAGCATCACAAAGATGAAGTCTGAGGTGACCTGCTGTAAAAGATGTTCAGTTGTTCCACTGTGCTTGCAGGCTGTGTTTTCGAGGGCAGTTAACCTGATGTTGCGTGGCAGCTCTGAAAAAGAAAAAAAAAGAGCAAGTTATGAAATCATCATGCATTCAGAAACATAATGTATGAAGACAAAATATTGTAGTAGTATACAAAGTGAGCGAGTAAACTGCAGCATACTATGCATGTATGAATATATACCCTGTAAGGCTTCTGCTCTAACGTAGCATGTGCCTTGCCCATGGTGTCGAGGTGCATCCACATGGAATGTTTACTGCAGGCGTCAGCCAGGAGGCTGTGACAGAAAAAGAATATATCCATGATTACAGTGCCGGTTTCTATGTGACACTAAATGAAAGTAAGCCTATGAGTGAAACTGCTTTCACAAGATAAACAATAAGGCAAGAAGGAGATCCCCAGCTTTGCTGTTTACTCAAATTTCACAACGTCGAACTGGCTTTAGCTTTGATGAAGTCGAGGTTTTGACGGAAGCCCGTCTGGTCGGGAAGTAACATGGTAAAACTGAAAAACGAAACGTCTTTTTGTATTCTTCTTCTTGGTCGGTGTCGTCGTTTTTCAGTTTTACCATGGCTTTAGTTTTCTCTCTCTCTCTCAGACACTGTTTTTAAATTTTTTTAATGTGAATGTAGCAAACTTTATACCACACTTTGTACTAATACATGGTGAGTTACGGACGTGCGTGCGGGGACGATAGCATTTGAACATGTCCAGACTTTTCAGAAATGCCTTTGTATTGATTCGGCAGCTCGCTCCTACGTGAAGCCACGTCTTTCAAGAGAACGCGGATTCTGTCGGTGAAGGGATATGAGACGTTGAAAATTTTCAAGTTGCTGTGTGTCGCTTGACTGTCGCAAAAACAAAACCAACCGTAACAAACAAAAGCAATGGGTTTGTACTCACCGGTCTATGCACGCTGGGGCTTCAAAGGAACTTCGTTGCTTTGAAGGATGAGGCGCAAGGGAAAGCGCTCTGCGGAAGCATTTAAACGTGCTTTGAACGAACAAGAACAGCAAGCCGAGATCACCGACTACAAGAGCGATCCTTAGTTTCACGAAATATTTGACCTGGCTAGAGTGCTAGAAAGTTTACTCTAAACCTGGCTACAGTGTCAGCGCAGAATACCTGGCCAACCCAGAGAACACCTATATACCCGTTTGCCAACCTGGCATGACTTAGTATCGATGTCAGTAGACTGCTGAATCAGCCGAATCAAAAAATATTTAGTGAAGGGAGGATGGCGTAGTATCTCAAAGGTACGCTCACTAAAAGCAGCAGTTTGTTGTAAGTGTAATATCTGGCAAAGAAAAAAATCTTCGCCTTTTTCAAAACATTCTTCATCGAAATTAGGCACCGATGCGGGCGCCCCTACACTAGCCACTGTAATAAAAGAATGGCGGCCTCCATAGCGCGAGCTACATCCGCTCCCCGCGGTTGAAGCTGGAACGCGCCGCGGTTGATTTTTTCGATTTGTGGCATATCGAGCCTTCACCCCCACGAACGTGGTGCGTACGCTCTTCAACTGCACTTGTAGTCTTGGTCATCTTTGGTCTGCCTCAAATTCTCTTAATGATGTGGGTAAGCGTCGGGTAAGCGTGACAGCTTGACTGCGTGTATGCCATGAAGGAATGTTGAAACCGTATGAGGTGCAGAAGTGTATATGTGTGTCGCCCGTAAGCATGTGGGCAAAGCCGTGTGAAGCGCAGAAAGGTTCAGTCGTTCCGCCGCTACAGCTTCTCCCTTCATGATGTGGAAACGATCGTCTATGTTGCGTGCGCCGTGTTTATTGCCCTCGGGACTCTTGAGGTCATCACAGACATACGCGGGCTGGTTGTACTACACTGAAGGCCCTCTGGGGGAGGCTGTGCATTCCTTTAGATCCGCGGTGGAACCGGCATTTCCCTCTCATGTCTATCTTTCGCTCTCACCTTTATTCCTTCCTGTCCATTCCACTCCTGCTGGTACCTTTGTATGGTGATTCGGTGTTGAGTGTGCCACATCTGGCAATGCTTACATTATGCACTTGAAGGCTTGCTTCGCTTCAGTTTTGCTATGTTTATTTATTTACGCATACCTTACAGGCCTCAACAGAGGCACTGTGTAGGGGGGGGGCGAAAGACAGAAGTGAAAGAAACAAAAAACAAATTATACAATAGCAAACGAATTAGTTTCACATCCGAAACGCAATGCAGGTAGAGATTGAATAAGCGAGGGTGAAGTATAAATGCAATTCGGGTAATGAAGAATGTATTGCACGGGTGGATATACATAGGCACAATGAGAAAAAAAACCACAAAACATTCAGACTTCCAGTTTACGCTAGATATCTGCGCATACGAAAACCCGTAGTGGTGGCTTCTAGACAGAAAACAAAGGGAAAGAAAGAAAGCAAAGAAAGGGAGAATGAAGGGTTTAAGCGATATTGAAGTGCTTGAGCAGGTACTCGCGAAAGGTGTCGGGAATGCGCTGCTGAGCGATGCTGCTCGGAAGATCGTTCCATAGGCGGATGGCACGTGAGAGTGAAGAGGAGTTAAATGTACGCGTAGTGCCGTACATGCTACTGTAGCTGTACATACTGTGCAATCTGTGTGATAAATATCGGGGATGTTGTAACTGTGCTAGGGGGGGGGGGGGGGGTGACCGAGTAGCATGGACGTATTTATGAAGAAGAGATAAAAGTGCTATATCCCAACGAATCTTTAGTGGGTGGAGTGAAATATCGCATTTCAACTGGGTAACACTGACGTTGTGACTGTAATTCTGCGTGATAAAATGACGAGCTCTGTTCTGGATTGCTTCCAGCTTGTCTATCAAGTAATTCTGGTGAGGTGACAAGATAGATGAAGCGTATTCTAATTGCAGTCTGACAAATGTTTGATAAGCTTGTTTACGTACATGATGGGTGGTGCAGTGAAGGTTGCGGCGAAGAAACCCTAGTGATCTTGAGGCATTTGCAGAGATGGTGGTAATGTGATCAACCCAGGAGAGCTGAGGTGTAAGGTGAACGTCCAGATACTTATATTGTGTGGTTCTAGCCAATTGATTGTTGTTGATGTTGTAGGCAAACAAGGAAGGAACTTCTTTTCTGGTAAAAGTCATAATGTTGCATTTCGAGATGTTGAGTGCCATTAACCAAGTTTAGCACCAAATGCCAATGCGATCCAGGTCATTCTGTCGTGACAGGTGATCATCGGTACTCTTTATCGAGCGATACACTATGCAGTCGTTGGCAAATATGCGTATACAAGATGAGACATTACATAGCAGGTCATTAATGTAAATTAAAAAGAGTAATGGACCGAGAACGCTGCCTTGCGGCACACCAGAAGTGACGTTCGAGGGAGGAGAGCAGTGATTGTTAACAACGGTGAACTGCTGGCGATGAGAAAGAAAGTTGAGGATCCACGTCAGTGTAAGCGAATCCAATTGGAGTGCAGAAAGCTTAGATATTAGTTGGCAATGTGCTACACGATCAAATGCTTTAGAAAAGTCGAGGAAGACGCAATTGGTTTGTAGATTAATGTTCATGTTGTGATGCACGTCAGTAGTGAAATCAAATAACTGCGACTCACAGGAAAGTCCTTTTCTAAATACGTGCTGATTATGGAAAAAGAAGTGTTTGGATTCGAGATGATTGTAGATATGTGATGGGCGATGGTGTATTCGAGCATCTTGCAACAGATGCGCGTTAGCAAGATTGGGCGATGCACTTGACATGCCAAGGCTTGCTTCGCTTCAGTTTTGCTATGTTTTATTCATTAGTTTCAAGCAGGGTAGGGGACTGGAATCGTTACTGAACAAGTGAAGCATTTCAACCTCTTTTTCACCTGGTTGACCTTATAAAAGAGAATGCACCAAGGCAACTTCTGAATTCCTTCCGGAGAAAAAAAGAAAAAGGACAGTTTCTGTAAGTGTGCTCCGACTCATTGTGCACACAAATACAAGTGATGTACATTTCACCTTTTAAGGTATAAGATTTCCTTCCTGGGCCCATTGGAAGTGGCTATAAAACCATTGCGATGGGTACAAAGTGAGTACAGTCCTGGTGTGAGAAAGTGACAAATCTTGTCTGGTTTGGGGATAAGCCTACCTATGTTAATGCACACTGAATACCACAAAGGACTCTTGAATGGTTGGAGAAAGAAAATTTTATATACCTGTGGAACTTGCCAGGGTCAGATAAACAACAAAAGACTGTACATGATACTCACCTTTGGTTGTAGTGTGAGTGCGATTGAAATGGGCTACCTCAAGCTGTGTCTAGATCACGGAGCGGTTCAGACAACACTGTTCTCGGTCAAGATTCACAGTGCAGTAGATCCCTTTGTTCAGCTCTGATGGCAGCCGCCCTGCATGTTCCATATCTTGCGCACTCTGGAAGAATGAGCATCAGATCACTTTCCAGAGAGGTCACAAGTGGTGCAGCGAAGCAGACGAGGAAATGGGGAAAAAGCGAAGCCTGACCTTTCTTTGTCGCTTTTTTCAAGACCTAAGCACAGTGGTGGGAAATACAAGGCATTCATATGGTTCAGGTATTATCTTACAAGTGTGTAGCCTGCCTTGGAGGTTGGGGGCCAAGCTTCAAACTTGAGCAAATTTTTCCAGGCCTGTACAGCATAATTTATCAGGTGGGGCAGGCAGGCTCTCATAGGACATCTGGGTGAAGTGGGAGACTTGTCCTTTCCAAAGGTGTTGGCCTCCTGACAGGGCCAGTGTGTCTTCCCTTTAGTGGTGTTGCCTGTTCTTTCCCTTTTGGCTCCACGAGGATGTGTGGAATGAAGCAAAGAGCCGTTCAGATATCGTTGCACTTGGCTGCACATTTTCAGTGCCGCTTCATCCGTGACGCATATTGGCACTTCACCTTAGCTATCACTATGAGGTGCTTTTGTACAAACATATCTTTTTCTTTTATGTGTGCCTTAAAAGGCTCTGCAAATGGAGTAATTGTATATAATGATATATTCCAGTTGTATCTATCATTTAGCAGACCGCACGGTTCCTCCTGGAATAGGGGTCCCAGAAAGCATGCCACCAGTTGGGTGATCAACTACTTAAGTCATGTGTGCACTTGTAATTTAGTGTGCAGTATTCTGAGTATACCATTGTCTCAGGGGAAAGTAACAGCTGCATCTTACCAGTACTCACCTACGGGGCAGAAACTTGGAGGCTAACTAAGAGAGTTCAGCTTAAATTGAGGATGATGCAGCAAGCAGTGGCACGGAAAACGGTAGGTGTGACGTTAAGGGACAAGAAGAGAGCGGAGTGGGTTAGGGAACAAACGTGTGTTAGGGACACATTAATAGAAATTAAGCAGAAGACATGGACGTGGGCATGTTATGCAAAGACAACCGTTGGTCATTAAGGGTAATAGAGCAGATTCCCAGAGAAGGCAAGCGTGGCAGGGGGTGGCAGAAAGTTAATGAAACCAGGAAGTTTGCAGGGATAAATTGGGCACAGTTAGCACAGGATAGAGATAATTGTAGATCTATGGGAGAGGCCTCTGCCCTGCAGTGGGTGTAGACAGGCTGATGATGGTGATTCTGAGTAGTTCCATCAGCTTATAGCTTCAGCCAAAACTTGGTCAGCAGAGGCTTGAAATCTGCAGTCATGTAGAAATGATCTTGCAGCGTAATTTGTAGGATGCATTGTAGTGCATTTTACCTCTGTATATCTGTGGGCAAGAGCACTTGCTTTATGAAAGGATGTTTTACTAGGTAAAGAGGGATGTACAAGTGAAGGCAGGGAGTTTAACTGAAATTGAAGCCCTACACTAGGTGGAAGGTAAAAGGCTACAAAAATCATTATGAAGCGCCGGTACATATATCATCCAGTGTCCCACGTTGTGAACAAGTGGCATTCATTTTGTGAACACAGGGATGAAACTCTCGAGGCTATTGCTGAATTGGCCAGGCAGGAAGACCTTTGGTCTGTACAGCCTGTTGCCGGTGTTCTTCATAGCCGGAGCTGCTCTTGAGTTTGTGATGATCAAGTGGACTCCTGGGGGGAACACCAACTTCTGTGAGTTATTCATTTTTGGCTCAGTATGGACAGTCTTGTAGACTTGTTTCTTTGCTTTCATTACTTTCTGGCTGTAGAGTGCTCATATTGGGTTCGTACCAGACTGCATTAGCGTTAACTGTGCTGGCACATTCCACGCATGGTAATCGTGCCCTCCTAGACAGACATGAGGATGAACTGTAGTCATAATGAACACAGCGCGAGATACGAAGGACACCGTAAAAAGAAAACATGACGGGCGTTGTATTTTCACGTTGTCGTTTGTATTTTGCACTTTCTTAATTATAAATTCATACTGGCATGCCCAGTCTTCCACTTCAATGAGGAACTGTAGAATGCTTACCTTGGCTATCTGTGGCAGTGAAGTGGTTGTGGGGTTCGGCTGCTGACCTGAAAGACACAGGTTCCATACAAACTATGGTAAGTTCTCCAGACACGGACTGTGTTCAAGACTGCCCTAGCAAATATATTCTGTCATCCTGCTGCTTGTAAGCTTTGCACCAACAATCACAACAGCCAGGTGAACTATTCACAAGCTACAACAAAGACATTCCGGACTTGTGCAAATGAGTCAAAACGACAATGTCTGAGTCGGGTTGCATCAGGAGTGTGATGAAAAGGAATTGAGGATGGTATATTCACATGCTATTTTCAAAGAATCCGCTATCAGGAGCCGAAATCATCGCACTGTGCCAAAGTTACAAGGAGGCGTGGTGGTGGTGCTCACTGACCCGTTCACCTTTCCTTGTACGACAAACACCTTACTGGTTTCTAGGGGTGTGTGAACAGTGAATCTTAGAACTGAATCGTATAGTGATAGAACCAAATCGAAAAAGAATAGAATACTGTTGTAATAATTTTCTAATACTAGTATGGCAAAAATTTCCAAAACAGCCTGGAAAGTTCCTGACATTTCATTGGAAAAGACATATTCATAAACATTGTGGGTGTGTTCTACTACTAGCACTTGCAGCGGAATCGCCGCTAGCAACCCCGTGCCGTGGGTTCAAGCACTCGACGAGCAGAGAATGAGGCCGTTGCGTCCGCACGCGCTTATCTCAGCCATGCATCGCCGCGCTGCTGTGTGCCTGTGGCCCGTCTCGAAGTGGGGCAGCACAAACCGCCGCATGCGGCGAAAGAGGAGAACATTAGGCGTCACTCTCCCAGCATGGTGATTTAATAAACACGTTAAATAAAACAAGCAAAACAAGGCTGAATCTAAAGTTTAACAAAATATAAACGCAGCTTAACAATAACGATAAACAACACGCGAGCACAATAACACAAACAAAGGACAATAACAATGAACAACATGCGAACACACAACAACACACAAAGACCATGCAGGGAGGAACTCCTAACCCCCGGCTAGCGTACCCCTGATCACGCACCCCTAGAAAGGGAAAATAGAAGGAAAAGAACATACAGAGATGGGCGACGACCGCAAGCTGCTGTCGGGGTTGCTGGGGCCCGCCAAGGCGCGCCATCCGACTGATGGCCTTGTCTGCCGGAGGGTCACAAAAGTACGTGCGTGCCCTTCCTAGTCCCAGCGAGTTCTCTCCGAGCATCTCCCAAACCCGAACGTGCAAACATTCCAGAAATTACTAGCTGCCCAATGACAGACTAGTTAAAACCACGTGGGCCAAGCGGGCGGCCCTCCACAGCGGTGGGTCGCCGCCCCGTCCAGCTGGGAGAGGGGGATGCAGGGACATTGCATGCAAAACATGGCGTCGCGCGGGATGCGCTTCACCCCAGTCCCCACAACATTGACGAAAGAACATTATTACTACATTTATTCGACAGGAAATACAGTGATGTCAAGTGAAGTAGGCTTGCATGTGACAGTGGCTAGGGCATTTGAGATGTTCGATAACTGTAGGTGGCATTTGACCGTACAATAATCTACTCCTTGCCTATCACATTATGGAGGACTATTTGCCATGATTCTCTCTTGTAAATTTTTCATGACAAGGCTTCATGAGTGTCGCTTGGGGCCCTCTTCTAGCTTTATTAGATGCGAAGCAGCTCTTTGACTAGCCTGTGTAACGCTGTCTTGTGCGTCCGTACGGCGAGGGCAACGCGCTCCCCTCGCCGCAGGTGTTGGAGCGGTGCCAAGTAGGTGACGCCGCAGCTGCGCGTTGAAGTCACGCTCCCCTCGCAGTGCGCGCTGACGTCACTCTCTCCCTCGCCTGCTGCGCGCTCGCCTCAGCGCCCGCAGCTGTTCGATGAACGCTTTACTAGCTCGCAAGGAATGAGAACGCGCCCTCGCCAGTGAGAGACAACCCTGACGCAGGCAGTGTCTGCTAGCGTCGAATTGATTCAAACGCGACACCTAGTCAAACCGATGCAAACGCGGTGTGCACCCCCCGTGCTGCTTCGCATCGCCTCATGGTCCCCTTTAGGGGGAGATGGTGCGACTTTTCCTTCCTCCTTGCATGGGAGTATGTTAGAGAGGGCTCCTATGTATTGCCAAGAGGTCGGTGAACAAAACACCTCACGTCATGGTCACAATATATTCATGACACCCTCGCTCTCACGGCTCTTGGCTGCTGCTGGGGATGTGGTTGGGTTTAAGCAAAACTGTCTAGATCTGGGGATCAATAGAGCCTCTATATTCTGTCTTCATAGCACTTCAACGCATAGTACTTCAATGCTTTGTAGTAGTTGAATGAAAAAAGCAACCCCTAGAAATTTCGACGTTTCCTCCCCTTGAAGATTTGTTGTTAGGGCTGGCTATTCCTCAACCACACTCGAACCTTGTCATAATGTAACGGGATATAATGAAATAATGCATATAGCAATGTAAATAAGATTCCTCTTGAATTCCCCATAGGCATACATGCATTTGAAACCTTGTTTTAACCACCTAAATTCGACCTTTTATTGGATATAAAGAACTAAGATTGCCTCTGAAACCAAAAATCGGCGCACGTTCACAACAACGAACTCAATTCCCGTGCTGTTCGGCATGGTGATTCAAGAATCCCGCGGCTCGATGAAACTGCCGCACATTGCCACGCGTAGCTGAGTGCGCACCAATATGTAGTGCTGCCTTCCTCAGTCTTATTGCAGTCCTCACCCACCATCTCCATTTTCTTTTTTATCTCGCAGCAGCTAGATGTCAAAGCATGGTCTCCAAGATTGTATCATGGTGATCTCAGAGGTCACGCTAATTGCTCAATTAAAAGGCTGCCGGTAGAGATGAGGGACGGACATGACGGCGTGCCGTTACTTTTGTGCGGTCGTAAGAAATGACTAGTGCATCCACTTGTCTGGTTACGATCGCCCATTAATGGTGCCGAATGCTGATGCGACGGGGCGTGGCCTCCAAGAGTGCATCGGCGACGTAACAACCTTGGGGACCGCAAGCAAGGCAAACCCAGCCAGCGCGAAAACGTTCATTGGCCTACACATCGTGTGCGTTCATGTGCATTGAAGCCATAGAGGTGAATACAACAGGTTTGGTAGTCCACCGTGAGCTTCTTGCGATTACAACAAGCATATTTTCACTGTTGACCGTTCGATAGCATATCTGTTTTTCCGGTTTCATGGTAACATGGATGAGCCGCTCTGTACAGAAGTGAGAGACAATTGTGTTGCAACAGTATGCGGTCTGTCGCACTGGGAACCTATTCGCATGGTACTGACAAGTAAATTGTTTAACATGAAAGTGCTTTATGCTGGGGTCCACCAAGAAATCTGTGACGTATTTCTGTAACGGAAGTAAATATGTGAAAAATAAACACCTTTAAGATAGCAAAAGTACTACTCGTTGGGATTCGAACCCAAAACCAACCAGGCTGCGACGGTGTGATGGAGTGAAGTGGCCGTGCGGGGCAAAGTGTACTGTGTTTGAAGTGCGCGCCACCGATCCCATCAACATAGAAGACGACGAGGCAGTGCGTCATTGCGCGTGGTGGCGCGAAACTGCCCAACGAATGAGGAGGCGCCACGGCAGAAGAAAAAGTACGGCCGAGGCTTTCCGAAGCAGAGCCAGGCAGACGTGGCTGGGACGTGGTGGAAGAAAGAAGCATACCAGGGCGCGGGAGTGGCGGCCGAGTTCCTGTGGCAAGGCCGCTGCAGGCTCCCACCTGGGCGTGTACCCGAGCGGTACAGCACCTGGCGTTGGCCAGGCTTTCCAGCATCTGGCGTTGGCCAGGCACTCCACCGGCTTCTCATCGCCTGGCGTTGGCCGGGCATTCCACCGACTTCCCATCGCCTGGCGTTGGCCAGGCACAACTGCGTCTCCGGTTCGGCGTCCCAGCGTCGGCTGAGGAAAGCCGAGAGGTTGCTGACCCCGACTCGCCCGACGCTACCTTCCCAGCGAGCGACACCTCGATCCAAGTCCGCTCCGAGTGCGTTTGCTGTCTCCACCCCGCCATCTACTATCGTGCGCCCGCCTGAACGGTGACAGTCTTGTTTCTTGTATTGGTTCTTGCGCACCGCTAGTTATTCACCCTCCCATTCATAGTTTTGTTAATTTATCCTCTCCTTCTTATGCTCCGTCTTGTCTTTATCCTTTCTCCTTTTTTCCCGTGTCTGTAAATACAGCGAGTGTTGTTTGTTTGTTTTGTTCTGCACAAACGGTCTCGTCTATCCTTTCTCGATGACTGTCAAGCCATCGAGTTTTGAACACACGAGCTCAAAACACACGAACCTACACGAGGGCACGCTAATTCGGTAGCCCCGTGACAGACGGTAAGAGCTGGAAGTGCTACTACCACACCACTGACAGGCTTGCAAAAAGGAGGAAAAGACGGGCCTTATATGTTTACTACACCGGTTTACAATTTGCATCTAATTGATGTCTGGTTAAAGCAAAGGTATTTAGCAAGCATGATTGCTCATAAATTAACGTTGTCTCCCTTTCACTACACTCTTTGTTCTTAGCTGTGGTACCGCCATCTAGGAACGTTTGGGCATGGCCTTATATTGTCGCGTTAATATGCACACCGGCAGTTAGCATTTCAGTATTCTCGATACCTCTATTGTCACGAAGGCGTCCTACCGGCACGTTGCTTCAGCCACGGCCGCTACATAATTTGTCTTGTGTGGCATATTATGATAGCCAGTTGCATTGCGACGCGCTCTACTCCAGGATCACAAAGATGCCCGCTGACAAGCAAATGATATGCCTTCCGTACAGCGAAGTGTGCATTCACAAAACGATCCGCTGACAAACAGTTCAGTTTCGCTTGCGAGGTCTCATCATAAGGAAAAGATGCTTTCTCTATGGTTTCACCATTTGCAGATACTCCTGGTTTATGGCATGTTTGCTCAGGGCGCTGGCGCGTTAGTTCAGTGTCTCCTGAAAAAAATGTGAGTTGTTCGAGAGCTTTCGCTTGTGGGCAACTGTCGAGGGTTACTGGGCAGTGTGGAGGTGTAGCTGATGTGCACATGCAAGGGGTTCACATATGCAGAGCATCCAACCCATCTCCCGCCCCTCGATTCGCCAGATTGCTGCTTAGTGTATCAGTCATGAAGACTGAAGGAAGCCGAGGGAAGCCACCCCCTAATCGCTTTATTGCATCATATTTGAAGCCACAGTGGGAGAGAAGGTTAGTGTTAAAAGGAAGGGAAGAAAGATAGCACAAAATAAAACACCCACGTTTATGCTCAAAACCAAAGTACACGCACAAGCAGATATGATACATCCCCCTCGTCAAGAAATAATTTGTTTGAAAGAAACACTTCACAGTCGCCTGCCGATCTGTTGAAAGTTTCCCGTGTAGCCCAAGCATTCGGGTGGCCTAACCTGCCGCTGCGATCTTCTTAACATTGGCAAAGGCTGCCCCGATACGGTCGCTTGCGGTGCCACGCATGCTGACAGCGGTTGTGCTTCAGGAGATGCACTTGTCTCCTCGTCGGAGCTGTCACTCACTTCGTCGTCTGATGATGCGTGGTGCAGATACTCTTTCGTCTTCTGCAAGTGTTGGCGCTTTCACTGTAGCACCTTATCGTCTCCCGTCTTGACAAAATAGGACCTCGGCCCTGATGGTACCACCATTCTGGCCTTGCGTGACCATGAACGCTTCCTTATACGCACTACGTCATCCTTTTGGAGGAGCGGCAGGAATGGACTATAGATTTTAACAACACAGCTTGCTGGCCTAGATGGTATTTACTTAAGGACATGATGAAGCCGCCACTAGAACAACACGCACGCAAAGGTAGAAACACAGGAACAGGACAAGCGGCACTTCCAACTGAATAGGTCTGGGTGTATCCCAGGAATAAAGTCAAGATACATGCGCAGTCCCTTAACAACCCTACGTTATCCAGCGGTCAAACAATCTCTTCTCCGAATCATACAAAGATATGGACGTATTGCTGATACAACTTGTCCCTTTCTTTTTTATGTAATATGCTTCCATGAGCTCTCGCGCAGTTTGATTTTTGCTCCTGCCTAAAACCCTGATCTCTTTGAAACATGGTTGACATGTGCAGCTCTTGCTGTGCATTGGCAAATGCGCCATGGAAGCATATTACATAAAAAAGAAAGGGACAAGCTGTATCGGCGATATGTCCATATCTTTGTATGATTCGGAGAAGAGATTGTTTGACCGCTGGATAACGTAGGCTTGTGAAGGGACTGCGCACGTATCTTAACTATTTATTCCTGGGATACACCCAGACCTATTCAGCTGGAAGTGCCGCTTGTCCTGTTCCTGTGTTTCTACCTTTGTGTGTCTGTTGTTCTAATGGTGGCTTCATCATGTCCTTATGGACTATAGATGCTTGTCTGCTTGTGCTTCTTCACCACCACCATTGGCTGTTCTTGAAAATCAGGCAGTGGGGTCCGCAGGCAGCGTCTTTGAAGTAGCTCTCAGGGGGACTGGCTGTTCTCGAGGGGACTTGCCCTGTAAGCCAGAATACTAAGCCAGAAATCCTTGTTAGCCTTGGAAGTTTTCCTTAGAATTTGTTTTACGATCTGAACTCCTTTTTCTGCAAGACCGTTTGGCCTTGGGAAATGAGGGCTTGACGTGATGTGACGGAAGTCGTACACTTTCGCGAACTGAGAGAATTTGCGATGCGAAAACTGGGGCCCATTATCCATGCACACTTCGGCGGGGATACCATATCTTGAGAAAATTGCCCTGAGCTTATTGGTCACTGAAGCGGCCGTGGTTCCATGCAGCAAGTCTACTTTGGGATAGCTAGACGTCGCGTCGTACGTACACAATATGTCGACTGCGTACTGGAATATGTTGACTCCAATTTAAACCCATGGGCTATTCGGTGCTGGGCGCATCATCAGGGGCTCCAACGGTTGACTGTATGCATGTTTTCTACAAATTGGCCATTTTTCAAACAGAGTTTCAATGTCTTTGTCGAAGCCTGACCAATATATCAGCCGTCTTGCTCTTGACTTGCACTTATTTGTACCGAGATGACCCTCATGCACCCGCTTTAGAATTTCAGGCCGCAATAGGAATTACTACCTTGCCCCCCTTAAATAATATGCCATTGATTACAGAGAGCTTCGAAGCCACGGGTTTAAACTGACCTGTGACGGGTTTTCCTTGCATGATCTGCTGGAGAACGGCCTTAAAGGGACCCTGAATCGCTTTTGACGATTTTGTGAAAACATGGTGATTCGGTACAGCGAGTCATTAGGATCATTAGAGGATGGATTTCAGCGCTCTGCGTAAAATGTGTAATTTACAGTAAGGCTTTGAACACGCACATCGCAAAAGGTCGCAGTGGCTTGTCGAAATGCATCTTCAAAAGCCCCCGCCTATCGAACGATGAAATGGGAGGCCGCCAATCAGCGGCCTCCCATTCCATTGTTCCCTCCTACAACGTGCTACTTTGTTTCAGCCAACGGTATCGTCACGGCATCTGGCGGCGTACACACGAGTCACCGGCGCTCTATTACAGAGGCTAGCACTGCCGAGGCCGGGGACCTCAGTAAAGATATCGGGGTGCTATGTCACTATGGAGGGTTCCGCAGGGCGGCTGACGAGGGAGGCGCAGTCGTCGCTAGCGTGCACTCTGCAGCTGATCGAGTTGAGGAAGAACAGCAGTGGTAAAGAGGAAGGTGACAGAAATAAGCTCGTAGCTGCCTTAGCGCATGATGCTTCGCTTTATTTGTGGCGTGAATGATTTCACAGTTGTGTTGCCTAATCAGTGACGCAATGTCAAAAAAACGTTTCAGGGACCCTTTAAGGCACACGTCTGAGGCAGTCTCACGTCCTATTTGAGCTGCAGTCTTTTCACTCACGAGTGATGTCACGATGCTGGTGGCATGAATTTCGATGTCGCCGTCGTCCACAGCAGTGACGGCGCCGGTGCCTGGTGCTCTTGATAGCATGTCCGCAAGCTCCATCTGTTTTCCGGGAGCAAACGTCAACTTGTAATCGTACTTCAGAAGTCTTAAGAAGAAACGTTGCACCCTAGGTGGCATATCGGCAATCGGTTTCTTGGAAATATCAATGAGTGGCTTGTGGTCACTTTCAAGTAGCAGCGGATGACCGTAAGTAAAATGAGAGAACTTCTCGTAACCAAAGACTAGAGCTAGAGCCTCTATTTCTATCTGCCAATAGCATTGTTCTGTATCGGTCAGAGCTCTTGGCCTCCAGCCGTCTTCAAAATTCTGCAGAAGGGCGGAACCAATACCATACTGGGAGGCATCTGAGGCTACTTTAGTTTCCTTGCGTGGATCGAAAACGGCCAGTAGTGGTTTTTCGCCTATACTTTGCATATGTCTCTCCAGTCTTCTTCGTGTTTGTGTGTCCATTCAAACACTGCGTCTTGCTTTATAAGAGACCGTAAAGCGGCTGTTTTCTGGGCTAGCGATGGCAAGTGTTTGCCGAAGTAATTAACCATGCCCAGCAGCCTTTTGACTGCAAGCTTGTCATCGGACCTTGGCAACTGCACTAAATTGGCGACTAGAGCTGGATTTGGACTGATTCCTTTGTCGCTGATGATATCGCCCAGAAATTCTATTTCCTGCACTCCGAACTTGCATTTTTGTGCATTGAACGTCAAGCCTGCCGACTTTGCCGCTCTCAGTGCGCTACGGAGACATTGGTCGTGCTCCACCTTGTCACTTCCCAAAATTAGCACGTCGTCCACATACATGCGAACACCCGGCATGCCGTCAGAGACCTCATTTAGCACCTTCTGAAATACTTTGCTAGCTGACGAGATGCCGAATGGCAGCCGGTGAAAATGGTAGCGACCAAAGGGTGTTGCAAACTTGCATCTTTTTGATGAATGCTGGTCTAAGGGAATCTGATGGAAGCCAGCATTGGCGTCCAGACGAGAGAAAAATTTTGTGCCTGCCAGCTCGGCCTCAATATCTTCTCGACGGGGCATATGACAGTGTTCCCTCTTAAGCTATGCATTTATTATTCTTGGGTCCATGCCCAATCTTTTTCATCCAATTTTTCCGCATGATAATGAGAGGGCTTACCCACTCCGTTGACTCGCTGACTTTTTGAATGATGTGTTCTTGCTCCACGCTCTGTACAAAGTGGTTGCTGCAACACCAAGGGAACCCTTCGTGCTGGCTGTACGGTTGGGACAGCGCCTTCTTGCAACACTACCTTGTACTCGCAGTTGATCCGACCAGTTCCCTGAAAAAGCTGTCGAAATTTGTTAACAACTTCGTCAACAGTGCATGCTGCTACGATGCCGACTTCTTGCTGAAGCAGCCCAAGGCGTTTGCTTGCATTCAGTCCCAGGATTGCCTGGTAATCCTTTTTTACAACGAACAAGTTTGCACAGATCCTTTTGTCACCGATGAGGACAGGTACCGAGACTGTGCCGCAATGCTTAATGATGCCCCCGTTGTATGAGCACAGAGTTACCATGCTGGTTTTCAGGGGTCCGATGTTCAGTTTTCTGTACAGGGATAGGGGTATTAGGTTCGCTTGGGATCCTGTGTCAACCTTCATGGACACTTCTTTTTTACCGATCGTTGCTTTGACTAGCCAGTCGTGGTCTGTGCTCACTGCGCTGACTGAGACGTCGAGAACCTCGAAGTCATTCTCCTGCTGTACTTTTGAGAGGTGAGTCTTTGATACGGCGAAGTGGTTCACTCCGTTGCACGTATGACAAATCTTGCCTAAGGCTGGGCATAGTTAAGGGGCATGCGATCTTCCACACCTGAAACAGCCGGGTCTCTGCTGGGGTGGGTGCCATGTCCGGCTAAGAAGTGACAGCCTTAACTTGGGCGTCACTTTCTCTTGACCACAACGCACTTTGGCACGCAGAGGTCTCTGCTGCTTTGCACGTAGCGATTGCTTTCACGAGAGTTAAATTCTTTTCTCTCAGCAGCTTTTCCCTTAGCTTTGTCGTGTTCAGGCCAAATACTATCTTGTCTCGAACTATTTCATCCGTGAGGCTTCCAAAATTGCAGTGGACTCTCACTACGACGAAATTGACGGTGCACAGGAAAATTTCGTTCTTGTGAAATCGAAAAAATATAACCGACCTGAGCTGGCCAGAACAAAGGAACTTTTATGCCTCAATCTAGCGTGCCGCATTAAGGCGGTAGTCAAAGGGTTCGGAAACCGCGAGTACTGAAACCACACCTGCCAAATTTGCAGAAACGGAATCTCGGAGATTTACTCGAGTAACGCGTACCTGTTTCCCACGACCAAAAAAAGTGAAACAGATTGTAACGTGTACCCATTTTTCGTGATACGGAAAAAAGTCCTCAGTAATCAACTTTCTCACATTCATAAAACCAAATGCTGTACTCGCTTAATGAACGCACTCGCATAATAAATGCACCGCCTACTTTGAACCTCTGTAGTCCCTCGAACAGTGGCCGCGCTGTGGCTTTCCTGCTTCACTTGATCTGCGGTGTCTCGAAGACGTTCGGCGCGCCGATTCATAACTCCTGTGCCCCGATACAGTTGCTGCGCGTTGCTGGGCGTAGCCGCTTGCAAGGGCTGGTAACATCATTTGCTCGCAGTGCTGCATTCCTCCGTGCGATTCCCCCACGCGTGCTGCGCAGGCTGGCACAGCTAAGCCTAAACATGATCGGGGCGTGGTCTCCAAGATTGCTGCAATGCAATCTCGGACGTCACGCAGCGCACACAACTGAGAAGCTCAGGCTCAGCACAGATATGAGGGAGAAATGTGATGATGAGCAGTTTTGTGTGCGGTGATGAGAAAATTCTCCCATTCAGCCGCCCGTGAACACTTCTTGGTGTTTTTGCAGTCTCCGTTGTTCTGTACAAAGTCCAACTCGATAACACTGCCTCCACATCGTATGTTTTACGCGCGAGTAAAAGCGCGTTGGCGCTGGGGACGAACGCTTCTAAAGCAGAGATGGAACGACCCGGCTGTCTCCGCCAAATGAACTGATTACATCGCACCGCTTGGTGTGCAAAGGCTGTCGTCTCTTGCTTCTCAAGCAGAGAGGAAACGCCCAGGCCATCTTTCGTCGGGTGAAGGACCATAAGCGGTGTCGGTGGGAGGGAGGCGGTCGCGCGCGCTATCTCGATGGGCATCAGTAGTCAACTACGCAGTCAACAACAGCCGTTTCTGGTGGTGCCAAAATGCGATTTCTACTTTGTATACAGATTTCTATCTTCTGAAATGCGCCAAAATGTTTGGGATTGTGTTTACTGCACAGCCAATCGAATTTTCGAGCAAGGAACTGCATCGTCAAATTTCGTTGAAGCGAAACGGCACAAGAAAAGTGTTCGTTCTAGCGAGAATATTTATGCATTGACTCCTATGGACTGCTGACGGGGAACTGAGAATTTTTTGTTGTACCGGAAATTTCGTTGAAGCGGCATTCGTTGTAGTGGAGTTCGACTGTAGTGGCATTTCCTCAGTTTCACGTTAAAATTTTTGCCCCCAGATGGCAAATACAGTTAAACCTGGATATAGTGAAATTGACAAATTCTAGGAAAGCTTCGTTATAAAGAGGATGTCATTATATGCAGGTTCGGCAAGAAAATTCGAAAAAGAAATACGTAAGTAAGCGAAAATGTAACAGACGGCAGAGCTCGCCTAAAGCATTTATTTTGGGGAGTGAGAAAACATTTACAGCTGCAACCACTTATTATATGACCGCTTATCATGTGATCGCTAGTGAAGGACCGGCTGTGATGCGTTTTTTTTTCTAACCCCCGTTTACCCTCCCATAGAACTTAATGTATAGGCATACCGCTTATTGTGCTGCCACCCCCTCCCCCCGAGATGAAAGACTGCCCGAAAAAAGCACAGCGAATCGCCGTGGATGAGGAAGGAGCGCGCAACGAATGAACAATGAACGGAGGGAAGAAAAAGAAAGGCTGCGGCAGCAGCACGTCACGTGCGCACCCTCTGAGGATAGGATTTCCAAGGCGATGGAGAATGCTGCTACGGCCATTTGTCAGCTGCGAATGCTCCGCACGGAACGCACGCCCGTGTCCTCCAGTTTACCGCTGTTTGTCTCCAGCATTTTTTTTTTAACATTTTGCGCGCGCTGCCCTTGAGTCACCCCTCGAGCGTGATTTCCTGTGCACCCTATCCCTGTGTTGTCAAGGGCAAGCTTCCCGTGAGGCATGCCCGCCCACGACCTCGCGAGCTAGGCCTAACAAGCGCTGTCACCTGGTGTCATGTTAGTGAAGCGCATAGACTTGCGAAGCAACCAAGCAGTGGTGCTGCCAGCACGTTGAAAAAAAAGAGAAACGTTTTTCTCTCTTTCTGTTTTAAGCCGGTGCAGCTCAGAAACATCAATTGGAAGAGGAGGGTGTCGGCTTGGTGGGCTAGGCCAGCTGCAGCAAGCGGCGGGATCAGGTTTGAAGCGAGGGGAAAGGACACACCCGCGGCGGCTAGATCGCCTCCCGCATGCTCGTACACGCGCACGTGCGCTCGCTTTCGCCTCGCAGTCACCATTCCTTTGAATGCGCCAAGTGCACCGCCGCTGCTTCACATTCTGTCGCGGCGGAGAAGGTGCTTTCAGTTGTTTCTCGCGCACGGGTGATAAAATTTGGGGCAGAAACTAGGTTGTCAGCGGAGAAAATTCGTTATTTCGAGGGGGTCTCCCGCTGCCACTTCGTTACATAGAGGTCTCAAATATATGTGCTTCTATGGAGTAACAGCGGGGAATAGAAAAACTTCGTTATATCCAGGAATTCGTTATCTGGAGGTTCGTTATAAGCAGGTTTAACTGTATTGCTGTGGGCATAATGGATACAGCGAAGTAATTCCGTGTCTCCCTTTGACTTCGTTATGGCGAGGTTCGAGTGTCTTTCAAAAATGTTCGGTACGTCATATGTGCACTATTCAGTTCGAGTACTTAGTTAAGTAGAGCGCTATTTGATTTGTTATTTGAAATTTTCTCATATTTGTACACCCCTGCTGGTTTGGATGCGACTCCCGACCAACCCGTTTTACTCACTGACGTGAAGGAATTCGCCGAGGTCATTACTTGAATACTGCCAGCTTCCTCCAGCGCCCGTGCCACTGAGTTACGTTGAAGCCAGGCCTCAACCAATCCCTGTGCTTGCACCACCCAGCTATGCAGAAGCTGTCACTAGGCCTCCATTCTTCGTGGCGTGCCTCACACCTATGTCGACATTGTGGCCAAGCCCCCACTGCAGCCATATCACTGACTTCCCCATGCATGTCTTGTAGATTGGACCTGTCCCAGCTAGCTGGTGGTGTGTATGCTTTGCATGCGGCTACACCAGTGACATTGCACGTTGTTGCAATCGTGTGCAGTTATCTCAAACTGCACCACCCATGACCAACAGTTCGAGCCATGTGTACTATTACCCACCTTCAGCTATGTCACTCACATTATGTCCAACACCGTGTACTCACCCCTCCACTGTGGCCACATCCCGTCATACAAGAAACCATCGCAGTCCACGAGGCAGGGGCTGTGATGCTAGCAAAATGTGAAAGCCATCAACAAAGCCCATCAAATGTGATAGACACATTTGTGACGGTGTTCGCGCATCTGCCTTTGTGGACACTGGAGCTGCTGTATTACTTATGGACGCAAAACTTAACAGCGTGTCTACCAACCGGGAAAACCGGGAAATCTCAGGGAAAACTCAGGGAATTCGGGCTTCTGTCAGGGAAAATCAGCTCAAGTACGAAAGTGGCGGTAACGCTGGCTCTGACAATGCACCTTGTGATTGAGTTTATAGAGCAACTCGCAGTAACTGAAGGGATGAGTGCCCCCACCCCCTTCCTCATCGCTCTCCGTTGCGCGAGTCGGCTGGTTATTTTTATTATTGGCTTTGCTTGTCGCGTCTTTTTCTATGTAAAGTCCGCAGTATGTGTCTGGACGCGTCACAGCACACACACGGCCCGAGCGTTGTTATATTGTGCGTTTGCTTGCATGCAGTCTTTTCCACAGATATTGTGGAAAAGACTGTGTGGAGGTAGAGGACGCGCGGCTACACGAAGCTGCGCGCCCTCTCCATAGGGAGAGGACGCGACGGCGATTGTACGCGCCACGCGGTGATGCGTTGTACCGCGTGGCGTTTTTTTCCTAAACGCGATACTTTTTCTGAACTTGTTTTATCATCAAGCAGTAACGTATTGGTGATAACCGAGACTTGGCTGACAAATGATATAACTGATGCAGAAGTGCTTGATCACCTACCTGGATTTCATCTTTATCGTAAGGACCGTGCGGGCACACGTGGAGGCGGTGTTCTGATCGCTGTGCACCAACAGTTATCGTGTTCCGTGGCCAGGACCGACTCTCCTGAACTCGAAATTCTTTGGGTCGTTTGCCGTGCTCACCCTCATACTGTCCTTGTGGGCGTTTGTTATAGGCCCCCGAACAGTAACCCAGATTTCGCATATAAGCTCAACAATAACCTGAGTGACCTTGGTAAGCAGTATCCACAAGCAGAGATACTCCTTTTCGGCGATTTCAATTTTCCGCAAATAGATTGGAGTAGTAGCGTTCCGTCAGCTGTGGGCAGTGAGCCGGCAAGAGACTTCATAGATTTCTGCCTGAATTGCAATCTAACCCAGCTTGTATCCCAACCAACGCGCGTTACAGAAAGCAAGTCCAGCATCTTAGATTTAATACTAACTAGTCATCAAGAGAGCTTATCATCAATTACATATCTGCGCGCCGTCAGTGACCACAAGGTAATCCATGCGGCTTTTTCGTTCAGACCTGTAAAACGCGATCTCGTCACCAAAACAATCCGTCTTTATGACAAGGGCAATTATAGTGCCATAAATAACGAATTGGTATCTTTTCTTCCTGAATTCCAGAGAATAAGCCATACACACTCTGTGGATGAGAATTGGATTATATTTAGAGATAAGTTAGCCACTCTTGTCGAGAAGTTTATCCCAAAAATAACATTCACCGCAAACCGAAACAAGCCGTGGTTCTCACATACACTTCAGAAACTAAGAAACAAGAAAAAACGCCTCTTTCGATCAGCCAAACACTCCAAACTCCCGTCCTCATGGGAAAAATATTATGCCGCTGAAGATGATAATCTAAGAGCCATTCGAAACGCCAAGCACGTGTTCTTTCATGTTGAGCTGCCCAAAATGCTTGCAACTAGCCCTCGCAAATTCTGGGAGGTGATAAACCCTCAGGAGATGCGCACCATTAGCGTCTTAAATGCACATGGCGATACAGTCAACAACAAGGAATGCGCGAACCTTTTTAGCGAGGCCTTTTTCTCTGTTTTTACGAATGAAAGCTCAGTTCCCGACTTTTCTTCACCTGCGCGCAGCACCGAGTCTATGTCCCCGATTACATTTTCTACGGACGGGATCATTTCGATTATAGAAAATATTAAGCTTTCTTCTTCCGCAGGTGTCGATGATATTAATTCAAAACTTCTCATCAATGTTAAACATGTGTGTGCCGCATACCTTACATTGTTATTTTCGCAGTCATTATCATCGAGCATTCTGCCATCAGACTGGAAAGTAGGCAAGGTCGTTCCAGTCTACAAATCAGGTAACAGAGACTCTCCACTAAATTACCGTCCCATATCTTTAACAAGTATCCCCTGCAAAATCATGGAACACGTCATCTACTCCCATATCATCAACTTCTTGGACTCAATGCACTTTTTTCATCCTTCTCAACACGGGTTCCGAAGAGGTTATTCTTGTGAAACGCAGCTGGCCATTTTCATTCACGACTTACATTCTAACCTTGACTGCAACCTTCAGACTGATGCTCTTTTCCTGGATTTCGCTAAAGCATTTGACACTGTCCCTCACAAACGCCTGATTCTTAAATTATCTCTATTAAATCTAGATCCTAACGTACTTGCATGGATAACATCTTTCCTGACTAATCGCTCCCAGTTTGTGTTTGTTAATAATCACTCTTCTAACCGACTACCTGTAACTTCAGGTGTCCCGCAAGGGTCTGTCTTAGGGCCTCTACTCTTCTTAATCTACATTAACGATCTACCACTGCATGTATCTTGTAACTTTCGTATGTTTGCAGACGACTGCGTAATCTACCGATCAGTAACCAGCATTCATGACCAAACACTAATCCAGCATGACCTTAACAACATACAAACATGGTGTAACCGCTGGTTAATGAATTTAAATCCTAACAAATGTAAGCTTGTTTCATTTTGTCGCCGCCGTAACCCTTTTGAGTTTACCTATTCCATTGATAATGTCTCCATACAATCAGTTCAATCATTTAAATACCTCGGCATCACCTTGGCTCATGACCTGTCCTGGCGTCATCACACTACTAACACCATCTCGTCTGCTAATAAACCACTAGGTTTTCTCAGACGACACTTACGCCATACTCCGCCTCATGTCAAGACGCTTGTATACAAATCATTTATCAGGTCCAAACTCGAATATGCATCTTCCATCTGGAGCCCTCATCAAACATACATCATAAGAGAACTCGAATCACTTCAAATTCGGGCTACCAGGTTCATTCATTCCGCATATTCGTATGACATCAGCATTTCATCTCTGAAGGTGGAATCAGGTTTACAAACCCTTGCTTCACGCCGACAGTGTGCCACCCTCTCTCTTTTTCATATGTTTTATTTCAGTTCACTGAATCATCCACCGTACATCACGCCCCCTTCGCACATATCTCATCGCACTGGTCATCCGTTACAAGTCACAATACCACGTACCCGGACCACTGCATTTCAAGCCTCCTTCTTTGTACGAGCAGCAAAAGACTGGAACGGCCTTCCTCACGCCACCTGTGCCATCACTAACCCATCTATGTTTGCCGAAGCCATTAAAAACACCGATGTATAGCATTTTTTCTTTAACACCACCCCTTATGTAATACCCCTAGAGGGGGTCTTTAAGGAAATAAAAGTGAAGTGAAGTGAAGTACGTGTGGTTAGGGCTTTGCTTTCTTGCAGAGATAAATAGAACCTATTTCTAGCTTGGGAGGGGGCGTCGTGCGGCCTGCGGCAATGCTGCTGGGCAACGCCATTTCGTGGTTTCGGTTTCTCAGCGTGATTGCAACGGAGGCGCGTGAAACTTGGTGTTTATCTTCATCGGTACGGCACCCCTTTGGGAAGTTGATTTTCATCTTTATTGGCGTAGCTTTCAGCTTGTTTATTATCGACGCTTATGATCCGAGGGTCGCAGGATTGAATCCCGGCCGCGGCGGCTGCATTTCGATGGAGGCAAAATGTTTGAGGCCCGTCTACTGTGCGATGTCAGTCAAAGAACCCCGGGAGGTCAAAATTTATGGAGTCCTCCACTACGGCCTTTCATAATCATAGCTGGTTTTGTGACTTAAAACCCCACAAATCAATCAATTATCGACGCTTACGAGGGATTCTTGCTGTTCTTGATTACCGAGTTTACTCTGCCCAAGGCAGCGACACGCAGAGAAGATACCGTTCGAGTGCCAACACAGCTGGTCGCTCCAAGGTGAGAACAGGGGTGCGTTTTATGTGCGCAGACTGCGATAAAGCGCTGTGCGTAGACCCGTTTTTCAAGGAATACCACGTTCTAAAACACTATTGAACAATTTTCAGTATTTGCTCGATTCTACCGCGCCCTCGATTGTAACGTGCAGCAGTTTCCCGCGACAAAAAAAAAAAAAAAGTGAAACATCGATTGTAGTGCACACCCATTTTTCGGGACACGAACAAAAGGAAGTCCTTAGTAATCAACTTTCTTACATTAATAAAACCAGATGCTGTACTCGTGTAATGAACGCACTCGCGTAATAAAAGCAACGCTAACTTTAAACCACTGCAGTCCTCGAACGGCCGCGCTGTGGCTTTCCCGCTACACTTGATCCGCGGTGTCTCGAAGACGTTCGGCGCGCCGATTCATAGCTCCTGCGTCTCGATGAAACTTCCGCACGTTGCCGGTCGTCGCCGCGTGCAAGCGGCGGTAACATCAGTTACTCGCAGTGCTGCATTCCTCCGTGCTATCGCAGCTCCGTCACGCCCGCTTCCGCATGCTGCACAGGCTGGCGCAGCTAAGCCTAAGCATGATCGGGGCTCCGAGATTGCCGCGATGCAATCTCGGACGTCAAGCAGCGCGCACGGCTGAGAGGCTCGGCCTCAGCACGGATATGAGGGAGAAATGCGATGTTGAGCCGTTTTGCATGAGGCGATGGGAAACATCTATCCTCCCGTTACGGCCACCCGCAAACGCTATTGAAAGTTTGTGCGGCTGGGCATATCGGACTTCGGTTGGCCGCAAAATGGCCAAGCTGACGCGGCGACGGCCTACGCGTCATGTGTGTCGTGGCAACGTTGCGCGGGGGACCGGCGGCGACATAGAAACTACAGAAACTATGTGCGCCAAAGACCGCCGCGCCGTTAGTTCGTTTTTTCGGCAGTGACCGTTTGGTAGTGCCCGTAGCGCGTAGGCGGCGGCCATTTTTCTACGCGTCTCGATATGGTAACGGCGGCGTTCGTTCGCACTCGATTGTAACGCGCATACGATTTTTGGACCCGTTTTATCGAAAAAAGAGGTGTGCATTAGATTAGAGTGAATACTGCATAAGTGATGCTGACGCCAAAATACAGCTCCTGATTCTTTTTACAATGTTTTTCCGACCTTATGCATTTCGGACATTCAAAATCCGCAATTTCACAAATTGACCGTCTGGGAAAGCTTATTTCATTTTGTTTCTTTTTTTCGTTTTTGCTTTTATTTGACCGTCAAAGAGCTCAACATCCTTACTAGTGATGACATTGGGTGTCATGGGGCCTACCCGCATCGACATGAAAGAAAGTTATGTTCCACTCAGGGAATTTTGCAAAAATACTCAGGGAAATCCTGGAAATCTCAGGGAATTTAGCAATGTCAACTTGGTAGATACCCTGCTTAACTGTTTTCTACTTTGAAAGGTGATGGTGCCACTTTCTGGGCTGTCTGTTTGTACAGCCAGTGCCCAAAGCATTCATTCTACAGCAGCGTGCACAGCTTGCATTGTAATTAAGGATGCTCTGTATGCCATCAAATTCATAATTTCCTCATGACCTTATCTTGGCATGAGAATTCTTCTCCAAGCACAATGTCTTCATTACTCGTGCACGAGCTGAAGGAGAAATCTTGATGTTCTCAGATTTGACGTTGTCTGATAGTTTTTCGCCTTTAAACAAGCTACTTATCACGGACAACAGCCGCATTTCCCCAAACTACTTAATGGCTGTGTCAGTCCGGTGCCGTTGCACTCCTTTTGCCATATGACCACTTTTGCAGTTGGAAAGATGTGCCGCTATTTTTACTGTGCGCATCACTCCCTTGCACTACGGTGAATGAAGTGTGACCCATTGTGTACAAACAGGAACGTATGTGGCAGGGCTGGTTGAAGTGTAATGGTAATTTGCCATATGGCAGAAAATGGATGGACTGGGTTTGGTTGCTAAGTCTGCTCGAAACAGTCGAACGAACTTTGCACAGGAAGTGAACGCCATTTAAGAGAGAAATTTAGGGGGGAAGTGGATGGAGTGATGAAAGCAAGGAGGCAACAATTCAGCTAGAGGTTTGTTGCAGCACATTGCTGCTCTGACAAAGACAAGTTATCGTGTCAGCACATTGACTCCAGTGAAGCTCCCAATTCACTGGTTTCTCCTGAAGCGCCCTAGATATGTGGGGGTTATTTAGGCATTCTGGTGAACTTGGAAACCAAGATCAGGAGGCAGGGAACAACTTCACTCCTTGCCTTAATTGTGCAGTCACTGTTTTGGGGGTGCTGGTATGGCATGATGAGACTTGTAGCACACGAAAAGACAAGGGGAAAGACAAGGCACTAAGCTGCAACAGTGTTTATGTGCTGCGGAAATGAAGTTGCCTATATATGTGGTTCTTTGGCTTGAAACAAAAGTAGGAAGTTAGCACTTGTGTATGCCACTCTGTCCTTACACGGCTTTGCCAGATGCAGTATATCCATGCATCAGACACACATGTTTGAGGCAGCTGCATCTTTGGCAGACTTGACCTACGGAAAACATTGAAGCGGCAGAAAGTTGAATTGTCTGACAGGAGGAATTCATCAGGAAAGAGTGAAAGGGATTTGTCCCTTTTGCCTGTGTCTGTGCACCTTAAATTCTTTCAACGGCTACAAACATGCATCAGCTCAATATCTCAGACTCGCTGCTCTGTGAAAATGCTCTGCTGTTTAGAAAATATTGACATTAGCATTCTACTTAACAGGTCATTTGTACTTGGTATAAGTTATCTTTGGTAGTGCACAAGGTGTTGCTGTACCTGCTTGCTTATAAAACCAGCTGGGGACTGTAATTACAAAATAGCATGGCTGCTGTGCTTAAATTTACTATATAATTTTAAAACGTTCCTTAAGTAGTGTTTTTTGCTCACTGCTCATTTCCTTATCAAATTTCAGATAAAACATTTAAAAGGAGACTAGCAAAGAACATCGTTTCCTCTCAGTCAAGCTCGTGAGTCTGGTAAGTACTTCTAAGCAGAGTTATTCTGTCATCATCATCATCATCAGCCTGTTTAGGCCCATTGCAGGAGGAAGGCCTCTCCCAACGATTTCCAATCCACCCTATCCTCAGCGAGTTGGTTCCACTTTATGCCCGCAAACTTGTTAATTTCATCGCTCCATCTAAACTTTTGCCTGCCTCTGTTGCGTTTTCCCTGTCTTGGTATCCATTCCGTCACTCTTACTGTCCATCTATTATCTTTCCTCCTCATGACATGTCCTGCCCAGGTCCACTTCTTGTTTCAATTGATATAATAATATCAGCTACTCCTGTCTGTTCTCTGATACATTCCGCTCGTTTTTTATCTCTTAGCATTACCCCTATCATTTTTCTTTCCATTGCACGCTGCGTGCTCCTTAGTTTCATCTCTAGTTTTTTCGTTATTCTCCACGTTTCTGCACCGCACGTTAGTACTGGGAGAATGCAGTGATTGAATACTTTTCGCTTTAATGAGAGCGGTAAGTTTCCGGTCATGATTTCGTAATGCCTTCCGAATGCGCTCCAGCCCAGCCTTATTCTACGGAGAATTTCGTTTTCCTGGGTAGGAGTTCCTGATATTAACTGTCCCAGATATACATATTCGTTCACACATTGTAAGGGTTCATTGTTGATTTTAAATTCCTGTTCCTTAGCAAAGCTATTGAGCATAACTTTGGTCTTTTGCCTATTCATTTTTAATCCAATTTTAATGCTTTCCCTGTTTAGGTCATCAATCATGTTTTGTAATTCGTCACCATCATTGCTAAAGAGCACAATGTCGTCTGCAAATCTTAAATTGTTTAGATATTCTCCGTCTATTCGAATGCCCTTTTCTTCCCAGTCTAGACGTTTAAAGAATTCCTCTAAACATGCAGTGAATAGCATCGGGGATATTGTATCTCGCTGTCTCACACCTCTCCTGATCGGGATTTCTCTGCTTCTCTCATGTAGGAGTAGTGTGGCTGTGCAATCTTTGTATATGTTGTTTATGGTTTTCACGTATACGCCAGGTACCCCTTGTCGATGTAGAGCTTCTAGAACTGCTTGTATTTCTATGCAGTCAAATGCTTTCTCGTAGTCGATAAACGCCATGTAAAGAGGTTTGTTGTATTCCGCGTACTTCTCAATTACTAGGTTGATAGTGTGGCTGTGGTCCATTGTTGAGTAACCTTTCCTAAAACCAGCTTGTTCTCTCTGTTGGTTAAAGTCGAGTGTTTCTCTTATTCTCGTAGAAATTACCTTTGTAAATAGCTTGTATATTACTGGGAGTAGGCTGATTGGTCTGTAATTCTTTAAGTCCTTTATGTCACCTTTCTTGTGGATAAGGATTATATGAGCATTTTTCCAGCTGCGCGGTACGCTGCATGTCTTGATACAGTTCGTGAAGAGCGATGCAAGTTTTTCAAGTACAATATCTCCTCCGTCTTTAATCAAGTCGGCTGTTATACCATCGTCACCAGCTGCTTTACCGCAGGACATGCCTTTGGCAGCTTTTTTTACTTCGTCAGCGGTTATACATGGAATTTCGGTGTTCTCCTCTGGTTCTATTTCTATTAAGGTTGTATGGTCTGTCTGAGAGCTGTACAGTTCCGAGTAGAAATCTTCTGCTACCTTTACTATTTCGGTGAAACTGTTGATAATGTTACCTTGTTTATCTTTTAGCGCATGCATTTTGTTTTGTCCTAAGTGCAGTTTCTTTTTGACCGAATTAATGCTGGTGCCTTTTTCTACTGCTTTCTCTATTTCTCTCATGTTAAAGTTTCTTACATCTCTTTGCCTGGGCTTTACTAATCAATTTTGATAGTTCTGCAAATTCAATCTTATCTTTTGGCGAAGTTACTTTCATTTGTTGGCGTTTTTTTATTAAGTCCTTGGTAGATTAGGACAACTTACTTGTTGTTTGCTTTGCTGTTTTACCCCCGACTTCTATCGCTGTTTCAAGGATTGTTTTCGTTATGGTTTTGTTTATTTCTTCTACGTCGTCACCGTTTGCGCCTAAGGCCTCGAACTTGTCGCTTAGGGCGACTTTAAATTCTTCGTTCTTAGCTCTGATTACCTCTAGATTGCATTTTTTTCTAGTAAATGATTTAGTTCTTGTTTTCTTTAGGTTAAGTACAACCTTTGCCCTTACTAATCTGTGATCGCTGCATTTTATCTTCCCCACTACTTCTGTGTCTTGAATTATACCCGGTTGTTCGCACATTATAAAGTCGATTTCATTCTTTGTTTCCCCGTTAGGGCTTTTTCACGTCCACTTCCTATTCTTGTGTTTCTTTAAAAACTTGTTCATTATTCAGAGTCGGTTTCTTTCGGCAAATTGTACTAGCATTTCCCCACGGTTATTCCCACGGCCGACGCCGTAGTTGCCATTCGCCTGCTCTCCACTTTGTTTTGTCCCTACTTTTACATTGAAATCCCCCATGACTACTGTATATTGTGTCCGTACTTTCGTTATTGCTAATTCGATATCCTCGTAGAACTGCTCCACTTGTTCGTCGTCGTAGCTCGTTGTTGGCGCATATCCCTGGATTATCTTAAGTTTATACCGCTTATTTAGTTTTGCTACGATGCATGCTACCCTTTCGTTAATGTAAGCTTCACCTGCTCTCCTAACTTCGCTAAGGCCAATGACGTCCCAACTAACTCCCTCTAGTTCCTCGAGTAGTTCTGCTAATCTAGCTTCGCTGGAGAGAGATCTTGCATTTAACGTCCCAATGTTTAGTTTGCAGTGGCAGCCTGTCCGTATCAAGTGATTATCATTACCGCCCTCTGCTGCTTCACAGAGCTGACCGCCGCTGTGGACAGATGTTCTGCAGCTGCTGGACACTGAGGGCGAGGTTTAATTGTAGACATCGTGTCGGAGGTGGTGGCCAAGTACTTCACCAAGGAGGCCAATTCCTGTTCTGGTGTAGGAGTGAGTCGTAAACCGCGGTTGAATGACTGCAAGCCTTTCAGGTACCCAACCATTTCGGGGCCCCCCTACCATCGTAATCTCGAGCAGCACAACAAACGGTTAGAGAAAAACCTTAAAAAAAAGGGCGGGGGGTGTTTTGGCGTCGAACCTGTGACCCTTGGCGGTCTCAGTTGCAGCGGTTCCGCATCGTTAGACGTACATTCTTTCGTAGCCTTTCATGTACGTTAATTTCTACTTGCGTTACTATTTCGTACAGTATTTGGTTTTAAAAAGGTCTGCGATTGTATAATTTTGCTGATTGTGACATCCAGGATGTCATGGTTTCTAAAATTGCTCTGACAGTAAGGCGCATGGGAAATGCTCTTATAGTGAGTCGTTTTAGCTTCTCCGTTCTCGCTAAGCAGATATGTCTCTGTGTGCTGAGTTCGGCGCGTTGCCTGAAAGTTGTGTAGTGGAAGTTAGAGTCAAAGAAATTCATTGAAAACCTTCCACGTGGTCCTGCACACAGAAGTTTCTTGCAACGTACGTGAATATTAAAAAAAAACCAAAACAAATCGCAGTTGCATGATGTGCAATGATTAATGAAATCTATAATTTCCTATGCCGGAATGGATGTGCGAAGGCAGAATGGAAAAAAAAAGTAGGCATCAGGGAGGTAGCAAGCACACAGATACATGCACACATATCTCTATACACCAGCACAAACACGCAGACATGCAAACATACACCCCAGCACAGACACACAAACCTTCTGTTGTGGCGGTGAAGGCATAGTATCATGTTCATTCTTATACGAAGTGGGTTCAAAGTGTTATCCGTCATCTGATTTTCATCGGCCAGCTAAAAGATTTGTGTAAAGGTTAGTAGGGTACGGCTTGTGTCTTACGGCAAGGAGTAATCAAGGAGTAATGTATATTCCCTATTGCGCTTGCGATGGTAATTTTGCAATGAAACAGCCTTACCTACCTACCCACCCACTCGACCGACCGACCCGACCACCCTCTCTCTCTCTTTGGAATACTGTGAGAACATGTAACGGCGTTAGTAACTAACACATTCTACTATCTGTTATTAGAAAAAGGTTTGTTTAGCTGCTCACCGAATTATCGTCCGCGCGTTGGGCTCAGCGCGGTTGTAGTCCTGTGATAGCTCACATGTGCTCACACTGCCCTTAGGCCCGATATGTCAAAATCCAGGCATGCGATTGGCCAAAATCGTGGAGGTCTGCTGAACGTAGTGCCATCCATCAACAGAGAAACAAACTATTAAACAGTATTTTTATGTGTTTCATTGATATTACACATCCAGGGCGGAAAAGAGACTCCTTCTTTGTTCGCAGCCTGTAGAGTCCCCCAGCAAAGCACCCTGAGCGACATAGATCATGTTATCACAAACACAAGAGAAATTGTGGGACAACGAAAATGCCTGGCGGTTGGTGTCATGAGTAACGATAGGACGATGTGACGTTTGGTGGGGCCGGCGACTAACGCCCCGGCTGCTCTCTGCGCTCGAACACTCACGTCCAAAACGCTTCGTGACATTTGGTGGAAGGTGCGGGCCATCTTTGCAGACCTGGAACTCCGCAGCAGGACGATCCCTGTAGCATCTCCAATGCCTGAGGAGACAGGGCCTACCGATCTACCCCGCACCTCCACCAAATGTCACAAAGCGTTTTGGACGTGAGTGTTTGAGCGCAGCAGAGCAGCGAGAGGTAGCACAGTGGGTCGAGCACCGAAGGCCAGGCTTTCCAACTCGTCGTTCTCTTCTGTTTAAGCTATATGTCCACTGCCCCTTCATTTACAGTACAATACCATATATATACACATCTGTAACCACTTAGTGGCACCGTCGGTTAGTGTGTTAGTGCAAGTGACGCCACCTAGGATTAATATAACAAAATACAACAACACTACATCTCCCTTTCCAAGATCTACAAATTCAGTCTTTTGGGTGGGACCACACGCCTCCCCGACCTGGTAACCTTGTGGGGTATGCTGTCAGGGTCTGCGCCGGCACTCATATCGTGCTGGCCATGTGATGGTTCCTCCTGGCTGAGTCCGTGCTCCTGGTTTGGGCTCGGAAGAGAGACTGGGGAATAAGGCACGAGGTGCCGTCGTTGTATAACTCCGCTGGGAGTTTCCACGATGTAGGATCGTGGACGCTGGATCCGGCTAAGGACTTGGGCCCGGCACTCAGTATCGGTTACCCACACTTCGTCTCCTGAAGAGAGGTCCCGGAGCTCTCTCGCCCCATGCCGACGGTTGAAGTCCCGAGTTTGCCTTTTCTTAGCCGCGGCATCCTTTTGGAAGACGACGTCTGGTCGTGGTAGGTCCGGTGACAGCTTGGCCTGGTCCCTGGGAATGTGTGTCCATAACCGTCGCCCCATGAGAAGTTGGGACGGGCTGTACCCTGTGACACCTGGTGTGTCGCGATACGCCAGCAGTGCCAGGAACTGGACGTTGCTCTTGCGGAAAAGATCCTTCACGGTCTTAACAGCCCGTTCCACCGCACCATTCAATTGAGGATAACCAGGACTGCTAGTGATGTGTCTAAACCCATAGTTCTGGGCAAAACTTGAGAACTCGTGCGACGAGAACTGGGGCCCATTATCACTTCGAAACACTTCCGGTATACCGAATCGGGCCATGACACTCTTGACAGCCGATATCGCCGCTTGGCTGGAAGTGTTGCGTAGCGTGATAACCTCTGGATAGCGTGAATAGTAGTCCACGAGCAGCAGAAAATTTTGTCCCTCCATGTGGAACAAATCTGCACCCACTTGTTGCCATGGGTACTCCATTGAAGGTGTTGGCAGGAGAGGCTCGGCCCGCTGGACCCTGGTAGTTGCACAACGTTCACATGATTCCACCATAGACACGATATGTCTGCCTATATGAGGCCACCAAACAGCATCACGCGCACGTGCCTTGCATCGGTTCACACCCTGATGACCCTCGTGAAGTGAATCCAACACGTTCTTCTGCAGAGCCTCCGGAATCATCAGACGCCCTCCTTTAAGGAGCAGTCCATTGTACACTGTCAGCTCCCCTTGGTACTTCCAATACTTCGAAAGGTTTGATGGCACTTTGTTTTTTCGAGGCCAACCTTGCCTGCAGTACTTCACGAGGGTAACGCACTCGCCATCCATCAACTGGTGCTGACGAACCGCTTTAAGGCTAACTGGTGCGCCTTCCTCGATGTTGCCGACGCCCTCACTGACGTACAACTCCACTTGGCTTTCTTCTGCCGGAGACGCTGATGTGACGGGGGCTCTTGAGAGAGTATCAGCCATTGCCAGGAGCTTCCCTGGAACGTACAATGCCGTGTACTGGTACCTCATGAGTTTCAATCGAATCCTTTGGATCCTTGGTGGTAAAGCATCAACGTCCATGGAACCAAGCAACGATGTGAGCGGTAAGTGATCGGTCTCGATGGTGAAGTGTAAGCCCCGGACGTACTCGTCAAACCGTGTGACAGCCCATGCAGCTGCCAAGCCCCTGCACCTTTGCTCTGTTGGTGTGAGGGAGCGTGATGCGTAGGCCACGGCTCTGCGCTCTCCGCTCGACTGGTCTTGTAGCAAAACGGCACCTAAGCCATACGAACTGGAATCTGCGGATACGATGGTCGGGTACAGTGGGTGGTAGTTAGCCATGCAGATGTTGGACGACATCATGTCTTTTAACTTTTGGAAGGCAACCTGCTGGGCCAGTCCCCACGCCCAGTCACTTTTGTTGAGCAGTCCTCGAATGGGTGCCATCACCTCTGACAACCGTCCCACGTGGTTTACCATGCCCAATAGTCTGCGAACGCCGCCGACGTCGACAGGAGGTTCCATGCTCTTGACAGCGGCAAGCTTGTCTGGGTCCGGCGAAATACCGCTGCCGCAGGTGACTGCGCCGAGGAGCTTGACGCTTGTGACACCGAATTGACATTTCGACTTGTTCAGGGTCAGCCCATTGTTTCTCAGTCGAGCCAGCACTGATTGGAGCCGGCTGTCATGTTCTGCACGGTTGCGGCCAAAAACCAAAATGTCGTCGATCATGTTTACGACGCCGTCTTGACCCTCGAGAATGTAACTCATTTGGCGCTGAAAGTATTCGGGGGCGGGCGTTATCCCGAATGGCAGTCGACGGTAGCAATAACGTCCGAACGGCGTTATGAATGTTGTTAATTCTTCAGACTCTTCTGCAAGTTTTACTTGATGAAAACTTGATGTAGCTTCAAGCTTCGAGAACACCTGAGCATTACCCAGTAGTCCCAAAACTTGGTCTACGGTGGGTAGAACATGGCGCTCACGCAACACTACCTGGTTCAACTTGGTGAGGTCGACGCAGATGCGGTATGAACCGGATGCCTTCGGTACGACGAGCATACCGGCGCACCACGGTGTAGGCTTTGTCACACGTCTGATCACGCCCTCCGCTTCAAGCCTGTCAAGCTCCGCCTTCACGACACCGTGTAAAGGGATGGGCACACGTCTTGGGACCAGCAGCGAATAGGGGACAGCATCTGGTTTTAGGCGTATAGTGTACGCTTCTTGCAACTTGCCCAAACCACAGAACAGCTTGTCTGATGCCGCCTGGTTGCCTTGCGTCTTGACCACCGGATCCATGAACTTGACCACACCCAGCTCTTGGATAGCAGGAAATCCCAGAAGTGGCATGACCTGTGACCGAAGCACATAAGGTCGTTGCGTTGCCGACTTGTTCTTCCATTGCAGAGTGGCGATAAACGTTCCCAGCACGTCCAACACAGGCTAGCAGACGAAACGGAGAGATCGGCGAAGTGGCGCGGGAAGGCACGCGCCGTGGACACGTCGATGTCCACAATTGGGTGACAGCGGGCTCGTGGCACGCGACCCGAGGAGAGATCGGTGATGGGGAAGGCTGAGGTGGCATTCTCTGCGGGGCACCGGTCGACGAAGGGTGTCTGGCCAGCTACGGTCTGGTGACGAGGAGACGAGGGCGTCGGGCTCCGGGGTGCCGTCGATCTGGCTGACGATCGAGTACGGACTTCGGAGTGGCAGCAGCTGAACTTCAACAGTTCCCGGCGTACCCGCAGCGCTCCCCCTTCGCCGGCAGAACGGGATCGCTGCAGAGGGCCGGTCTTGGTTGGAGACGAGCATTACATATGAGGAGTCCTAGGCTGGGCTAGGCCTAAGCGGTGACCCGCCACGTCACCAGAGTGAAGGCAAGGCGGCGGACGAGTACGGACCTTGCGTGAGCGCGGCCACCACCACGGAACTCTACGACAGAGACTCGACACGACGCACCGGAGAATCACCGACTTCGACCGCCCCGCAACGAATTCAATGTAAGAGTGTCTTACTTCAGTTGTGAGCAACGGCCGCGACACAGTGTTTAGAGACTCCCGTTGGAACTGCGCCCAACGCGGAAGGCTATTTAGGTTGGTTAACTTTTTGTTTTTCTCTAGTTCTCTTTTGGTGCTGCGATTTGATGTTTCTTCATCTATTTCATGTCACTTGTGTTCCGTTTATAAAGTAGTACGTCTCTTTTGTTGTTTCTTGTTAACGCCTTTACGTCGTCTCACTCTCTCTCAATCCATCGGAGCAAGCGCCTCCCGAGATCCACTGCTCCGCACTCGTGAACAAATAATGGCGCAGCCTTTAGCCAGGATTAACATCCCTCCAGGCCCAGTCACGAGAGATCGTCGGGTGTTGCAAAGATGGATTGGGATCGGTGGGCAGCGATAGCGAAGAGCAGGAAACTTACGTGGGCAAGGAGCGCGTTAAAATTTTTTGATGAAGGCCAAAAAGAATGCCTGAGAGAATTAGAAGCTCAGTTGGCTCAGTTGCAAAGAACGCGAGCTCCAACTTGAACGGGAGCGCAAACGAGAGCATGAAGCACGGGTAGCTCAGCTAAAGAAACAGTTACATCAGACGGAACGAGGGCTGACGGTTGCGAATACAGAGACATCATGTGCAAATTTGCCAGTAGTACAAACAGTTGAAATCTGTGAACACGAGGTGGAAGTTAGCCAAATTCAGGAAATTCAGGTGAACGAGGACAGTGTCTCGGTAGGGTCAGAGAAGTGCGACGCGGTTACGAGGTTAAGTCTAGAGGAGCTCGAGTCGGAGGTTGATGATGCGGGCGTAGGCGCCCAAGAGCTGGTTGAGGATGCGGGCGTAGGCGCCCAAGAGCTGATTGATGACGCGGGCGTAGGCGCCCAAGAGCTGTTGAGCGCAGCGGAGGAGAAAGCGCACCCAACGCCGGTGCAGAAGAATCAAGAGTGTATTGCAGGCTGCTGCAAGCACGTACTTGACGGAGGGCGTATTGCAGGTTGCTGCAAATGGAGTTTTGACGGTATTTGTTGCGATGCGCGCCCCACAGTGAAGGACGTGACATGGAGTCACGATCAGTGCGAAAATTGTGCCGTGCTCGAGAGCGAGCACTGTGTAGGTGAAATCCGCAACCGGAGCGGTACAAGTAGGAGCGAGGAGCTCACTGTTGAGGAAAAGGCAGACGCGGACGCTGCCAACGGACTTGACGCTAAGGAGCGTCAAGGAATGCGAGCTCGAAAGGAGCAAAATGTGAGCGAACGCGGCGACGTTAAGGCGCGTCGAGAAAGTAGACGCCGGAGAAAAGTAGGTCGCGAGAGGAGAAAACGCAGGGGACTGCGTCGACGACAGCGTGCGTTAAGATGCACGAGAGAAGTGGTTCAAAAAGAGAGGCGTTTGTGTCTGAAAGTGGACAAACGCAGGAGCTGCACAAGGTGGTTCCGATGGAGCGCACTAAAAACATACGAGAGAGAGTGTTATGTGAGGAGGAGTTTGATATTTCGCAGCGGCCTCCCCAGGCGTTCGCGAGTGAATTCAGCAAGGAAGAGGAGTCTGGGAAAGTTTGGCAATGAGAACAAACGCCGCGGGCTCGTTAAGCGTTTGCGACCGCGCGCAAAAGGTAGACGCCTGAATGCGAGGGTCGTGAAGGAGAGTTTGACAGTGAAAGAGGGCAAATGCAGCGGCTGCGCCGAACGCTTGGAAAGATGTGCGGCAAGGTCGGGACGCACGAGAGGAGTTCGGAAGAGACGTGCAAAGTGCAGATCGAAGAAAAAACGCTGCAGAAAATTTGGCAGTGTCAAGGAACGCGGTGGTCGTAGCGAGCGTTTGAGGGAGCGGGCAACAGAAAGGAGGCGCACGAGAGAGTTGCGCAAGACGCCGCAGGCGCGAAGGACCGGAATTAAGGCAGAGAGGTTTTTTCTGTGGCCACTCAAGAAAAGAAAGCGGGTTTAAGGAATGATGGCTTTTGACGGAAATGAACTGGGACAGGCTCAAGGAAATAGATATACGGACGGGATAAGATAGAGCACAGAGATTATCATAGCAAGTACTGTATAGTGGTGGGGTAGGAGAAAGGCAGACAGAGCATTTGTTGATTTAAAGGTAAAGGAAAGGGAAAGTGATTAGTGTGGCAACAAAGCATCTGTATAGGAATATTGAAGAAGGATTAGTAGTGAAAGGGCGCAGATAGAGAAATGAGACTAGATAGCGCATTTAACCAGCTAAAGGGAAAATGAAAGAGACTGGCGATTGTCGAGCGTGTGTATAGGGATAGTGGGGAAGTACTCATGTTTGTAGCCAATGGGTTGAGAAAATGAAACTTAGAGGAGAACGGCTACAGGACCGCACAGCAAAGAGGGGTACAGTTAGGCGTAGATGCGAGTTGGTTAGTGGTACATTTTACAGTTATGTATAGTTGTGGGTGGGCAGTCGTATAGTGTACTCTGTAGTGTATTGGCACAGTGACAGAGTGTCTTGGTATTGTGAGATACTGAGTTAGTGTATTGTTCACCAGACAAAAGCTAACTGATTGAACATGGAATTTTGTGATAGCGAACATTGAGTGAAGAGATCACTTATTAGTGTTGTGAGTGGTGTGACCAAAAGGTGTGGTGCTAATGGATGGGAGTGTTGCTCAGTGCACTGCAAGGGAATTGAGTGAACATTCATAGCACTCGTGAAAAGTGAACATTGGTGGAAGTGATCATGTATTGGTGGTATGTGGTATGTCCGCGTAGCCAAGAGTGTTATTCTGGTGAAAGGCACCGTTATGTATAGTTATGTGTTGGTAGTGATGATATAATGGATGGATGCAGTGCATTGATATAGTGTATTGCAGTGCAGTGTTCAGCGGACACAAACTCGAACTTAACATTAACTCTTGGGCTTGTGAACATAGTGTGGAGTGATTACTGTTAGTGTTGTTTGTGGGATTGTTTGTGAACATTGATGACTATCATGAAAAGTGAACTTCAAGTGAAGCGATTATATATTAGTGGTGTGTGGTGCGTCAGTGACAGTCGACGACGAGGTGCAGTGGGCCAAAAATTCAAGGCATCAGAAGTTTATTTTCAAAAAGGCAAGAAGATCTGGCAAGGTACCGGAGAATTCAGAAGAGGAGGAGCAAGCAGTTTTTTTTCAAGAAAAAAACTCTTAAAAGGGGGGCCATTGTCATGAGTAAGGGGGCCCCACAAACACAGGCTAGCAGACGAAACGGAGAGATCGGCGAAGTGGCGCGGGAAGGCACGCGCCGTGGACACGTCGATGTCCACAATTGGGTGACAGCGGGCTCGTGGCACGCGACCCGAGGAGAGATCGGTGATGGGGAAGGCTGAGGTGGCATTCTCTGCGGGGCACCGGTCGACGAAGGGTGTCTGGCCAGCTACGGTCTGGTGACGAGGAGACGAGGGCGTCGGGCTCCGGGGTGCCGTCGATCTGGCTGACGATCGAGTACGGACTTCGGAGTGGCAGCAGCTGAACTTCAACAGTTCCCGGCGTACCCGCAGCGCTCCCCCTTCGCCGGCAGAACGGGACGACCGGCAGAAGAATCGCTGCAGAGGGCCGGTCTTGGTTGGAGACCGAGCATTACATATGAGGAGTCCTAGGCTGGGCTAGGCCTAAGCGGTGACCCGCCACGTCACAAGTGAAGCAAGGCGGCGGACGAGGACGGACCTTGCGTGAGCGGCGGCCACCACCAACGGAACCTTCGACGACAGATACGGGACACGACGCACCGAGAGATCACCGACTTCGAACCGCACCGCAACGAATTCAATGTAAGAGTGTCTTACTTCAGTTTGAGCAACGGCCGCGGACACAGTGTTGAGAGACTCCCGTTGGAACTGCGCCCAACGCGGAAGGCTATTTAGGTTGTTAACTTTGTTTTTCTCTAGTTCTCTTTTGGTGTGCGATTTGATGTTTCTTCATCTATTTCATGTCTTTGTGTTCCTGTTTATAAAGTAACGTCTCTTTTGTTGTTTCTTGTTAACGCTTTACGTCGTCTCACTCTCTCTCAATCCATCGGAGCAAGCGCTCCCGAGATCCACGCTCGCACTCGTGACACCGCCGGTCCTGAAAGTTCCCCTTCCGGCGGCTCAAGATATGGCGGAATTCCAGAAAATGTACTGAGGACGACTGTGCCCTCGGCGCCGCTGTCAACTTTGAAGCGTAGAGGCATTCCATCCACTTTTACATCCACGAACTTGGCGCACTCTTCGCTGTTCGAACCGACGGCACCCAATTCCACAACAGAAAGTTGCTTACTACCCCGGCAAACCACTGCGAAATGGCCCTTCTTTCCACATTTGTTGCAGGTTGCTCGGCGTGTGGGACATTCTGAGTGCGGATGTAAGGAGCGGCCACAAAATCCACAAGGCGAAGGAACATGCATCCATGGGGCAACTGCGTTGTGCGTCTCTCGCTGCTGTGGGCGGTTCTGCACGACTTTTGCTGCGTCCACATTTATCGATTCGTGATGCGTTATCACCGCCGGCGAACATGCTGAAAGATTCGCTCTTTCCTTCTCTGCGTCTTCCGCTTGACGGACACAAATGCGCGCTTCATCCAACGCAAGCTTTGGATTGCGGCAGAGCTTATCTGATAACTTCATGTCACGAAGGCCAACGATAAAACGGTCGCGAACCAGTCACTCTTCTTTGTCCCGTGTAGCGTAATTGCAGTGTTTCACCATATTTCCCAGTTCCGTGAAGAACGCGTCCGCTGTCTCGCCTTCCTGTTGAACACGTCGGTGGAACCGTGCGCTCTCGTACAGTTCGTTGGCGGGGCGTACGAAGTATCCGTCCAGCTTGCCGCTGTACTTCGAATGACGCTGTACTTCGAATAGTCTTCGTCCCGTACTTGCAATGAACACAGTATGTCCCGGGACCTGGTGCCCATGCAGTAGAGCAGCGTTCTGACGCGAACTTCATCGTCCGCCGCATGAAGACCCGTTGCAAAACTGTAGTCGTCGAACTGCTGACGCCACCTTTGCCAAGCCGCTGGGTTCTCGAAGTCGAAATGGGGTGGCGGTTGCAAGTTGGGCCCAGCGACCATGGCCACCATGGCTTTCCCGCCGGTCGCCGCAGGTAGCCCTCTGTCCTTGTTCTTCTCGCCCAGAGGCATTTTTACTATGATGCAGATCCCACTTCTGACACCATGTCGAGAGTAACGATAGGACGATGCGACGTTCGGCGGGGCCGGCGACTAACTCCCCGGCCATGTTTATTGATACCATGTATATACACATCTGTAACCACTTAGTGGCGCCGTCTGTTAGTGTGTTAGTGCGAGTGATGCCACCTAGGATTAATATAACAAAATACAACAACACTACAGTTGGCGGCTTTAATGCACCGCACACGGCTTGGGGCCACCATCTGACTCTCAAAAAGGGGCCCGACTTCACGATGCCTCAGAACAGCACGGGCTTACACTGTGGAAGGATATACATTATCCAACACAAGTGGGGAATAGTGTGTCCAGAGATATGAACCCCGACTTTACATTCTTGTTGAACGTTATCACAGTGGACGAAGCTGGAGGAAACACTTGGCAGCGAATGTTACATTGTGCAGACAGATCTCCTACACGAAGTCGAACACCAGGATGAGGAAGACAAGACCAACTGCAAGGCCTCTCGCAAATACGAAGATGATGCACCACAACTCAATAACATAGAAGAATACACCAAGGCAGTGGTGGAAACCATAGAACGTCACACCAGTCTTAAAACTTGCTACTGAGAACCCGGATGTAGACCCGCACTTGTTGCATCTGTGGGAGGCCAGAAGACAACTTTTCAAGAGATGGAAAAAAGCAGAGGCACAACTGCATACTCAAAATATGCATAGCCAAGCTGACACAGGAGGCTGAAAAGAACGCCAGCAAACTCTAGAGGCAAAACTGGAATCAGCTTTGTGATCAGATACAAGGCGCTTTGTGAAACAAGAGGACGTGGGTACTCCTGAGGTCCTCCAGTTTCAAAGACAGGAACCAAAAAGGCGTGAACTTTAGTCCACAACACGCCAAAATCACACCAGGAAATCATCATTGTGTGAACTGACAAGTACTGTCGACTCTCGCTAAACGAAATTGACAGTGTACAGAAAAAATTTTGTTGAAGCAAAAATTTCGTTCACATGGAATTGAAAAAATATAACTGACCTGGGTTGGGATAACAAAGAAACTTTCATGCCTCATTCTTGCATGCGGCGTCACGGTGGCATTCGGAAGGGTTCCGAAACTGGAAATATTGAAAACATACCTGCCAAGTTTGGAGAACGGGAATCCGGGAAATTTACATATTTGCTCGAATCTACTGCGCCCCGTATTGTAATACGCACCTGTCTCTCGGAAAAAAAAAAAAAAGGTGAAACATCGATCGTAATGCACACCCATTTTTCGTCACGTGGAAAGAAAATCCTTAGTAATCAACCTTCTCACATTCATAAAAGCAAATTCAGTGCTTGTGTAATGAACACACTCGAATAATAAATTCACCACCAACTTTGAACCCATCCACTCCCTCGAACGGCTGCGCTACTATGGCTTTCCCGCTTCACTTGATCTGTGGTGTCTCGAAGATATCGGCGAGCAGATTCATAACTTGTGCATCCCTATAAAACTGCCAGCCGCGTGCAGTGCTGCATTCTTTCGTGCTGTCGTAGTTCCCTCATGCCCGCTGCCACTGGCTGCCATGCATGCTGCGCAGGCTGGTGCAGCTAAGCCCAAGATTGCTGCAATGCAATCTCGGACGTCATGTTGCATGCATGACTGCTTGGCACAGATATGAGGGAGAAATGCGATGATGAGCCGTTTTGCGTGCGGTGATGAGAAACATCTATTCTTCCGTTTTGTCCACCCGTGATCGCGACCGGAAGCTGCTGCGGCTGGGTGTCTCGGAGATTGCATCGGCGATGTAGCGACTTTGGTTGGCCGCAAGACGGCCAAACCGGCGCGGCGACTATCATTGGCCAACACATCATGTGCATCGTGGCATTGTTAAAGGCGGGACCGGTGGCAACATAGAAACTACAGAAACTATGCGTGCCAAAGACCGCCACGCCGCTAGTTCGTTTTTCGCCGGTGACTGTTTGAGAGTGCTTGAAGCACATAGGAGGTGGCCATTTTGATGCTGATGGCGATACGGTAACGATGTCGTTCATTTGCACTCAATTCTAATGCATCTACGGTTTTTGGACTCGTTTTATCGGAAATAAGGTGTGTGAACGATTCGAATAAATATGGTACTCAACAGGGGGAGGTCCCTGGACCATAAAAAAGCTGTCGACCGTGGGGTGGGGCACTATTGCGATAGCAGTACTATGTACACTGTTAGCGGGTTTTTGCAGTCGCCACCGTTGTTCTGTACAAAATCAAACTTGATAACACCGCCTACGTGTCGTACTTTACGTGCGAGTAAAAGCGCACCAGCACTGGGGACGAATGCAGCTGAAGCGGAGATGAAACGACCCGACCGCCTCTGCTGAATGGACTGCACATGTGATAACATCGCACCACGTGGGAGGGCTGTTGTCGACTCCTTCTCTAGCACAGAGGAAATGCAGAGCTCATCTTTTGTCGGGCGAAGGACCTAAGAGGTACGGTGGGAGAGGGGCAGTCGCACGCTATCTCGACAGCAGTAGACATTGGTAGTCAACCACGCAGTCAACAGCGTCCGTTTCTGGTGTTGCCAATATGCAATTTCGACTTTGTTGACATACTTTTATCTTCTGAAGTGCGCCAAAGCCTTGAATACCATCGTCAAATTTCATTGAAGCGGAATGGCACAAGATGAAATGTTCATTGTGACGGACATATTTATACATTGACTCCTATAGACTGCTGACGGGGGACCAAGAATTTTTCGTTGTACCGGAAATTTTGTTGAAGCGGCGTTCATTGTAGCGGAGTTGGACTGTACATTGGTAAACCCAGCATCAAAATGCAGTGGACCAGATGGCGGAATGGCCAGTCCCGAACTTGATCGGCCCTTGGCAATAGAAGAGATTACAACATGATGGTCCACAACAGTTACTTGGTTATTTCAACACTGTGCTGGAAGGAGTGTGCCATTCCTCATCCTCATACCTAAGCCAAGCAAGCCCACCGAACTCCACAACCTGGGACCAATCTCGTTGACCTCTTGTGCAGGAAAGCTGATGGAGAATATGATGCTCAGTAGGCTTACTGACTGCATAGGGGCAACAGGCACCTTGCCAGTACAATGTGTGGACTGTTTTCACGGGAGGAGCGGCAACTTGCACGCCCGCTCCTTCTTCCTCTCCTGGTGGCTTGGAACGCGCGCGCTGGTGCTTGGATGTGTGCGTTGCCCAACGATTTGTGCGTGTTGTAGGCCAATCTGCGTTTTTTTCCCTCTCTCTGTTTTAATGCGATGTCACTGAGCATGAAGTCGTCAGGAAGCCACTGTGCAGTTTTTGGTTGTGCTAACAACTACAGAAAATGGAAGCTATTGTCGGAAGAATTGTGAAACGTGCATCACCAGACGCGGAGTGCATGCGGCTGCGCAATCTTCAAGCTGTATCGTTTTCTCTTTGGCGAGGAGTAACGACGTGCATGAATAGCCAGCTTAAACAGAAAGAACTTTGTGCCCTCTGGAAATGCGCGGGTATGCTCAGACTACTTCATTTCTGGCCAACGTGGCGCAGCAAACCCAACACCGATGCTGAACCTCGGCTGTGAACGGAACGTGGGTAGCCTACAGTTATTCGAGTGAGGATATTTCTCACATAAACTACCCATGGTGATAACTACATCTATCGCAGGTCAAAGTAGCACGGCGACAAATAGAGAAGAAAGAGCATGTGCCAAAAATGCGAAAGGTATGTCGTTGAATAGTATTGTATCAGTGCAACACATGGTCTTTTGATCAGGATCGAGCACTATTCAGATTGAATTTCACGGCAGTGATCAGCTTCTTTTTGCACACCCTGTGACACACCCTGCCCACCCTGTCACACCTGTAAGACCACGCTGTGCATCAGGAGATGCTTCGCCTAAATTTAAGCACTTCTTCTTCTTCTTCTTCTTTCTTTCTTTCTTTTTTTTGTTGTTGACACAGCTGAAATTACACTAAGCTAGACTTGATAGAAAAGTGCTCCCATCAGATGTTGGCATTGTGCAGGCTGCTTTGTGCTTGTCCTTCATTACTGGATTATGTGAAATACAGTTAAGACAATTCATTCAAATTTTGATAGCACGTTTTCATGTATATTGTAACACACGACTCACTTCTGTGGCTGATTGTTGGCTCAGGCACGGTTGCACTGTCTGCCTCACAGGCAGCAGGCACTCCAGCCATGCTTAGTCTTCAGTGTGGTAAGCGTTGGGTAAAAAGCTGGTCGCGGTGTAAGGTCCCTTCAACCAGAATTCTTGCAATGCATCGCCTACAAACTCAAGTTAGCAGTTCGCGAAAGTGTGCTACCTTGATGTCTGCTTCCTTTGTTCCCCTTATTCCCGCCTCTCTAGTTTCTTCTCTCGTGACACAAAAGCTAGTCCCTACCGCTCATCCTTGTCACTGCACGCAAAAAAGAAAAAAAAGGTACCCAGAAACCACAAGAGAGACGTCGCTGAAACAGATCCCCGCGTTCCCACACACAAGCGCATGCGTAAGCATATGTGATGGAAAGCGTAAACAAACCGTGAGAGAACACTGCAAAGGAAAAAACGCAAGAAAAGATTCATTGTATCTCCGGAGGGGTGCACTCACTCGTCAAGAAAGTGCGGGCACATGTGCGTGTTTTGCAAACGGAGAAACAGTGCCGACACCGATTGTTTGCAACTTGTTCACGGTGTGCTGTGTTAAAATTATTAACCATCACAGGCTCAAAACTTGTCAGGATGTTGCGCAAAGTAATTTCCTACATACGGAGCCTTATTTTAGGTGAAATTGAGCGTGCCAGAACTAAAAATATCACCCAAACTGCAGCCACCCCTATACTGCCCATGCAAAAGCGAGCGTTCGCACAAGCCAAATGGGCTGCCAGAGGAGAGGAGGCTCTGCTAGCTAGGTAAGATGGCAGTGCCCACGAGAAAACGGTCTATAGCTTCATACCGCATCTGTAAACACAGGACATCCTTCTGCAGTTTAAGTTATTAACTATTAACATACTGTTTGGTATAGCCAGAGTCCTTCAGTGCTTTTCTGGTCACGAAAGTGCCGCCTCAGCTTCATATGGAGCCAGTACTGGCCGCTAGGGGCGCAGCTGTGCACCACGTGAGGGCATGCTGCCGTCCGCTACCGCTGCAGTAGTGTGTTGGTCTGCTTTGATTTCCAAGCTTTCTAAACTTCTGCAAAAATCGTTTCACTTTCCCGCACTTACTTGGAACATTCAGCGTGCGTCGGTGACTGCGTGAACGCGCCGTCTGCCTCAAAATGAGCACTCGGGAGAAAAGAAACTAACAGCTCAGGACATGCAGCTCGCCGCAGTCGCAGTCGAAAATGACACAAAAATTCGGGGTTTGCCGCACCAGAACCATGACATGATTTTGAGACACGTCGTAGTGGGGGATTCTTGATTAATGTTTAACAGCTGCGGTCGTTTTTATATGCATGTAAATCAAAGTGCACGCCTGTTTTCTGCTCTTGAGTTTCGCCTCGTCGAAGTGCATGCCGTCGTGGCCGGAGGAGCGCAGCTCGTTCGTCGCAATACTGCAACTGGTCCAGCTTTTCAAAATTTGCCTGAAATCAGACACTGTACATTCGCAATAATGCGCTTGCTGTGCCACTTGTAAATAGAGGCGAACATACGAGTTGTTACACGTCCATTCTCCCGCAAGTGAGCGAAATCTCTCGACTGTGCAAAGTTGCGCATAAGGCCAGATGGTTCGCACGGCACGGCTGCTCAATTTCTATTAAACTGTGAACATTATCAGACTCCTGGTGTCATTTTATTCGACTGAAAACCCAAACAATTAAACCATTACTGCAAGAAATGCTTCCGGAGAATGCCTTCGTTTCAAGACCAAAAAAAAAAAAAAGCATCTGTTCCATGCGCTTCAAATTTATCGACCTAATGATTAAATCCCACTACGAGCCTTAGGTACAATATATGTAATATCAGAGTCCTTAAATGCCAGCAATGAAGAACTCTGGTAATACTAACCTCATAGCAGTCTTCGGTGCGGCGTGTTCCCCGCCACGGTGGTCTAGCGGTTATGGCACCCGGCTGCAGATCCGAAGCTTGCGAGATCTAATCCCGGCCGCGGCGGCTGCATTTTGGTTGAGGCGAAATGTTGAGGCCCGTGTACTTAGAGTCTGGTGCACGTTAAATACCCCAGGTGGTCAAAATTACTCCGGAGCCCTCCACCACGGGGCGTCTGTCATAATCGCAGCTGGTTTTGGGACGTAAAACCCGATCAGTCAATCGATGCGGCATTTAGTTTATGATCATGGCGAACGTGAAAAGTAAGGTCGAACACAGTTGACAGTGTATTATAATTAGGCCATTATTTTATAAGCAGTCTCATATAGAAGAGACAGTAAACCAGTAACTTACGCCGCTCGTGCTTTCGACAAAAACACACCAGAAGTTATTTTGGTTCTTTTAATGCGCTTCGCCGTCGATATTAAAATCATAAGAAGTGACAATGTCCGAGGCGTCGAAATGCTTTGCACACACATGTGTATATTTGGAAGTTGAAGTCGCCACTTCCTGCCGTGGTATGGCCCGCTTCCATTTCTCGCGCTGCTCCTTGTCCGACGGAAAAGAAAACAACGACACCTTCTTGGTCGTTCCTCTGTAGCCGGAACGGCACCCCGGCATGCAACACGTGTTAGGCATCGTCGTCTTACAACATTTTGGCTAACTCGGACACGTACGCACACTTTATCCACCAGCTTGTCTCGCTGTGCGCAAGCGTTTCAGTACGCGAGCAGCCGAACGATGCCCTCTGTGGCGCAGTGGCACCGCGTCGCGGCAGTTTTGGGCAGCGTATGAAGCTCTCCCATAGAGTGACGGCAGAGTTTCGTGACCAGAAAAGCATTGAAGGACTCTGGTATAGCTGACAATTTTAATTTTGACACCACAAAAGCAGACAAATGTGCTGCAGCAACCCACAGCAGCCAACCATGTGGCATATTCAGTGAACTCCCATTAAGACGAGCTCGGTTATAACGAATTCTCGGATATAACGAACAAAATGGGTATGTTTGTTTGGTTTCCCATAGACTCAATGCAAAAGAAATCCTCTTAAGACGAACCCCCTCACAGGTAACCTTCTGCTAAGAAGAACTTTCCCAGTGCTGTGGACAGCCTCCCCAAGTTTATTGTAGGGGGCCCCAAGCACTGGGCACCTGGGTTCTTTTGTTGTCTCCCCACCAAGGAGAGTACAAAAGAACCAAAGACTAAGTAAGCAAAGCCGCTGGGGTGCCAGCAATAAAACTACAGTTTTGTTGTTGCGGACCCCAAGTGCTAGGGGCTCCCTGCCTTCTTGGGCCCTTTTATTGTCTCCCCATCTCCTGTTCAGCACCTACAGGGAGAGTACAAAGGAAGACAAGGCAAAAGAATCCAAGAAGGCTTACACAGAGACTCTGGGTACTTGAATAAAGTTGCCCCTAGTAAAGCAGAGGTAAAGCAAAGCACAACAAAACAAAAAGGGAGGACCTGGGCTCCCACAAAGGGGCAAGAAAACGGGGGCAGATATAAAAAAGTGAATGCTGCTTCTTATCCACAACAAAGTGTTGGCTGATCAGCACTTCCTGGGGCAAGTGCAGGAAAACTGCCCTGAAGAAAGACAGGCCTAGTTTCTAGTCTGGGCAGTAAAGGAGTCTTGGTGGACATGAATGCATATGTGAATATCCTCAAAGATCCGTCACAATGCCTAACGCATTGACTGGCAACACAACTGACAACATGCTCACTGAAGAAGTGCTTTCGAAGAATATGAGAGGTAGCTTGTGCCTGCTTAAGTTCTCTACTGAACAACCTCTCCCAGCAGCACGGAGATACTGGAGGATACTTAAAATCATTTGATGAAATGTTATTTATGGCTGCTTGCCAGTGCTTCAAGACAGTTTTCAAGTTGGGTAAAAATATGGTTTCACTTGTAATTTCTTCCCAATTGCAAGTCTACTTGATTGACTTTTTGAAGTAAGATGTTTGGATCCACCTGGGCCAATCCATTCTTGGAGGCACTTCTGATAAGACGAACAAATTCTCATGGTCCCCTCGAGTTGGTCTTAAAGGGAGTCTACTGTATTACAAATAAGACTATCTGACATCTGTTGCGGGGGCGGTGCTTGTCTTATAGTTGCAGTCATAGGGGAGCTATCTGTTCTCATAACAATGTCACGACCGTTACTGAAGTACTTCTCTGACTCTGTGCACTTTAGCCTCGATTTGTACCGTCCTGCAGGAATATTGTAAGTCAATGAACACTGCTTATGCGTCAGTGCACTGATGTATAACAAGGGACAGACGTATCTTTCATGGCATTTCTCTTCAACGAAAGAGAGGTCTGTCGCTTAATGCAAGTGTTGACATTACATCGTACCATAAGCTGCTCTTTAGGTATCAGCATAGCCGACATGCTTGGAAGGGCATGTTACATACACTATCCAATTTACACAAAGATATTGATCCATTTTGCAACACTTGCCAGAGCGCAGTATGGCATAGGCAGCTCCTTGTTACCTGTTTCACATTACATTTGTTTCCATGTATGTGGATCTGCGACAGTATTTTTTGCATTTGGCAAGCTTTTTCTTCTCGCATAGCAAAGTTAAACAAGAGCTGCTTCGATTTAGCCATTATCGATTATTATTTGATGTCTTCTGCAATGTTTTTGCCTTGACACCTCATTTCTTATGTTAACAAAAGCCTGCTAATTCTATTTAATTACTAGTTCTTCTCTACAACTACAAGAAATGCTCATGAGCTGGTCAGCACAAGGGTGGCGCTGTTATTGTAAAGGCCTTGAGTACTAAAAAAAAAAAAATTGCAATGATTGTTTTGTGGGTGAAGGCATAGTGTGACCCAGTGGTGCTTTGCAAGTGAAGGACGCCCGTTTTTATATCCCAGTATTTCATCCGCATTTAGCTCTTTGTGAAGGCACTCTGAAATGAACAATGCTTGCTCTAAAGCGCCAAGCCCACTGCTCCCGGGACTTCTCTGATGGTGGTGATCACACTGTTCACACTGTGATGTATCTGTACCATAATGAATAGAGGTGATGGCCACAAATAATACCAGCAGCAGCCTTGCAGTGGCTTCTCATTTCTTCATTGGTGGTTTTCTTTGCAGCATTTCCAACATGCCATATGGACAACCCTGGCCAGCGTTTTTACGCTTTGTTGGGGCAGCAGCGCTGTCCATGTTTGCCGGAGCACAGTGTGTTCACCGGTATTACAAGCCCCTTTCTGTGAGTTGGTACTGGCAGCTGTCTTGTGTTCGTAGTTATCAGTCATTTCTGCTCATTGTGATTTAGTGGAGGGGCATTTGGGTGGTTGTGCACTAAATGGCCTCTGCGGTGCCGTTCCCGTGGAAGTTATCGATGAATGTCTCTGACTTCAAGTTAACTCCCAAGAGAGAGAGAAACAACCTTACTTGTCCCATATTAAAGGGGCTGCAGGAAGAAGGTGAAGGATTCCACTTGCAGCAGGCCTTCCACACCACCTCATCTTCACAGGAGTACCAAAAATGTTGTAAGGTACAAACCATAACAATATAAAAGAAGACCACAAGTGTTGAAGATTGGGCGAGTTGGTTCATCGTACTTGAACTGGTATAGCACATTATGGAGCAAGAGAAACGGCCAAGCACACCGCCACAAGGGGACAGGGCACTTACTTCCGACTGAGGTTTATTTGCAAAGTGCATCAAATATGTATACTCACGCAAGCATACAAAAACGCTTGAGCGTACACGCAAAAATTACCTGCACAGTGCATTTTCTGGAACACGAAATGTGTGATTCTTTTATTACGCGAGCTCGGTTGGTGAGGTCAGCACCAAAACTGTTGGTACAGCGTCGTTTCTTTTCTTTCAACTACCCATTGTTTGCTGTTGTTTGCTTCATTATTGCTCGAGGTAAAGTCCTTAGATATGTAGGGACTTTAGTTCAAGGCATTGGACTCGTTGCAAAGGGACGTGAGAGGACACGCCATCTCATTTTCTTCATTGCGGCAAGCAGCGAGAATATTTGTCTCATAACAACCCAAGGCTTATATTATTCTCATCTCCATTGGCGCACACCTATCCTGGGCACAGCAGCCATAATGTTAACGTAGTACAATTATCATTGAACGACACTTGCCTTTGTCAGTAGGAGGCGCAGTTTGTGAAGCACCGTTAAAACCACAAGTTGTGCAGCTTAGAATCGTCCTGGAGTCATGTGGCTGGCATTAGAGCTTTCGACGAGTGGCATTAATGAAGGTTACTTCAGAACGAAAATGCATTATCACATTGAATGAATAGGTGCCTCAGTGGCGGATGCATACGTACATACATACATACATACATACATACATACATACATACATACACACATACACACATACATACGTACATACATACATACATACAAAGAACTTTATTGTGAGACCAGAGGGACTAGTTTAAGGAGGTCCAAAGACCCCCTCAACCGGTCGGTGGCTCCACCCAGGTCGGCACCGTAAGATGAATATATCCTCCGCGATGGTCCTCCGGACAGCCAGTACGGTTGCAGACCCAGGTCCGGGCTGTGTAAACTCGGCGGCCACGAGTCCTCGCCACATAAATCCGCCCCTATGCATTTGCGGGGCAGAGCATGTGTGTTAGTGAGCAACTCTCAAGGCCACAACGAGGACACTATAGGATTTTCTTTATGGGGGGAGGGGGGGGGGGGGCTCATCTCACAGGCAGTCTCATACCTAGAGTTGAATATGGTATGCCAGCACATAAAGAAATCGGCACGGTTGCGTTCAGATGCAAGATACTGCATTTTGCATTGTTAAAAATGATTTCTAAGGAGCTTTCTGAAATATGTCCTCTTCTTGGGGACAACATTAAAATATGGACACTGGTTAACCCATCATTGTGTTCGCAGTAATGCTGCAATGGCACTATTTGTAGAAAATGTCGTCTTTAACTTTCTGATTCCTTTCTAGGATTTGGATGCCTATGTAGAAGAAGAAAAGCGTTTGCAAGCATCACCTATGCTCAGTGAACAGCATGTTCACATTGCCGAATCAAAACAGGAACTGACATAGGAACCTTAGTATGTGCCCTGGATATTATCAAAAATAAAGCAGGCTATGTCCATGTGCGCGCATGTTGAATCATTGATGATATTGTAACGGGGAGAATAGGAGATGGTAGATGAGGACGACGAAGTGGATTGCGCCATCTCTGTGGCTGTCTACCGTGGCGATCCCTCATCCCCGCTGACCGTCATTTGTAAATAAACATCCCTCACCCGTAACAGCTAGCGGGCTGGGTACCCCGACCACAACGAAACACGGGAAACATGGTTCCCCAACCACCTGATCTGGATCGAAGCTACCGCATTGCTGGATTGCTTCCGTCGCCCCCGGTGTCCGAGATGTCCCACACCGAAGCCAACAGACGGAGCGAGCCAACAGCACCTTTGCCCTCAACGGCGGCTGGTCCTTGGCCACGCCAGCACTTGGTTGAGCCCCGCATGTTCGGAGGAAAGCCCGGTGAGGACGTGGACGAGTGGCTGAACCACTACGAACGGGTGAGCAAGCACTATTGTTGGGACAGTGCAGCGCGGCTCGCAAACGTTGTATTTTTTTTGACCGAGACGGCGCTCATGTGGTTTGACAATCACGAAGAGACCTTGACAACATGGGACCGTTTCATGTCCGATATCAAGGAGCGCTTCGGTGATTCTGTCGCAAGGAAGAAGCACGCGGAGCAGACGCTTCTTCAAAGCGCTCAGTTGCCAGGCGAAACATGCACGACATATAGAAACCATACTGAAGCTATGCAGAATGGCGCAATCCACTTCGTCGTCCTCTTCCTCATCTACCATCTCCTATTCTCCCTGTTACAATATCATTAAAAGTATATGTATTGTTTAAGAGCACTCGGCCGAAGCAAATGGGATCTATGCAAGCAACTGGAGTGCTTATTGGTACGACTGAAAGTGCTGTTGTTAGCTAAGGGGCTCACGCAAAAAGCTCCCTAAGAAACACAAAGGGTGCAGTCCAAGGCGAGCAGAGTTTGCGCAGTGAGGCCAGCCGTCTGCTTGCATCGAACTTTATGCGGAGGACTGTCCTCACAGCGGTAGTGGGAACGAGCAGTTGCTCCTACGACTGTGAAACCTATGCGCCCAGGGAGCACCTGTTCGGTGCGGCAGTGAGGCTGCATGCGCAGTGTGAAGCTGGTTCGCGTTCCTGATTCAGCGCATGCGACAGCCATTCACGGCTGTGTTTCCTTTAGCAGCAAAGTTTGTCCTATCACTAAATATGACCTTGAAATGACCTTGCCTAGCAACCAAGCGACGCTACATCGACCGCCATAAGCGTGTAAGGCCTCGACATCATGCTATTTCACGTAATATGACGTTACAAAGACAACGACACGTGATCGGAGGAAGGAGATGACGTTGATGAATGTAATGGTGACGAGATGATGATGAAGGTGAAGATTGGAATGACGAGGAAAATGACCGGCCAGCACCGCTGGATCGGGCCTTGCGCGACCCCCTTTCTTTTGTTGATGTGCTTTCTCTTTTTTTTTAAATGGAAAAGGGGTGGGTGGGAGAGTAAAAATTTATTATAGGTACATATAGTTCACTGTAATTAAAAGGCAAAGAGGGGGGGGGGGGAGGGGATGCAGTTGACACTCTTGCTCCTGGGCTTCAGTGGCTTGAGCAGCTCGTTGGGCTTGGTCTAGGAGGCCAGCAGACGGTGCGGTTCCTCGTGCACAAGCCCACGCGTCCTTGAGTCTTAAGCAAAATGGCAAGTTGGGCCATTTGGTTTATTTATTTATTTATTTTACAATACTACTAGCCCCGAGGTTAGGGGCCGTAGCAGGGTGGTATTGACATCAGTACAAACAAAAATAACAAAACAGTAGAAGAAAACAAATATTGAAAAAAAAAAAAAACGTCATTTGTAATAGAAGAATAAAAGTACAAAGTGCATAACAAATGAAGGATGAAACACAATCATAAAGATAATTCACAAACTATTTTCAGTGAGCGCCTGAAATTTGTCTACATCATCCACTTCAACCAATGTACTGTCCAGCATCTTCCACTCGAAGACCGTACAAAGGAAAAAAGGAGTACTTGAAAACATTGTTTCTTGTTTGAAAAGGAACTAAAATGAAAGGATTTCTGCGTCTTGTGGCGTAACCTGAGGAAGACATGACGTATTCATGAGCATTGCTTTTCAGTCTACCTTTGATAACTTTAAACAGAAAATTTAGGCGAGCAATTTTATTTTGGTCACTGAAACTGTCGTCAACGATTTACATCGTATGTTTGCCCAGTTTGAAAGAAAGCTCTCTGAAACCTCAGCAATGCCTGATCAGGCAGGCCAAGTACATTCCTCACTCCGGTCGATTGAACATTCCTTAAACTTCCAGACCAGAAAGCTGATAGACCTTGAGGATCGAAGCAGACTGTCCAACCTTGTTATTCATGGTATTCCGGAAAACCACAACGAAATGGAAGCATCGCTCAAGGAAACAGTAGTTAAGGGTGTATTTCAAGAAAGAATGGAAGTAAAGTGCGAGTCAATAGGGCGTATACACCGGCTTGGTAAACAAAAGGGTAAAAGGCCTGTCATAATATACTTACAAGACTATAACGAAAAGAAAGTAATACTGGAAAATGCGAAAAAGCTTAAGGGATCCAGTATTTTCATTCACAATGATTATTCGCAGTCAACGTTAAAGAAACGCAAACTTCTTTGGAACAGCGCAAGGCAAGACAAGCAACAAGGAAAAAAAAGTAACCTTGATTCACGATAAGCTTAAAATTGACAGAGACATATATATCTGGGATGAAGATGAAAATATCAGAGTTAAAATGACAGATCGTCGAAACGATCAAGCGGAAGGATGACGGGAGACTGCTTTAGAAAGGAAAATGGTCCGCCTGTTAAATATGAACGCTCGCAGCATTAAAAATAAAACTGAGTTATTAGAGGTATTCCTAATGCAGCACGATCCACACATTACAATTGTAACAGAAACGTGGCTTCATACTGATATATCTGACGATGATGTGTTTCCTCCTGCTTATACTGTTTTTCACAGGGATCGTGTAACTAGGGGTGGCGGAGTTGCAGTACTTATTAGAAATGAAATAAATGCAGTTTTACTGGATGCCGAACTTGAATGCCTGTGCATCAAACTCTCTTTTTGTAGCCAGACGTTTATGCCTTATACAAGGCCACCCGACGCGGCTCCTAGCCAAGCTGCAGCTGCACCAACTAAGAAAATAGTCCTGGCTGGCGACCCCTCGTATTCAATGGCCTCACACCGAAAACGATGGCAGTTCTGTTTTAGATTTAGTATTCCTTCCCCAATGCATTGTCGATTACATATTGAGCGCGGGCTATCTGATCACAAACTTGTCAATATTTCTATGCCATTTTCTTGCCGGAAAGTGCCAAAAGAAACACATGTGCATGTTTACAAAGATTACTCGCACGCGGATGATGCATCAATTATTGATCACTTAGAGGCTTGCCTTACTAATTTTGATAATGGTGATGTCGGTGTTTTGTGGGATCGCTTTAAGAGCACGTGCCAGTATTGCCTTGACAAATTTGTCCCTAACAAACGAAAGATAGTACATAAGGACACGCCATGGATGACGCGGGAAATTATACAATTGAAACGTAAAGTAAAAAGATTAAAAAAGAATCTCGCATCACCCCATGTCATAGCAGAAGTTAACGGAAGCCTTGCAAATGCATTGCATCATTCAAAAGAACGGTATTTCAGTACAGCGCTACCAAACTTTATTAAAACCGACCCGACTAAATTAATGTTAATGGCGTTATTATAAATGAACGAAAAGGCATTGCTGAACAATTTAACGCATACTTTAACAGTGTTTTTTCTGTTGCAACTGATAGCATTCCCGCTGCCCCAATTGACGGCACGGTCGTTAGAAGTTTTTCAAATTTTATTAGTTACCCCGGAGTGCTTTCAATGCTACTCAACCTGAAAACTAAAACTTGCTCGGGGCCCGACAATATTCGGAATTTCCAAATGTTTCTCCCCGCCGTTTTGCTGAACCTCTTGCAAAGTACCTTGTGATTATATTTCATGCTTCCTTGTCATGTTCAACTTTACCGAAAGACTGGAAGACAGCCCGCATGGTGCCCATTTTTAAAAAAGGTGATCGTCTCCGTTTGGAAAACTATCGTCCCATTTCACTGACATCTTCTTGCTGTAAATTAATTGAACATGTTATTGCAAAAGCCCTGAATGAGTTTCTCGTCGACAAAATAATTCTCACCAGCTTTCAACACGGTTTCAGAAAGGGATATTCCACAGTCACACAACTAGTCACCGTCATTCACACTTTTGCTTCTGCTATTGACAATAATAATCAAATCGATTTAATTTTTCTGGATTTTAGCAAAGCGTTCGATAAGGTAACTCATTCAAAACTAATATTTAAGCTAAGAAAATATGATATTCCTGAAATACTTGTTTCTTGGATAGCTGAATACCTGAGAAATCGCGAGCAGTTCGTGGATATAGGTGGGCATCACTCGGCCTGTCTGCCAGTCACTTCTGGGGTACCGCAGGGAAGTGTATTGGGTCCCTTGTTGTTTCTCCTGTACGTCAATGACATCGTTGATGTTGTTAAGCCGAATGTCCAAATAAGACTATTCGCAGACGACTGTGTGTTGTTTAAAGAAGTCACCCGCGATAGTGACCAGTATGATCTAAATGATAGCCTTGCTCGAATTTTCCTATGGTGCACCCATTGGGAGATGACCTTGAATGTAGAAAGGAGTGTTCTTTTGCCAATTTCCCGAAAGAAAACAACCCTATATTATAATTACATGCTGGGCTCCTCTCCACTTAAATAAGTCACTAACTATAAATATTTAGGCGTCACAATTTGCAATAACCTTTCCTGGAACCTTCATGTGCAAAACATATCTTCCTCTGCCTTCCGAAAATTGTATTTTCTAAAATACAAACTTAAACATGCTCTGGCCTCCGTTAAACTTCTCGCATATTATTACTTAATCCGGCCGAAACTCGAGTATGCCTGCATTGCATGGGACCCCTACACTCAATGTAACGTAAAAAACTTGAACGTATCCAAAGACAGGCTATCCGGTTTGTTTACAATAGGTTTTCTACTCTCGACTCACCAACTGAACTGATGCAGTCGAATGATATTCCCACTCTTGAATCGCGTCGAACAAAATTACGGCTTGACTTTCTTTCACAGTTACTTACTAATAAACTCGCGCTCGATCCGGCAGCATATTTAAGTCCACTAATGACGAGGCCTACTCGACAACACCACCCAAATGCTCTAACCCCCCTATTTTGCCCGAACTAACCTCTTCAAATATTCTTTTTTTCCGCGCTCCATTACTGACTGGACAACAACTTACGTGTGTAAACACTGTGCACAATTGCATTGTTTAGGGTGTTCACTTAAAAGTGTGTTTCCTGGTTTTTTTTTTTCAGTTGTATGCTCTTTCAGTTGTATGCTCAAGACTGTATAGTTCAACTTATAAGATTGTATTACTATTGTTAACCCATTGTGTTCTGCCTACCCTGCATGGACTACATGTCCGCAGTATGTATTAAATAAAATAAATAATGTCCGCAAACCTGCTCTACCTTTCAGTTCACTCACAGACGTAATACCATACTGATTGAAAATAAACCTGACTGCTTTATTTTGCACCCTTTAGAGTTTATTGATATCAACAGCGGTAAATGGGTCCCATATTTCCATATTCAAGCAGGGGTAAGAGCAGTGAATTGTATGCTAAAAGTTTAATATCTTTGGAAGAGTGACGAAGGCATCGCTTCAAATAATGTAATTTTGCCATGTCGATATTAGCACTGTGGTTTTATGATGATTCCAAGGCAGATCACGACTTACGTGAAGACCTAGGTACTTGTCTTCTGAAACGCGTAAAAGTTGGTTACCGTCGGCTGAATAGTCAAAAATCATTGGGTGCTTCTCTTTTGTAATAGTCAAAACAACACTTTTAGCATAATTCACACACATCTGCCATGTATCGCACCATTGCATTATGCGATTGAGGTCAGCATTCAGTTTGACTTGATCATCGTGTGAATTTATAACAGAATATAAAACACAATCATCCGCGTACAACCGAAGTCTGGAGTTGCACCCATCACCAATGTCATTTATGAAAAGCAAAGGTCCCAGTACGGAACCCTAGGGAACTTCCGGTACGACCGGTAGAAGTTTACTTGGAAGTTCATTGTACACAACATACTGCTACCGAGATGTCAGGTACGCTTGAAGCCAATTACAAATCTGGCTGTTTTTCAGTATTCCGCATAACTTAATTTGTAGTTTCGTGTGGGAGATTTCATCCAACGCCTTGGCAAAGTCCAAGAACACTGTATCGATTTGACTTCGGTCGTTTATAGCGCAGGCGAAGTCATGAACTGCTTCAACGATTTGGGTTATGGTCGAAGAACCTCGCCTAAAGCCATGCTGACCAGGTGAGAGAATAGAATGAGTATCAAGAAAGGAAGTAATGTGTTTATGTATGATGTGCTCTAATAACTTACAGCAGCAACAGGTTAGAGCTGTAGGCCGATAGTTTGTGATAAGTTGTTTGTTTCCACTTTCAATAAAGGCTTCATTTTGGACAGTTTGCAGTCATCCGGCGATGTACCTGATGACAGAATGCATTGTAAAAAAAATTTGCTCCCAGGTGGGAGTAAATGGCGTGTCCTCTAGCATCGCCCCCATTGGGATTTAATTATACCCCATAGGGTCGGAGTAAATTTTTGCTCCTCATCGGTCAGAGTTCCTGCGTGGTTCCTTGGGAGTATATATTTTTATTTTTTACTCTGTGCATGACTGCGTTTTTCAGTGGAACATTGGGAGTAATTTCTATATCGTAGTACTTCCTTGTGGTCGGGAGTTCCTGCGTGGTTCGACGGGAGTATATTTTTGTTTACATACTCCGTGTATGGTGGAGTTTTCAAGGGTCACATTGAGAGTATATATATAAATTTTTGTGTTCCGTGCCGGAGAGTACGCCGGCACTATATTTGGTATGTTTTCTCTGCTGTAGCCACTTTTTACTGCATCCTGATCGTATATTGTGTTAGGTACATAATGGAATATTCATGACAGCACTTCCCTTCTGCGTTCCAGTGGTTTCTTCAAAGAGTGCAAGAAGGTATTCAAAAGGGCACTTGAGTTATTTGGTTTATTCACAACAAAGATCAGTCTGCGGTTGCAGATCAAGCAGATGTTCAAAAAATACAGGGAGTAAACAAAGGCACAGAAAGCGGCTGATCAGAACACAAAAAGGCAGATCGCGGGAAACAAGAGCCATCAAGTTTTAGGTGCAGTGGGCAAAAGAGAGCAGAACACGCGACACAGATAAGCTGCAAGAGCCGCAGTAACACAGGGCAATGCACGTTCTGCAAAATGCGAACGAAGGCTTCCAGAACAGCATCAATTCGTGTAAATAATTTCATTACTAATCCAACTGAGAAGTAAACTAGAATGGGTGCTTCTTAACAAGAAATCCCACATTTGACGTATTGCAAAGCCATGGCGCACAGTCAACTGAGCCAAAGTGATAGGAGAAGGAAATGTCGAAAATGTATATTTTTCCATTATCACCGTTGCAAACAACCACAGGAAAGTACTTAAAGCATTTAAAGGTTTGCAGACACTCGGTAAAATTTGCACGCTGATCAGTCTAAAAAGATCATTGCTCTAGAGCAGAAGTGAAACTTGTTCGAAATAAGCAGAGAAAGGTACCTGTACATCATCAATAGGGGTGTGCTAATATTGGAATGTTTAGAATATTCTTGAATATCGCATGTTTAGGTAACATTGCATTTTATGCTGATAGCTTAATAATGCACTTATTCAAAGCAAATTTTTGTAGTAAGTAGGTTGTTATTATGGAAGAGGCATTTTTCTTTTGATATGCGATATTTATTCCATATATAAAATTTGATATTTTCACTCGATTCGTATTCGCAAAATTTGGTTTTCGCACACCCCTAATAAAAAATCTTTTAACATTTCACACATAATGCGGGCGTTTCATGTCCCATCTGCATAAACCAGAAAGCAAAGCAATAAATAAAATTTGGGAAGAATAATGGCCTGCGTATAGCTATAAAGGGTGTTTCACAAAATGTGTCCAAAAACGTTTTGAACACAGATAACCATCTGCAAAATCTTTGCGGCCTTCCTTCATGGCGGCACGCACCGTGTAAAGGGTGTTAAAATGTTAACGGTAATTAACAATATAAGAATGATTAAAGTCCAGACAGCAACAGCCAGACACTCAAACCTAATGGAGAGATGCATGTTACTTATACGGGAATCCGATATCGGTTGTAGTACAGTGGAACCCCGCTGTTACGTTCCTCACTGCTGCGTTTTCCTGGCTGTTACGTTGTTTTTTATCGGTCCCGGCATAGCTCCCATAGGGTCCGATGTATTGCAAACCCCGCTGTTACGTCGCAACTGTGGGCGTGTTCCCGCATGATGCGTCGCAACCTTGCACGCCGCACCCGCCCGGGCATCGCTATTTTGATTTTACTTTTGGCAGTCTTGGTCACGCTTGCAGGAATCGCCGCCCGCTGATGGCTGCCGAGATAGCGCCAGCGCTATCTCGGCAGCCGAGTGACACCCCCCTCCCGCCTTTGCGTCTTTTCATGCTCGTTAAAGACGGGCGGGGCGTTTCCTCCCCGCTTCGACGGCAGACGATCCGATAGGGGTGATGTTATCGCCTCCGAGCGACGGAGATGGGCCGGGCGCGTTTGATCTCTGCTTCGGCCGTTTTCGTCGCCCCCACTCGAGTGCTTTTATTCTAGCGACCGTACTTTGGGCTCTGGGTGCTTCCGGAGAAAAGAATCGGAAAAAGGAACATCGCACTCGCAGCCCCTTTTGCGTATGACTGCTCGTCTGCGCAGCGAGGGGCGCAGCCGTCCGAAGTCTGTCCGTGCGCTCGCCGGCGAGCTGGTTCGGGTCGGACGGCGAGCGCAAAATACAGGAGGAATTTTTTTTTTTTTTTGTATTGCTGGCTAAATGTCAGGGGTGCGCAAATTATGCGGGAAAATACGGTAAACAAGCACTGAGGACGGAACGTGAAAGCGCTATCGAGCGATCGCGGACCCGACGCGACCAGCAGTGCTCGCAATCACAAACCACGCGCGGGGTGCCGGAACAGGATGCAGTGATCGCAGAGACGGGGCGGGGCGACTTGCCTCCAAAATTGGCGCGTCACGCTGGAAATAAACCTCAATGATCACAGTTTTGATTGCGATCTCTGAGGCCATACTTTCGCTCATCGGGGCGCCGAAGGCTATAATGGCGGCCCATTGCTCGACAGCCGCGAACGGGGTCCGAATTATCCAATTTAGAGCTAGAAACCCTCCGAAATATCGGCCGGTTTTAACACAATAAGCCTATGTTGGCACTGGCGGTACAGCGCGGCTGTCCGGATTATCGGTTGGCGACCTAGATGGCTCAACTTGCTGAAATAAATTGTTTGAATTCAAAGCGGCCCTGTTCTAATTCATTTTGGGAGCTTTCCTCGCTCCCGTTTTCCCGGCTCTTACGTTTTCCCCCCTGTCCGCTGAAAAACGTATGAACGGGGTTCCACTGTATTTGGAAAAAGGGCGCCTTTTTAGAATAGCAGCGTGATGAAATTCCGCTTCTTTCTCTCAGGAAACCGAAACTGAATGGTCAAAAAGCACCGTTGCCGGTACTTTACGTGGTCCTCTGTGCGACAGAGTTGTTACCTTTACGTTGCCGCGCAACGGTGAACAATTAAGTGCCGTTCTAAAGAGGCTATTCTGGCAAGCGTGATCAGGCGTAGCAAAGAAACAATAAATATTGCCGCTTGATAACACTTGCATATCCTCGCTGGCCGGCAATGGGAGGAAAACTGGTATACGTCACACTGGGCACATCCAATTGTAACTGCTACACCATTCAGTTTAACGAAAGGGAAGGGGTCAAGGGCTCGTTCTTTATTTGTTAGAAACAACTTAATGAGCAAACAGACAATGAAGCCTAGGAAAGCATAGGGGAAGTTTCTTGTGGTATTGTAATTGTGGAGAAAGTAGAAAGGAATTAAAGTGGACGAAAAGACAAACCTGCCTTCGGTGGGAACCGAACCCACGTCCGATGCTCTACCAACTGAGCTACGAAGGCGGTCGTCCCCCCGTCCACTTTATTGTGTATTTAATGTATGTATTACCCTGGGAGTGTTAGGCAGCACCACTTGTGGCCAAGGCGGCGTGTGTGGAACACACTTTGTTGCCAGGAGGAACACCATTCAGTTTGTGTTTCCTGAGTGAAATTAGTCAGATTTTTATCGATATGTAGAAATTAGCAGCATCGCGCTTTAGCAATTATGCTGGGCGTGAACTCCCAGTATAAGTAAACTCCATTATCAATTAGGCTTGAACGCGTGGCTTTTCAGGTGATAAAGTTAGTCAGTCCTGTTATACTATTCGATTTCACTCCTACCATATAACAGTGCGCGCTGCCGTGAAAGAAGTAATTACGCAAGGACTACGCAAATGTCCGGTGTTCTGTGTATATAAGATCTTCGCGCATGTTTTTTCAAGATGTTTTATATAATCAGAGAGATACGATGAACACGGGGCAAAGGTAACTCGACTCGCAGCTGATAGCACAATGTCATTGCCGTTGCATTGCATGACTGCTTATTCGTATGTACAGAAATCACAACATAAAATTATGCTGACATTTATTATGTTTACTGACAAATTCACTTGGCATTCGTGTGTAAGTGTATTTGCACAAAATGACGACCTTTTTGTTGACTCTCTAATCGTCTTTGTATATGTCGATTGGGCGGTAAATTTTCTGCGCACACAGTGGAAATAGTTCCAAGGCACGGTCATTAAGACTGGGTTAGACAACGTTGCCAGAAAGCAAAAGCAGATATGGTAAAAAACAAGCAATCACGTACGGACTGTCTCAATGATACAGAAGTTTAACTAGCACATGCAAGAAGGAACACCAGCACCATCGGCACAACTAAAGTATTGGCGCTTAATTCCTTCAGCGAGCCGAAGAAAATGATTCTCAGAAAAATAGCTTCGCTGATCGTACTAATCGCCCCACAACATTAGTACAATGTAAGGATATACAGGGTGCTTCAGTGAAAACCTGCAAAATTTCTTATAAATAGGCTGTTCGAGAAAAAGAAAGGAAAACATCCTCATAACGAAACTGTTCCCCGAGGTAAACGTCATGAAGTCTCAAGAAAGCACTTATTAATTGGGTAAGAAAGTAATATTTACAAATACAACATTAATTAAACCTTTTGATTAATGCAAAGGACGAGTTTTAGCCACGGTGATGACGATGCCATATGAGCCTTTAAAACAAAGAAAAACGAATTGTATAAAGCTCTGCAGCGCTATAGAAAACCTGGGCTTTTGCGGCACGAAAGCGTGCATGAACGCCAGAAGTCACATGCGAATGCAACCTCTGCTGCTGACGTGTAGCAAAGATTGCGCCGGCCAATTCGAAATGTACGATGTCCTCGATGCCCTGCATGTGCAGAAGCCTCCGTTATCTTTTGCCTACTCGCTCACTGCAAGACGCCATCATAAGAGACTACGTAGCCATGTCTTTGGAAAGCCCATGCATATCGAATTGACTGGTGCATGCATTGGAACACAGCACCAGCGGATGCTGTTTTCATACGCGTCTCCCAGAGCTCCTTTTGCAGCAAGTTCCACGAGGCAAAAAACGCTAGGTCGCTGGGTCTCGGCGAATAAATTTTCTTTGTTTTAGACTAAAAGCAGATAAGCATAGTCGGTCTTGCGGCTGCAAATTCCTAAATGGCAGGAACCTGAAAAGGCTGCTGATTAGAAATGGATTTACGATCTTAGTTACTTACCGTGCAAACTGCAAGTATCTTACGACTACGCACGTGCGCCGAACCTTAGAGGTCGTTCCGTAAGAAAATAAGCTTTTTTTTTTGCTCTCTCAGAAGGCCTATCTTTGGAAACTTGAGATCGTTCTCTGAAACACCCGGTATATAGAGCACCAAGACTTCATATCGTGCGTTACTGCATGCGCGGAAAATTCTATCCCTTGTCAAACAACGGTGAGGTTTCGCTGATAGAAACAATACTGACACAAATAATCTGCTCCCTCTCAATCATAACGAGAGGTCAGTTCACGTTTGTTTTTCTAAAAACTGCTTTATCGAATACATTCATATCTGCAATCTTGGCTATGTATCGCGAGAAAGCCATCTTATGGCATTTTAACGGACATGTTGCAACGCTCTCGAATAGCCGCTCATTTGTGCACCGTGCTGTTTTCCCGATGTAACATGCGCGGGACAACGGGATCTGAGTCATGACACCGGAATCACACTCAGATTTTTTCCCTTGTGCTCCTTTTGACAGCCGCGCTTTGCCTTCTTTGTGGGATCAGTGCTTCCCCTTCTTCCTCTTTTTTTTTTCCACAGATCCCCCTGTTTGCTATAGTGCTGCTAATATAATCTACACCTTTTCTCAAGCGGCTAATTTCCTCGCATTAAGGGAAATGTGGTAGCTGTAGGGAACAACGCCACTACAATACGTTTCTTAGGAGTATACATAGGATTGGCGTTTGATACACCATACACCGGCTTTTAAAAACCATGAAGCTTGCTGACGGAAACATGCTTGCAATAAGTGTGACCGGACTTATAGGCGCTCTATTAATAAACACCTGTCTTAGCAAGGTCACGTTTTACCAGTTTGGAAGGGCTGAAACGAAAGGCGATAAGTGCGTCATTAGCCGTGGCTGAACACCAACACGTGAAGTGGTCGGTAATCCACACTGAATGTTCAGGAGCTTAATAGTTTCATATGTAAGTATTTCGACAATCAGAACGAAAGTGGAGATTCGCCTATGATCAGCGCAAATTTATCAGACACGTACGGAAACACTGGCTACTACAACTGTTCCTGGCGCATCCAAAGCTACTCTTCTACTTCAGCCTGTGAGATGCCTAATAAAAACGAAGCTGTCATTCTATATATTCACTAGGTTTCACATGATCTAAATAAACCATCCACTTGAGACAACGTACTGACTATTTCTCTCAGCACAGTCTTCATAATAATAATAATAATAATAATAATAATATTAAAGTGAACCCATGAAAGCAGCGCAAGAAGAATTGTTATTAGGGGAAATCTATGTCTTCTGTCAAATCCCGTTCTCCTGCGACATATGTTACATCAGGCAAGCAGGTCAGTGCATAAATGAATAGGTGCAGGAGTAATGCAACCCAACATGCGAGTAGATGTTTTCCTGTGCTACGTTGCCCTGGTGGTGGATATGAACACCACGCCCGTTATCTCAGGAAGAAAAAATGCGAAGTCACTAGCCTTGCAAACGAAAGTGAGAATTTCGTTAGAATTAGTGATGATTGCACCAAGTGAAAATAAGATTTTACAAATCTTCTCCTGTCGGTACATGCTTTTGCGCATCGTTATCATCTGAAGTGCCTTGAGTGTTCGGTATCGTGCTCTCATTTGACACCTCCCAGCTGAAGCATTCTTCCAGTTTTTTTTTTTCTTATTTAAATACGAAAACCTGAGAAGGAAGGGAACATTACAGCCAGCTGTCCTAACATCATGATGTTGATATTGAAAAAAACAACACATAAAAGGGGATAATAAACGAAGGAGAAACGGAGAACGGAAATAATTAAGGCCGCCATGTACAGATATCACCTCTCGCTTATAAAGGATATAGTACCTCTAAGGGCTGGGTACCACAGATTGCCAAGGATGCATTCCGTACAAACAGTCCTCTGCCGCCGCGTTCACCTGACAGTGGTGTGGAGGTCTGACGAGAGCGAGAATATGCAATCAGGGGGGGGGGGGGGCAGCTGCGGGAAAGCCTTCCGCCATGTTTTCCCGGAGCGTTGAAGATTGGAGAGGGCACTCACTGCCGAAGCTGGTGGACTTGGAGGCGCCAAGGCCTGCAGATCGGAACAGTGCAGAAACGGTGTCGACACAAAAGGCGCTTGCTGACTCGCTTGTGCAATGTCCCTCTTTCAGCCCGCACGGCCCTCCGCACGCCGTTTTTGCCCCTTCGCACGCGTGCGGAGGGGCAAAAACGGCCGTAGACGGAACCGGTCGCGAAATGTCGTTCTCGGTGGGGCCATGGGGGGGGGGGGTCATGTTGTGAGTTGCGCGTTATCAGGTGTCGCCACCATCGAGGCGACGACAGCGCACTGCCGGCGGCAGCAGGCGAAACGGCATCTAAGCCTTTAAATTGCCTACTTTATTTGTAGAACTTGAAATCGATTCGCATAAAGAAAGAGCTGCCCTTTAATTTTAATTCACGGGAAGCGTATTTGAGCACGAACGCTGAAATGTTTTAAAGGGGCACTGACACGAAAATTTTCGTGTGCTGTTTTTTTGCTGCAATACGTAGCTGGGGACCTGTTAGCCATGACACGGCACATCAATTGCTCCAGCGCCGGTCAGATAATTATTTACGGCCTGTTTATTACCCACTAGTTTCAGTTTTGGTTTGGGAGAGCTCAAAAAACGACAAGGCGCGCGGTGCAACTGGCGCCACCTAAAGTCCCTAGACTTTTCCTTCTTTTTAAGTAGCGGCAAGCTTTGATGTGCCGCTCACGAATCTCATTGGCTAACGCGCATATCCGGTTGACGGAGGCTTCCGGTCGCCATGTTATTCCTACTCCCCGACGACGCCGTGCGCCTGTGACGGCTGCTCGCTACACCGGCAGCATCTGCATTCACTCAAACGCAGTCGCGAGTAGCTATTTGAGTGTTTCCGTGCGCATCTGCTTTCTTCTGCTTCTGCGAAGTGTTTCGTGCAGTCGACGGCCCGTGAGCATTCTCGACAATGCCGGCGTGCAGCGCCTTGGGGTGCCCCGTACAGTCGAGAAATGGGTTGGTGCTTTTTTCTGTGCCCCTCGGAATGCACGACAAAACAAGGCGTGGAATGTGGCTGCACAAAATAGGCAGAAAGAATTTCAAGCCCACGAAGTCCAGCAAGCTGTGCAAGGTATGTTGTATTTTCCTTGTGCACAGAATCGTGAAAAATGCTAGTAGATTTATTCTCATTTCTTTTTAACCTGGTGAGGCGCATGAGAGCACCCCACGCTTTCCGCAGTTCCGAAGTCCGAGTAAGCGCTTCTATCTCGACGATTTCATGACTTTTCAGTTACGCACATCTGTCCACCCGCTTTTTAGCACATACTGTAGCACATACTGTATTTACGCGAACCATAGTCTACGTTTACAGCGCGTATTTTTCTACGTTCACAACTCGCGCGTACTTGACTCGTGCCGCGGTGCCAGCGTGCTGGTACGAGCTCAAAGGGAGGAATAAAAATTATTGTGCCTTGATTTATGCACATACATGGGATCTCTTGTGGCCTGATCTAAACACCGCTGTTCTCTACCTATTACCGCATAAAAGTGCGTGCGTCGCTTTGGATGATATTGCTCAGTCGCATAGTCTCCTTGCTTCGTGGTACTTCGCGGCTGGTTTAACAGAAAAACACACACCCGAATCTAGTGACCTTACGCTTTGTCGCGCACATTACCGGATCTAAAGGATTGCATCGGGTTATTGCAAGCATTTGCTTAATAAATAAGCACGGCGTGATATCAGCCGGAATAGCGAGGACTGTAGAAAGGCAAACAAAACTCTATGGGGTCTGAGGCGAAGGTTACATGATGCAACACCCGAAGTAAAAAGTCTTGCGTACAAAATGCTAGTACGACCAATAATTGAATATTCTAAAATAGTATGGGACCCTCACACCATTACTAACCTATATAAACTGGAGAAAGTTCAAAGAATGGCTGCCAGGTTTATATACAATAAATATCAACGCATGCACTCTGCTTCCGAACTTTGCAACCGGGCAAACCTACAAGCCTTAGAACTTAGAACTAAGTATGACCGTTTGAAATTTCTATTCCTCATTATTCGTAGTCAGGTTAAAATTAACTCATTAGATTTCTTTGAAATTTCTCCAGATCCGCGCTCTAGACACAAACACACTTTATATATACAGCCACCAGCCACCCGAAACGACGCATTTAAATACAGCTTCTTCCCGAGGGCAATTAAAGAATGGAATGAACTACCAAACACAGTCGCGATATCTTCCTCTATCACAGCGTTTTCTGCAGCTTTAGAATCGCTTATTTTCTCCGAAATAGATGCGTCATAGTACTTTTTTTGTTATTTTTCTATTTCTATAATTCACGATGTCAATGTATATTGCCTCTCGCTTTGTTTATTGATGTTTTCAATGCGCAGAATGCAAGTGCATATGCCTGTGTTTAATTTTGTCTTTTAGTGTAAATGCCTGTGTTCGCTGTATGTCTCTATTTTGTAACGTATTTCACGACCACTTCTTGAATTTCATCATTTATGTGTATGCTATTTCATTGTATGTGTTTTCCACTCCTGTAAAAACCCCAGCTTGGGGTTGACAGTATTAATAAACAAACAAACAAACAAAATTATATAATAACAAAAAAAGCTTCTCGCTTTGTGGTTCAGTGAATTTCTTTTTTTATAAAGAGGCGTCGCCTAAACCTTTGTAGCTGTTTATATATTGGAAAACACAAGCAAGAGAAAGTTACCCATTTTGTGTGACGAATGTGTTTTTTGTACTTCTAATATTCTGCACACTGTCAAAAATATCGACTTGTGCTCTGACAGTGTTGTATTTTGCAGCATCATTTCACTGAGGACCAGTTTGAGCCTGCCATCTGAAAGAACTTCGGCATAAAGAAATTGAAATCCTCAGCTGTGCCGTCCATATTTTCCCAAAGACTAGAGAAGCGCCCTAGAAAAGCACCACACCCACGAGGCGCTGGTATAGCGAATAAACTTTCATCAATGCCGAACCGTTTGGTTGCTTTGTTGTGTTACTGCAGCATCACTGATGCCATTGGATGGATGGATGGAAGAAGAAACTTGAATGAGGTTCGGTCAGCGTCATGACTATATTTGTTCCGTGTTTAAAGATTGGATTCGGTAAAATATTAATGAGAGAAGTGAAGCGATTATACAAAATTATTTGTGTGATTGGAAAATCATGTCACCTGCAATGTACATTGAATGCTCGTAAAGGCCTGTTTTACTTGTTACCAATTCCGTGCCGCCCACTTCCATGTAAAAATAATAGTAGCATTATAAGATGCGTGCAATTCAGTACGATAACCTTGCCATCAACACTAGATTAGAAAAGAAGAAGGTTTGAAAGTGGGACTCGTTAATGGTACAGCTCATGAAAATTAAGAACACTTGTTAGTCCAATAGCAATAAAATAGTAGGATGTCTAACTGAAGAAAATATATAAGCACAACAACAATTTGCATAAGAAATCAAACATCATTCAAAGAAAACTGATTAGAGAAAAGAAACAATATATAAAAGATTTGATTAGGATTTAAAGTGAGTTAGTGCATAAAATATGTGCATGATAACACATACAGTACTGTACTGATTATAGCACTGTTTTTTTTCACTATGTAAATCATGATATAAGTATAAACGAAACATCAGATATTTGCGTAAGATTTGTGCACGGACCAAATATTTTGAAGTGAGCGTGTGAAGCTTTTCGCATCTTTTATCTGACTGAAAGCAGCCAGTCGCAGACAGTCGAACAGATTTGCAGGGTCTGGTTAGTATATGTGGTCGGGAAAGTGAAGATTTAGGGCTAAAATTTAGTGTGACAAAATGCGGCTGGATGATATTCAATGACAGCAACGATCAGACCATATCAATACAGGGCGAGGAGATACCCAGAGTACGAGAGTACAAATACCTCGGGATATGGATAAATGATGGGAATAGATACATGGAAGTACAAGAAAAAGCTATGATAGTTGTGGTGGTTCGTGGGCCCAGGACTCAGACACAGACAGCTAGGTCATAGACAAGGAAACATTTATCGACAGGACGAGACGGCACATACACTCCCACAGACAAACAACGCGACACAAGCAACACAGTCTGAACGCTATATACGTACAAGAAACTAACGGCGCGTCCTGCCTGACGTGACGTCAGAGGTCCGTTGACACCACTCACAGTACTAGAAGCGCAGCACGTTGACGTCAGCAGAGGCACGATGAGCTGTATGCGAGCTCACAGGCAGATCCCGAGGTACCCGCTCAGGAGCGCGTTGGGGTAGAATTCATATCTGACGTGGCATCGAGGCCACGCCCTCAGCAACACTTGCGCCAGACGGCAACGCGGCACCGTGACCACGCTCTCAGCACGCGGTTGTGCGGCACTGGAACTTGCGCGGCACCGTGACCACGCCCTCGGCAGGTGGTTGTGCCGGACTCGAACCTGCGTGGCACCGTGACCACGAGTCGGTAGGTGGTCCCGGTGCCACGCAGGTTTGAGTCCGGCACAACCACCTGCCGAGGGCGTGGTCACGGTGCCGCGCAAGTTCCAGTGCCGCACAACCGCGTGCTGAGAGCGTGGTCACGGTGCCGCGTTGCCGTCTGGCGCAAGTGTTGCTGAGGGCGTGGCCTCGATGCCACGTCAGATATGAATTCTACCCCGACGCGCTCCTGAGCGGGTACCTCGGGATCTGCCTGTGAGCTCGCATACAGCTCATCGTGCCTCTGCTGACGTCAACGTGCTGCGCTTCTAGTACTGTGAGTGGTGTCAACGGACCTCTGACGTCACGTCAGGCAGGACGCGCCGTTAGTTTCTTGTACGTAGCGTTCAGACTGTGTTGCTTGTGTCGCGTTGTTTGTCTGTGGGAGTGTATGTGCCTGTCTCGTCCTGTCGATAAATGTTTCCTTGTCTATGACCTAGCTGTCTGTGTCTGAGTCCTCGGCCCACGAACCACCACAATTGGCGAGCCTGCCAGGATGGCTTATTAAGATCTAAAGCCATTGCTCAGACACAGCGTGAGTCATGGAGAAGGAGAGACTTATCGAACTTGGCCGACAGCTAGGTTTGGAGAATGATACGCTCAGAGAGTGGGTGGAACGAGAGTGTACTCAAGCTCGCGAGGAAGAGGTTAAAGAACGCGAATTCGCGAAAGAAAACGCAGAGTGGCAACAGAAGCTACTAGAACAGCATCTGAAGATTCTAGAACTGAAGGTTCAACTGCAGGAGAGTGAAAGCAGGCTAAAGTCAAGTGCTACTGATGAAAAACGAGGATCTAGCATGAGCGCATGGGACTCACGGCGTGATTTAGAAGAGTTGGGAAGACGCATTGGTCTTGAGGGTGCAGGTCTGAAGGTTTGGGTCGAAGAACGCTTGGCTGTAGAACTAGCGAAGGAACAAGAGCAGATAGAGTATGAAAGGCAGACGAAAGAGAAAGAAAATGAAACGATAAAGAAAGATAAGGATCTACAAGAGTTGAAGACGAGAATGCTTGGGATAAATCTAAACGTGGAAACACAGAGGCGCGAACAGTCGTCGGAAGAGAGCTCCAATGAGCCGGTGCCGGAGGTCTTCTCCAGTAGCATTCCTTACGTGAATGAAAACGTTTTGAGTGGCGATCATGTACCTTACTTTAGTATTTCGCCAGAGGTGCTGCTCAATCCTAGTATAGAGGATTGTAGGCTGGTAAGCAGCCGAGGAAATAATAGTAGTTTGCATGTGCTCGATGAAGCACATTGTAAGGCCAAGAGTAAGGAACATGGAAATCCCATAAAGGGTCAATTTTCTGGCAGAGCCTCTGGGAAGGCAAAAACTTTTGAGGAGGTTGGGGAATCTCTAGACTATGGGAGCCAATGCCATGCTGAAAACTCCGATGCGTTATCTGCCTACTGTTCAGGTGTACTGCTGGCTGGCTTAGTACATGACCATTTGAGGGACCCTCTCATAAATGAAGGGAAGCTGGAAGTGTGTAGCGTTCCAGAGGACCAGCAACATGCGATTGTTCCAACACTCTCTAGAGAGATCCGTGATCCAGATGCTAAGACACCTGAGCTGTGCCCGAACGGTGCCAAAGTGTTTCGAAAGGGCGTTCTCAGCACGAGCGCGCATGCGTATCCTGGGGCGTTTGTGAGCCTAGGAAGTAATCCTGCTGATGTGTCGCAGGCGTTACCAGCTGAGAGACGTGTGCTATATGTTAACATAGCAGGAAGGAACTTCCGAATGTGTGTTGCTCTCTACGCAGGCGAGCTCGTACTGATTAACACTCGTAAAGCATATGTGCGGAGGAGCCTCGAAGCGTCGCATACGCGCGTCGCTAAGCACATGAGAAGTGTCCTGCGTCTTGTGTGGGACGCGATTACTTGAAATCGTTTTAATAACTGGACGCTATTTCGATCTTGACTTTTGGACTGTTTCATGGACATTCTTTGTACATAGTTTTGTAACTCTGAATGGTTGAACTCTCTTTAGAATAATGAAGAAGTATATTGTGATGTACTAACGGGCATTTTGCACAACGTTGATGCTGACTATGAGTCGTGCGGCTTTTCCCGAGCTGCAATTTATGGCCGTTGTACACACGCTATTTATCATCTGTTTATCTTTATGCAGTGTTCGTTCTTAACTTGTGGACCTTTGTTGTGTGTTCGAACTCGTGTGTTGGATTGGCAACCTTAATGTTTCGTGTGTACAACGTACTGAAGGTGGGGGGAAGTGTAGTGGGAGAGTGTTTCTTCGGCGCACTAGAAGCGAAGAAGATGAAGAGTGCGCGCTTGAGCACGCGAAACGTGATCCGCGTGGGCTTCGGTGCTTTGGAACGCCGACGGCGGATCGAGCGTACCAGCGACCGAGCGGTGATACGTTCGGCCCAGGAGAACAGACGCACCGAGCTGGTGCCACCAGACCAGCCGGGACGTACCGGGCGTTCTCCTGTGGCAGGTGTCCTGGACCTTGCTGGCTGTTCCTGCGGTGGACAAGCGAGCGGGCCAGTACGAGCGGCTGGAGCAGTGGTGTGGCCGGGACCATCTACCGACCGTGGTCACGGTGCCACGCAGGTTCGAGGCCGGCACAACCACCTGCCGAGAGCGTGGTCACGGTGCCGCGCAAGTTCCAGTGCCGCACAACCGCGTGCTGAAAGCGTGATCACGGTGCCGCGTTGCCATCTGGCGCAAGTGTTGCTGAGGGCGTGGCCTCGGTGCCACGTCAGATATGCATTCTACCCCGACACTCTCCTGAGCGGGTACCTCGGGATCTGCTTGTGTCCGCGCACGATTCTGCCTCCTCTTCTGATGCCAGCGTGCGCCGCCTTGAAGATCCACGGTATTGTGAGTCGTGGCAACGGACCTCTGACGTCACGTCAGGCAAGACGCGCCGTTTAGTTTCTTGGACGTAGCGTTCAGACTGTGTTGCTTGTGTCGCGTTGTTTGTCTGTGAAAGTGTATGTGCTGTCTCGTCCTGTCGATAAATGTTTCCTTGTCTGTGACTAAGCTGTCTGTGTCTGAGTCCTGGGCCCACGAACCACCACAATAGTTAAAGGAAAGAGGAACTCCGCAATAATGAAGCATAGAGCGCTGTGGGGTTACAACAGGTTCGAGGTAATTCGAGGTTTGTGGAAAGGTGTAATGGTGCCAGCACTTACATTCGGAAACTCAGTGGTGTGCATGAGGTCAGAGGTACAATCAGGGCTGGACGTGAATCAGAGGACGGTCGGACGTCTCGCACTGGGCGGCCATGGGAAGACCACAAATGAGGCTGTTAAGGGGGATATGGGATGGTCTGACTTTGAGGGAAGGGAAGCTCAGAGTAAAATTAGGTACGAACAGAGATTAAGGAATATGAAAGAAAGTAGATGGGCAGCGAAAGTATTCAGGTATTTGTATAGGAAGAACGTTGATTCACAATGGAGGAAGAGAACTAGGAAGCTTACCAGTAAGTATACATCCAGTAACGAAACGGATGGGACGAAAAAGAGCGTTAAGAGCATGGTCAGAGCGGCGGAGAACTCGGATTGGATAGCAAGAATGGAGAAGAAACCGGCATTGAACAACTACCGAAAAGGGAAAGACGAAATCAAGAGAGAAAAACTTACGATAATTCAAAGGGAAGCGCTTTACTGTTTGAGGCAAGGTCCGGTTGCCTGAGAACCCGAAGTTACAGAGCGAAATTCAATAAAGAAGGGGATACATGTACGTGCTGTGGAAAAGCTAGGGAAACGACAGACCATATTTTGATTGAATGTACAGATGTCCACCAAGGTGTAGCGGTGGACACTACCCTACAGGAGGCCATGGGTTTCAGGAGTAACAGGGGAAAGCTGAACATGCCGGCGATAGACATAAGTAAAAGGCGCTTAGAGCATTGGTGGCGCAAAAGTATGGAGCAAACAAAAGCGCAAGGTAGTTCGGGTAAGATTGTTACATCGCAGCAGAACGATAATAGATAAAATAAATAGACGAGGAAAAAAAATTAGTTGTGAAAATATGTGTGATTCGGGAAAAGAAATGGTTGTAAACGAAAAAGAAATAAAGCTAGAGCTTGGTGGCCTGGCCACCGCCCCGTTATAAAGGGGACGCTCCTAATATCCATCCATCCATCCATTGGCGAAAAAGCAGAATGAACCTAATCTATAAAGGCAAGGGGGAAAAGAATAACATTCGCTCGTATAGACCGCTAACCATTACATCGCTACTACACAGGATGGCTATGCAAGCAGTAAAATTAAAAATAGAAGCATGGGCAGAACGTAACAATATTTTGGGAGAATTTCAGAATGGATTTCGAGTAGACAGGCGTTTATACGATAACCTATTTGTTCTTACTCAGTGTATAGAATTATCTAAAATAGAAAGGAGGCCGTTGTATGTGGCTTTTCTAGACATCACTGGGGCGTATGACAATGTTAATCAGGAAATATTGTGGGAAATTTTGGAAGGAATGGGCATAGGCGACGATTGTGTACAGCTCTTGAGGGAAATATATCGAGAAAATACAGTTTCCATAGAATGGGAAGGAATGAGTAGCCTAGAGAACGTTGATATTAGCAAGGGGCTGAGACAGGGATGTCCTTTGTCGCCGCTGTTATTCATGCTGTACATGGTTAGAATGGAAAAAGCGCTAGGAGATAGCAACATTGGTTTTAATCTGTCACACAAACAGGGCGGCGTGACGATTGAGCAGATGCTTCCGGGTTTATTCTATGCTGATGATATTCTCTTATTCGCGGACAGTCGAGATGATATACTACGGCTGGTGAATATATGCGGGAAGGAAGGCGAGGCTCTAGGACTAGGATTTAGTGTAACAAAATGCGGATTGATGGTATTCAATGATCCCAACGACCAGGCCGTATCCATACAGGGTCAAGAAATACCGAGAGTAAGCGAATACAAGTACCTTGGCGTATAGGTAAATGAGGGTGATAGATACCTGAAGGTACACGAAAAAGCCTTGGCAGCAAAAGGAAAGAGGAACGCAGCAATAATGAAGCACAGAGCGTTATGGGGACACAATAGGTACGAGGTGCTTAGGGGTCTGTGGAAAGAGGTAATGGTACCGGGGCTTACATTTGGGAACTCAGTGGTGTGCATGAGGCCAGAGATACAATCGGGAATGGATGTGAATCAAAGAACTGTGGGACGCCTCGCGTTGGGTGCTCACGGGAAAACGACAAACGAGGCTGTAAAGGGCGATATGGGATGGGCGAGTTTGGAGGCGAGGGAAGCTCAGAGCAAAATAAGGTTTGAAGAAAGGCTAAGGAATATGAAAGAGAGTAGGTGGGCAGTGAAGGTGTTCCGCTATTTATATAGAAAGAGCGTTGACACGCAGTGGAGAAAGAGAACTAGGAGGCTCACCAGTGAATATACGGCTCTAAGAGAACTGACAACAAAGAGCGTAAAAGGAAAAGTCAGAGAGGCGGAGAAGATTTACTGGAGGGCAGCGATGGAAAAAAAACCGACTCTGAATAACTACCGAGAGGGCAAAAACGAAATAAAGAGGGAGGCATTTTATGATAATTCAAGAGGAAGCGCTTTATTGTTTGAAGCGAGATCGGGCTGTCTTAGAACGCGTATTTATAAAGCGAAATTCAGTAAAGAAGAAGAAAAATGCACAAGCTGTGAGGAAGATAGGGGAACGACGGAGCATGTTCTGAATGAATGCGGAAATATCCACCCAGGTGTACGTTTGGGCACCACCCTACATGAAGCCTTGGGTTTTAGGGCGAACAGTGGGAAGCTGAACATAGCCGCGATTGAAATAAGTAAGAGACGCGTATTGGTGGCAGAGAACTAGAGAGAACGGACAAAAATAATTATAGGGAGAAATATGGATTTTCTGCCATAAGGGGCAGGGAACTGGACTATGAATTTCCGGATTTTGGCTATAGTATGATCGATTTGATTCAAGTAACTTTAAAAGGCACGAGGAAAACTTAAAGAGAGAGAAAAAAGAAAAGTTCTTATGTCTTCTTACGAGCCAGGTGGCGCACATGTCACCGCCCCGTTACAAAGGGGACGCTCATAGCATCCATCCATCCATCCTGCCAGCTGGATGTCTTTGTTTTTTATACCAGTGACGGCGTATTCGTTCTAGAACTAATGCAGTAAAGTGAGAGTGTTGGCCTCTCGGCACGTTTCCAATATTTTTCACAGGTGTAAGATTCTACTTATTGATACAACGACATAAATAGGGCCATGGCCTCAGAGACTAACGCGCGCGGGAGCTGCCGGTGCGCCGCTTCCGTCGTTCGATGGCCTTTGAAGTCTCGAAGCTAGGGTGCTCCGTTGACTCGATAGACTATCGACAACCGGCCGTGTAGCAGCTCAAACTCGATGGACCGTTGGTTCCTTTGAAACGGCCGTGTGACACCAGTAAGATAGCGGAGGAGTGCTACCCAGAAGGAGTGAAAGGGTACAAGTTGTGGAACGAGAAGGAAGATCGCTTTTTTGCTAGTCGGGCTGTCAATTTTGAAGAAACCTCCTTTTCATCCGAACTTGGAAAACCTGCGAAAACCATGAAGCAGATAGCAATATTAGTGGCACAATCTTGTTTCAAATTGAAGACAGCCGGAGTTAGCCTCTTGGTGCTTGTGGTTCAGATCGAGATGATACTAGCAACAACAGTGCTGAAGAAGTGGGGTCATCAGCTGATCAAGACGAGACAGCGACACAAGATGAAGGAACTGTGCAGCAGCTGTTGAGCGCGCCAGATCAAGGTGCACAGGCATTAAGGCGGTCAGGAAGACTGGCAATCAAGCGAAGACGTCAAGGAGACTGTGTAGGCTGCTGTCTAGCGAAGCAAACCAACCAGACTGATCCAGAGACACTACATGAAGCCCTATCTGCACCAGACAAGGAGGAATGGAAGGCAGCTATGCGGAGTGAACTGGATAGCCCTTCTAACACATGGGAACTGGTGCCCCGACCAAGAGATAGACAGTTCGTTCCTCAAGAAGTACGACGAAAATGGTCACCTACAGCGATGTAAGGCACGGCTGCTTGCATGCGGGTATTCACAAGTGGAAGGTGCGTACTACCTTCTCTCCTGTGGTGAAATTGAAGCCCATCACAACACTGTTAGCCATAGTATAGTAGAGAGAAGATTCACCAGGTCGACATATACGTGAACTGTACGCTGAAAGAGACCATATACATGGAACAACCACAACCTTTGCCTCCCGAAGAAGAGCCCTTATGGGCTACGGCAATCTGGAAGAGAGTGGAACTTCACTTTAGACAAACTCCTGAAGTCGGAAGGAATGACAAGTTCAAAAGAAAACCCCTTCGTCTATATCAGCGAGAAACTCATGTAGGCGTCTAGGTAAGATCACTTGCTAATCATCGCAGAAGATGAAAAGGAGATTGCCAATTTTAAGAACCGATTGGGTCAAAAGTTCGATGCGAGACTTGGGTGAAACCAGACATATCTTTTCCATACGACTGATAAAAGAAAAGAACGAGAGTCGGACACTTGACCAGACGGCCAATGCTGAGGACATACTGGCATGACATATGAAAAGACAGCATCATCTCCCTTGGATCCTGCGAGAAAGTGCCAAAGAGGGAATGCTCAGAGGAAGTACAGACAAGCAATTGGTGCGTTGCTTTACCTCGTCGGAGGTACAACTTGGCTTTAGCCTATGTGAGCTAATTCGGTGAACAGAACAACATTGCAGCGGCGTAAAGCACATTCTTCGCTATGTGAAACAGATGAAAAGCTACGCACTTGTTTACCAGAGAACCGGGAAGTGCACGCAAGCACATTGCGACGCAGACTGGGCTAGTGACAAGAGTAGCAGGAAGTCTTCCAGCGGATATGTGTTCACACTAGCTGGTGCTGCGATTTCTTGGAGTAGTAAGAAGCAGCAAAGCACAGTATTGTCGACTGTCGAAGCTGAACATGGGGCTATGTGTCATGCTGTGAGAGAAGCATTGCGATTCCAGAACTCTATGAAAGAGCTTAATGCACAAGAATTCGCGCACGAACCACCCGTCTTGCTGGTTGAGAACCAGGGTGCCGTTGCACTAGCGAAAAACCAAATCACGTCGCATAGAAGCGAGCACATTGACCTCAAGTATCATTTCCTGCGAGAAAAGGTTGAAGAGGAAAAGCTGCAACTTCAATATGTGGAATCGTCGACTAACTCCGCTACAAGGCCTTGAACGACACTGAAGCGTTGCAAGAGCTTGGGCGTCAAGAGTGCGGACGAATGGACAGTCCATTAAGGGGGAGTGCTATGTGCCTGTCACGCCTGACATTGTGCGAACAATCCGCGTTCTTTGGAGTCTGGTCGCGCTGCATATGTAACAAAAACAACAAAAGGAACGCAAGACGACGACACTGGCGCTAACTTTCAGCCGTGTCATCGTCTTGCGCTTCTTCGTTTTCTCCCCGTCTTAGCGGTAAGCACGTCGTAAAGCAAGACCAAATTCTGAAGCAAGTCCACCTATTGTATATGTCCCGATTTGTCGAAGCGGACTTGCCCTGCCTCGGTTCTGCGATGCCCCATTATGAGATGCTTACTTAAGTCGTTGCTGTTACGAGAGAGAGGTAGAAAGCTTGAATCCTTCAAGAGGACGAGTGCGTACACCGCCTCTAGTAGGCTCGTAGTACGTCAGGGCTACACTGCCGAACCGCGACGCTGCTCGCGCGGCAAACGCCTGGTGTTTCCTAAGATGTGGTCCTCGCCGCTCCGATCTCAACGCCTTCCCGCCGCCGATCAATTACCGCTGTAAAAATGACTGCGGTTTGATATATTACATAATCAAAATCACTTCTATTTATTAAAGTTACGTTAAAGCACACTACTTCCACGAAATCAGCGTACAGTACCAAACTAGAGTGTACTAGAAGCTTTTTAGTGGCGCGACCGCAGCGCTCTTCCCTTGCTTGCCCCTTGCCCAACTTGCGGCGAAAGTAGCGGCGGCGCTGCCATCGCCCAAATAATTATAGAGAAAAATAAGGACTTTCTGCCATAAGGGGCAGGGAACTGGGCTATGAATTTCCGTTTTATCTATAGTATGATCGATTTGATTGAAGTAAACTTAAAAGGCATGAGGAAAATTTAAAGAGAGAGAGAAAAAAAAAGTTCTTAATTCTTCTTACGAGCCTGGTGGCGCAGATGTCACCGCCCCGCTACAAAGGGGACGCTCATAGCATCCACCCATCCATCCATCCTACCCAGGTTTGCTCGGCGGCATTATAGTGCCTAGAATATCTAGGCACTATAGCGGCATGGTAGCCTCTGTAGTCGGCATCTCTGTTTCGGTCGCGAAATGACAAAAAAAAAAAAAACGTTTAAACCATTGTTACGCGCCAGGTTGCACAACTGGATATCCGTGTGTGCAACAAAGTCGCAAGTTATCCCTTTTTAAGGCCCCGAAAGACGTGAAATCTTGTGATTTCGGTGGTCTTCTGTACCCTTCTCCGAAACTTCTTGTCTTTATTAGTGAACTTGAAGACATTTTGACTGGTTGCTTTAGTGAGAGTTACTTACACAAAGATAGCATCTTGGATGTCCTGGAAGTGATCAACAGGAGAAACATAGGGGGTGTTGGTTGCAACGAATATTGCAAGTCATTAGCTGTGCCATGTCTCCAACCGCGAACACGGACTTCACGGAAAGCTTCAAGGGCGCGCAGGCCGGCCCCCCCGGCTCCCCCTCTCGCTTTTGGCGGACTCCCGTCGCCTGCTTCTTGCGCCTCTCTCCCCAGTCTGGTTCCGACGACGAGAGTCGAACGTGTGCGCTCGGACAATACAGACCGCTCGCGCTGGCTGGAAAAAGGTGCTTACGGCTCAAGTAATAAACAAGTTTTTCTTCCCACGTATGCCTGTTATTCCGGCTACCGTGGACATAACAGTGGCGACGAGGTAGTGAAATTGAAGCTCGCGTTTATCTTCACCGGTGCTACGCAATGGCAACGCACGCATCAGTCCGAATACCGGAGTTCAGTGGCTCATCCTGGACATCGTGGTTCGGACGCCTCCAGTTCTACTTCGAGGCCAACAGCATCTCAGACTCCAGCAAGAAGAGGGCACACCTGCTGACGCTGTGCGGTGAGCAGACGTACGACACCGTCTGCGCATTGGTTCAGCCAAGCAACCCGGCTGAAGTGGCCTACGACGACATCGTTGCGGCACTTCAGAAACACTACGACCCCAGGCCGTCCGAGGTATTCAGCCGAGCGCGCTTCCAACGACGAAACCAGTTGGAGGGTGAAACAGTAAGCGCCTACGTCGCGGCGCTAAAGACGCTGGCCGCCGACTGCAACTTCGGGACGCTGCGCCCAACGCAGGCAGATGCAGCAGCCACCGGACAGCAGACGACAACAACGCCACCTCCCAACGCAACGATGTTACCCTTGGACATTATGTTGCGCGACAGGTTTGTGTGTGGACTACGGGACGATCTCTTGCAACAAAGACTCTTTGCCGAGAGTGACCTAACGTTCACGAAAGCCTACGATATCGCTGTTCGAGCGGAAAGCGCTAGCCAACAGCAGCGAGACATGCGAGGGACCACCGAGCCGGTTCACCATGCAGCGGCTCACAGAGGTCATCACAACCAGGCAAGTGCAGGAAAGTCGGCTAAACCACAACGCTGCTGGCGTTGCGATGAGCAACACAACCCCCGGACATGCAAATTCCAAGCAGCTATATGCAATTTCTGCAACAAACGCGGTCACATTGAGAAGGCCTGCATATCAAAGAAGAAACTCGCGAAGGGGCCACCCCAACGACACAAAAGCGGGAACTCCCCAAGGTCGATAACTCAAGTTGAGACGCAGCACAGCCTACCGGCACCAACATTGTTGTATGACTTGCACAACGTCAACCTCGGCACGCGACCAAAGATAATGGTCACCCTTGTTGTGAACCGCCAGCTCATAGAGTTTGAGGTTGACTCGGGAGCAGCCTGCACGCTCATCAGCGAGGAGACGTACCGCAACCGATGGCCACGGAATGCTCCACATCTATTCGATGAAGACACGCACCTGAGAACATGGTCAGGACAAGACCTGCCAACTCTAGGCAGTGCCAACGTAGAAGTTGCATACAACGGCACGGTGACCGAACTGCCTATCGTAATTGTGAAGGGCACTGGATCTAGCCTCTTGGGCAGAAACTGGTTCCATGCTCTCAACATCGCGATCTGCGGCATCAACCAGGCAGCAGAAGGAAGCTCAAATGGGCGACAAAAACTCGTCGAGCAGCTGCAGAAGAAGTACGGGACGGTCTTTTCTGACGAAATTTCTGGACACAACGGGCCACCCGTTGACTTAGAGCTTCACCCAGAGGCCCGTCCGAAGTTTCTAAAGGCCAGGTCGATACCGTTTGCCTTGCAACCTGCCTACGAGAAGGAGCTCGACAAGCTGGAACGACAGGGTATTATTGCGCCAACACAGCATTCAAACTGGGCCACACCTCTGGTCGCAGTGAGGAAGAAAGATGGAAGCCTACGTCTCTGTGGGGACTACCGGTTCACCGTGAACTTGGCGACAAAATCGTCTTCATACCCCCTGCCAACACCACAAGAGGTTTTCAGCACGCTACGGGGAGGGAAACTATTCAGCACCCTGGACCTCACGCAGGCATATCAACAGCTGAAGGTGAGCGACAAAACTTCTGAGGTGCTCACGCTTAATACGACAAGAGGACTGTACAGGGTAAAGCGACTTCCATTCGGGGTAGCGGCAGCCCCAGCCATATTTCAAAGGTACATGGAATCGCAGCTTCAAGGAATTCCTGGCGTGTGCGTCTACTTAGACGACGTAATCATCAGTGGCGCAACCAGCGAGGAACATGCTACTCGCCTAGAACTGGTACTGAAACGGCTAGCAAGTGCAAACCTACGCTTGAGCATCGATAAGTGCTGCTTCGCGGTTCCTGAAGTGAAATTCTTGGGTCATCTGATCGATGCCGAAGGCATTCACCCCACCAGCGACAAGGTACGCGCCATCACGGAGGCACGCGCGCCAACCAGCAAACAAGAGTTCCAATCATTCCTGGGTCTCCTAACGTTCTATGACCGTTTCCTAGAACACCGAGCAACGGTGGCCAACGACCTCTACAACCTGTTGAAAAACGACGTCCCCTGGACTTGGTCGCCACGCCATCAGGAAGCATTTGAAGCCCTTAAAGAGCTGCTCCGTGCAAGTGTGGTGCTCAGGCACTATGACGAGACAAAGCCATTGCTTCTTGCTTGTGACGCTTCGCCCTACGGCGTCGGTGCAGTGCTTTCACAAATTGACGATCAAGGCAGAGAAGCAGCGATCGCCTTCGCTTCCCGCACGCTGTCGCCTGCGGAACGCAATTATTCTCAGCTTGATCGTGAGGGACTCGCCGTCGTCTATGGTGCCACGCATTTTCATCAGTACATCGCCGGCAGACATGTGACTGTTCTGACTGATCACAGACCACTTCTGGGTATCCTGGGGCCCCAAAAGCAGATTCCTCAGACACTCTCGCCTCGTATGATCCGGTGGTGCATTAAGATGTCAGCATATGACTACGACATTGTGTACCGCCCCGGAAACAAGCACCAAAACGCCGACGCACTGAGCCGCTTACCCCTCAGCGAAATCATTGAGGACCCGCCTCATGTTGGCTGCGTGCTCATGTTCGAAGCACTACCAAGGCCCCCACTAACAGCAGACGAAGTCGCAACGGCCACACAAGATGACCCGACATTGTCCAAGCTGTACAAAGCCCTACAGGAGGGTAGCGTTCAAAAGCTCAAGGATGACAATTTCAACGCTTTTCGCAAGAGAGCAACGGAATTGAGCTGTCATCGAGGTTGCATCACACTAGGGTCACGAGTTGTCATTCCAGGCCCACTTCGACAACAAGCCACGGCTCTCATTCATGCCGGACACCGAGGCGTCGTAGCAATGAAGAAGTGCGCCCGCAGCTACATGTGGTGGCCGGGAATCGACAAGGATATCGAGACACTAGCGGCAGAGTGCACAGCCTGCCAATCCAATCAACGCGCTCCGCCACGAGCTCCAGTACCGGACTGGGACAGACCGGGCACACCTTGGCACACCGTGCACCTCGACTTTGCAGGCCCAATTGACGGGTTCACATTCCTAGTAATTGTGGATGCCTACAGCAAATGGGTTGAAGTTCGCCAGATGAGCAAAACAACTTCGACAGCTGTCATCGAGGTACTGCGCTCGTTGTTCGCAACATTCGGATTGCCCCGCAAGGTGGTCTCGGACAACGGGACAGCATTCGTGTCGGCTGAGATAAAGAAATTCTACCGCGACAACGGCATCACAGCGGTAACATCTGCTCCGTACCACCCAGCCACAAACGGACAGGCCGAACGCTACGTGGGAGAGCTAAAACGAGCTCTTTCAAGAGACTCTACAGGGTCCTTGCAGCGCCGCATTGCACGCTTTCTATTCAAACAACACGCTACAGTGCACAATGCGACGGGCCAGACACCAGCAAAGCTCATGTTTTCTCGTGAGCTGCGAACGCATATCTCGGCCGTTCTGCCAGAGCCACCTTCCAAGGTCAACCGAGATAACGAAGATGCCCCGCGTTGCCGGAAACTCCACAAAGGACAAGCGGTGCTCGCCCGCCAGTTTCACCAGAAGCCCGAGTGGGTCCCGGCCATTGTTAAAAAACGCATCGGCCTGAGATCTTGGCTCGTTGAAGTGAATGGGACTGTTTCTCGCCGACACTTAAACCAGCTACGCCACGTGCGCGCACACTATCCGCCCTGTGGACACGCTGAAGGCAGCAGCCCCCCGGCACCTTTCAACGCGGCTTGGCTGCTGACAAAAGAACAGAATGCCAGTGAACAACAGGCACTTCCCGCTCACCCAGCAGCTCCCGTGGAGAAAACGAGCAGCTGCGCCCCAGCCCATACGGCGCCCGCCCAGCGAAAATCAACGAGACAGCGACGCCCTCCAGACCGCTACCAGGCACAAACCTAGGGGGAAAGGAATTGTCATGTCTCCAACCGCGAACACGGACTTCACGGAAAGCTTCAAGGACGCGCAGGCCGGCCCCCCCCCCCCCCCCCCCGGCTCCCCCTCTCGCTTTTGGCGGACTCCCGTCGCCTGCTTCTTGCGCCTCTCTCCCCAGTCTGGTTCCGACGACGAGAGTCGAACGTGTGCGCTCGGACAATACAGACCGCTCGCGCTGGCTGGAAAAAGGTGCTTACGGCTCAAGTAATAAACAAGTTTTTCTTCCCACGTATGCCTGTTATTCCGGCTACCGTGGACATAACAAGCTGCTAAGTTGATCAGCATTTACGTGGTCACACGTATGCATTTCTATATAAAGGGTATTAACAAGTCGCGGGATGAGAAACGAAGAAGCGCACAGCAGCACCTGAAATTTAGGCTATAAATTGCTGCATTGGCATAAAAAGGACGTCAGTTTTCGTGCATATTTTATTGCACTCTTAATTTTTTAAAGGGGCACCAAGAAGAGAGCTGATTTTCCCGAGAAGAGGTTTGTAAGCAAGAAACCGTGCCAATTCTGACGCGAAATCTGAATATAAAATTTGATCATGAATCTATTTTTTTTTATTAATAAACCTGTGATGGTTAACTTAGCCGACTCATTGTTCCACTTTAGAGTCGGTTTAAACGATTTTGCAACGATAATAACATCTTGTTTTATTTAAATGCATTTTAGAAAGACAACCTAAGCTCTGCCATTCTGTTTTGTTTTATGTTATATTGTGTATCCTGGCTCTATAATTTTATGCTTTTTATCATTTTAATCGCAAATGTATTCTTTGTATAAGTATGCGAACCTTGTATTTTTACGTTATCAATTGTTAATACGACTTTGCTTTGCAGTTCTGTTCCTTATTTAAACTCTCGAAATCTTGCACTGCTATGTTTCACTGAAGGCGTTTTTCTGCAGTATTACGTATGTGCATTTTCGTGGGTCCTACAACAATAAACGCATTCCCATATTAAAATGAAAGGGAGCTTTGGAAAAACTCTGCTGTTCTTCAGACAGTGACAATGTCAATAAAGCCTGCTTTTGTTGTGAGTGAATGCAACCACAAGCAACGCGCCCTTTATTTAATTTCAACATTGGTGTTTTACGTGGAACGGGCGAGGAGTTCTTCGTCTCATGTGCAACACATTCCTTTTTTTCTTTTTTTCGAGGGGGATGGGGGAGGCTTCCGATGCGTACCGGCTAGCTCGTTTCTCGTGTAAGTGTACACTGTAAAAAAAAAAAGGGGGGGGGGGGGGAAGCGCTCGTTATGCGGTACGATGTGCTACGCTATTTCAAGCTGCAATACAGTCGGCGGCAACTTCAAGAACAATAATGTCAAATAATATTTATTTGCATTAAAATTTTTGAGAAGGGGGGGGGGGTATAACAAGGAATGAAAAATGTTGCAGTGGCTTAGCTCGGCTATGCCAGGATATACGTAGCGTTAGCAAAGGTTCAGCTGATTATTCTTAGCTTTCCTGGTTGTCTAGATTGTCTAGGATTAGCTTGATTGTCATGCTTACTGCTGCTCCAATGACACACACGCGGTATACGTATTATGTGGCACATGTATATTTATTTTTGCTCAACGTCACGTTGCTTCTCTATTGCCACAAAGACGGCGCGGTGATAGTGAAGTAACACGCTGCCGTCTCTATGGCCCCAACACAGTATTTGGAGTTGTCTGTCTCTGATAGACAAGATCAATGGTGCTAATGGTGGATCAAAGGCAACTACTTCGGGATCCGATGAGTCAAGCTTCTCCGCTCTTCTGCGCTGTTGAGCAGCATTTGCGCTCTCCTTCTCCATGGCTATACCACACTGGCAAACGCCAGTCAGAAGCGCAGCGGCTCCAGCGCAGTGTCAGACGGCGACTGCACAGCGAGCGCGCGCCGGCGCCAGTGCGTCTACCACGGCTACGACGTCACTCCTCTGGAATGCGCAGACCGGCGGCGGCGGAGTGCGCGAGAGGTGCCGGCTCCGGTGGCTCCGGTGCGCAAGCTGTGTGACATCACTGATCCTTGCGCATGCGCAGCACGGCTCTTGATCTGCCGCGCGAAACGGGCTTGGCTAGGCCAGTGTAGCTAACGCTAAAAAAGATCATCCTGGGCGCGACGGAGAGGTACCAACGCGTACGCGGAAACGCCTGCCAGCCATCCGCCCGGGAAGATTGGTCGATACCAGCGCCACCGCATCATTCCACGCTGAAACCTGAAACGGCCGCGCCCAGGCAGGCGCTAGCGCCACTCAAAAGTACACTCTAACCAAACCATTGGGGCCGACATGAGCAGCAACGCCGGCTGCCTGATCAAAGACACTCGCTGCGCTTCTATTGGCCTCGACATGAACAGTGTCGGCTGTTTAGCTACTGCACATATCTTCTGGTATTCATACATGGTGCTTGTCGACGCTATATGCGTAGTACAGTTGCTGACGGATCCTTTATAAGCGCGGAAGGTGTGCAAATAAATGTGCGAATAATAAGACACTACGAGGAAAACTTATTGCAGTAATCTTAAAAATAGTTTTGTTGAGGTTGGGAGACCGCATGTATGGCTTAGCGGCGCACCGACCAAGCCTGCTTCACAGCGTGCGGACAGCAGATGGAAAGCTTAAAGAAATGCAGTGGTGATTGCGAAGCTATTGCACCCACAAGAACCTCGGCCTTATTCTTACAGAACCGCTCAATTCGACTAACGCAAATCATCGAAAACCGTCGAATGCCAATTGTGAAGCGGCGACTTGAATTACTTTGGTAACTGTGCACACTATAAGTTCCAAACGGCGCGGCACACCTGAGTTTTTGCTAAGTGCATTTGTTGAACACAAGCTTTGCAAGTCGACGCGACACACCAACATCATTTCATGGCCGCGTAGCAGTGGTGCGGTGGGCGATTGCAGGAAAGCAAAAAATCAAGAAAGAAACAAAAAGAACTGTTGGAAAAGGTCCAGGCCCCATTACAAACGTTCATTACACCGCTTTCGAAATTATTACGCTCTCATGCTGGGAAGTGAGAAAGTAGGAAGGGCCACTGGAAATTACATTCGTGAAGGTCACAGGACCAACTTCCGAAGTCTGCGGAACAGAAAACGTCACCGGGTGGTGTGGACGGAGGGAAAAGAATACGCATCGTTTTGCTATCTGAACAAGCTCAGCGAGAGGATGCCTTTTGGCTCCCTCGTTTAGGCATGTGCACAGCACCTTGTTTTTCTATAAGCACCTCCCCTAATTTGTTAAATTTGTAACATAATCGAAATACCAGCCGCTTCACACACACCATGACGTTTAGACATCGTTCAATTCCTGGGGCAACCTCTGCCCCTCCACGGTTGTCTGGTGGTACTCAGCTGCCGGTCTGAGGGTCGCGGGATCGAATCCCCACTGAGGCAGCTGCATTTCGATGAAGGCGAAATGTTGAGGCACGTGTACTGTGCGATGTTTAGTGCACGTTAAAGAACCCGGGTGGTCGAAATTTCTGGCGCCCCCCACTACGGCGTCATAGCTGGTTTTGGGACACAAAACCCCAGAAATCCAAATTCTGGGGCAACCTCTGCTCCCTCTTGTTCTATCTCTCGGCGGAGGCGGCATAAAACGTACGCCTTGAAAAGAGCAGAACCCTGTCTCAGCAGCAAAGTGAACGTCGCTATGAGAAATTACAAATAGAACTTCTAGAAGTGGGAATATTGTATACGGGCAGCGTTAATGCGCTGCCGGACAGAAGCGTTTGTGTGCCCGGCTCACAGTCACTCGACGGCAGCTGAAGGCATGTGGGCGCATGCTCTTTAAATGACGCAACGGTGTCGTGCAAAGAAAGTCGGGCAGTGCCTCTTTATTGATTAAAGCATCATACAAATGAAGGCTACCAGTGCTCGGCCGGGAAGCCGTTGGTGGGTCTTACGCTGATCGGCTTCACCTTGAGCCCGTCGGCATCCTCGAGGCGGCGGCTCTTGCGCTCCTTGTACTTGTGGTACAGCCACGTGGTGGCCTGCGTCCCGTACTCCAGCACGTTTAGGAACGACACGCCGATCCAGATGCCGATGAAACCGCCCAGGTACGAGAACAGCTCGATTTGCTGCGCCATGAAAGGTCTGCTTATAACACACGTGTGCGCTGGCCCGACGGAGCGGCCTTGCTGAGTCGTGGTGTTTTGCTTATAAATCGTTACGACGCACACACTGAACCTCGACGTTACGATTCACTCTGCTACGAAAAAGTTGACGACGCTGATAACGCAGTGCGACGCTTCGACAAACAAAGTTAGCAAGCATCGCACTTAAGTCGACAACACGTCATGACGCGGATGCGTGCTTCCTTTTATTGTCGTACAGCGTGGTGTGAGGGTGACAGTGAAGTTTGGTGCCTTTATGAAACGCACATTTGAGAATCGATGCATTGTAAGGACACTTGACGAATCTTGGAACTTGGCCCGGATAAGAAAGGCATTATAGATGCACTCCAACAGAACGGATCGTTTGGCTTTCCACTGCCAGACAAGTCCCTTAATTGTGTCTGGGTCATTTGGATGTGTTCTAAGTGTCCGGATCACGTGCACATCAGCAATACGTTTCCGCCGTATGCCGGTTGTTTTTCGTAGGACTGTGCGCGTGGTCTACCCGTTTCTGAAAACGACGTGATTAAATGCTCCCATTAGAGAGTAATAGCTAAGCGGCTCAGCGGGCCAGCGGGCCCAGCGAACGAGCGGAGACGCCAACTGCGCATGCGCGGCACGCTGGGACAGCCAGCGCATTTACGGAGCGCGCCGCTCGCCCGCTCATTTCGTCTCTTCAGCGGAGCGTATGCAGCGGGCCAGCGCGCGAGCGTTTTGCAAGATGGCTGCCCCCAACACAAGCGGCGGCGGCATGTCGTCATGTCATGCAGCAAAAACGATGTGTTTCCATGTAACACCTGTGATCTAATGAAAAATTACTTTTGCGATATACTTTTCGCAGTAACTTCAATTTATTCGACAATTTATTCGCTGGCCCGCGGCTCGGGCCCAGCGATGGAGCGGAGGGGACAGCGGACCGCATGATGAAGAGAAGAGTAATAGCTGAGCGACGCCCCGCTTCTTTCAGCGGAACTTACCGCTGCGCCACCTGTTGAACAATGTTGGAGTTACTGTCGATCGAGCAGAGGTTTTTATCTGTCGAATAAATTGGAGTTACTGCGAAAAGTATATCGCAAAAGTAATTTTTCATTAGATCACAGGTGTTATGTGGAAACACATCTTCGTTTTTGCTGCATGACATGACGACATGCCGCCGCCGCTTGTGTTGGGGGCTGCCATCTTGCAAAACGCTCGCGCGCTGGCCCGCTGCATACGTTCCGCTGAAGAGACAAAATGAGCGGGCGAGCGGCGCGCTCCGTGAACACGCTGGATGTCTCAGCGGGCCGCGCATGCGCAGTTGGCGTCTCCGCTCGTTCGCTGGGCCCGCTGAGCCGCTCAGCTATTACTCTCTATTATTTATCCCGCTCGGCAAAAGTGGTTTCGATAGGCTCTGTGTTGTGAACGTCCCCTTTTGCACATCAGATTTGATCTAATCGGTGCTCTGTCGAGCGAAGTCGGAAAAGAGTCGCTCACCTCGTATTTGGCCCTGTGGCGGTACGTGATTTTGTTAAGTGTCCCGTAGATGAGGTAGACTCTTGTCAGATTCATGCTGCGCAAGATGAATGCCACCGAAGACAATCAGGCTCGGCCACCAGAATAGGTATGCGTTCAAAAGGACGATAGGGGTGGCTGTATGGTGACATCACTTGGTTGTGACGAGGTTTTATGTGCCGGAGGCTTATGTTGGACTCTCCCTTAACATGCATTAAGGCGTGACACCTCATCTTACTATATCGGCTACCATGGACGGTTGAAACGGCAAGGACACAGGAACATTTCAGCCTCCTCTGTATACCTCACAACGCATATTCCACCCTACCGAGCATCGGAACACGGGTAAACATTACTGCACTGCACCTCGTCCAACCGACAGCGCCTAAGTGCTGCCAGTGACGTCATTTGTGTGAACAAGGGCCGGCCGGTTTTTTAGCTGCATTTGAAATCACACTGCCCGGTACTTCGGCCGCAGGAGCGACCGAGTGCGTTCAAAGAGCACTATGGTTTATAATCGCGCTTTCGCGAACATTCGTACACCTCACGTTAACAAGAATACCGCATCCATTTATGATTTGCAAATAAGGTGGGTGACAGGAGACGACTCAATAGGCAGGTGACACATTCAGTTCCACCGAACGAGCAACTTATTTCTTCTGGCACTTACCGGGCCTCTCTGACCGTTGTAATGTTGAGGCGGCTGTACCTGTCGCGGTCCTGCAAGGTTCGCAGCATGGATAAAAAAGGTAATTACTTCCGCTTCCAGAGAAAAAAGTCGCAAACGAGCACAGTAGAAAATGTTCAACACTGCATCTTGAGGTGTCCTCGCTTACATAAAAAAGCGGGATCAGTGATGCCAAGAATATCTTTCGGGTCGTCGTCACCCGCTTGTATCAATCGGGCATCGTCGAGCTTGTTATTAAGGTGGATTCACACGACGGACCAAGTCGCCATCCGAGTCCTCCGCGTATCACCTGACATGCTTCCTCGGTTCGCGCGGACCTAAACGGATGGGGGGGTCTTTAATTGGATGCGAAAATCACAGTGGGAAAACGCATTCGTCTGGCGACGACATGTTTTCTTCTATCTTTTTTCTTCTTTTTTTTCATCTTCTGGGGATTCAAAAGCAACATCAGTCTGCCCGAAGGCTGTAGAATGCAACGGCTGGGATAGCGGGCATAAACGTTAAAAAAAAAGAAAGATGGCAACGGGTGGGCACCGTGCGAGGGCATCTGTTGAAGAGGTGAAGCGGTCCATTGCGGAGCGTCACGTGACTGGCGGGCACCTCCGTCGTGTGGATCCACCTTTTACAAAGTACACTCGCGCACGTAACGCAACGACGTACGTTGTACCTGACCAGAATGTCGCCCCACCATTCGAGACTGCTTGAAATGAAAAAAAGTTCTTATACATATTGGAAGGTGGGAACTTGCTACTGCCATGTAAGGGACCCGTCAAGCTGCTGCGACAGCTTGACTGTCGTTGATTGATTTCATTCATTGATTACTAGTCATAAAAGCTGGAGAGCATTAATGAAGGTGGCGCCTACTCATTAGGCTTCGCCTGTCCACCCAGTCGTCACTTAATTGCGGCTGTCATGTTCTATTGCTATCGCCGAACATTGTGGCGGCATGCTGGCGAAACTGTGACTTTTTGCTCGTGTTCATGCTCAGCTAGCTAACCCTCATAGGCAGCTGAACATATTTACTTGCATCCTATGGAAACACACAAGTAGAATAAACCAACTTTAGGAACTCCAAGCCGTACACAGGTAACGCTGAAGAACATGGGCCGTTAAAATGTTCCCGTTTAGAACATTCATATTCAAGCACATAACTGTTTTCATAAAAACACCCTTTTACGTAAGTAAGGTCAAAACTGTTTTGCAACTATCGCTCGTTTGCACGAGCACCTGCGCTTTTGTGTCTCCCATTTATTGGCTTTAGAACGTATTTTGGAAAAGCCACAGATAGTGTCTTTTCAAACAAAATGATGTAACATGTATTTTTCATATATATATGTTCGAAGGTCTGTGGGTTTACGAGAGCTTAAGAAAAGTTAAAAATGGGGTTTTTTAAATATTCATTTTGCAATATAGGTCACTTCTGCTCTAACTGAAAATTTGAAGCTGATAATAAAGGTGTGTACTTGCGTTAAGGCAATCATTCTGGGAGGGACTGCTGACCACATTATGAGCTCACAGCCCTACAAGCTTAAAAAAGGCAGTTGCGAAATTCACAAATATAGTAACTTTTCAGAAATGTCGCAGGTTTGGAATTTTCTTAAATGCGAAGCATTTCTTAGCGAACTTCAGCGACTTTGAATCTATCTATCTATCTATCTATCTATCTATCTATCTATCTATCTATCTATCTATCTATCTATCTATCTATCTATCTATCTATCTATCTATCTATCTATCTATCTATCTATCTGTGCCCACCTGGTCGGCTCGTTCGTCTGATATACCTGAATGATTGCCTGGTAGTGTACTGTCATATAAAAATACCGTGAAAACGTCCGTGCGGACAACCCAGCACAGGAAAAGAAGCACGGTGGGCACGAGACGCTTGCTTGCAGTGTTCGTTCGGTCCAGGCGGACGGCAAGGTGCAAAGGACCACGGAGCCGGGCAAGGTCGAGGGCATCCCAAGTCCCGAGGCTCCAGGTGTTTGAGACGCTGGCTGGCATACGGCCGTCGGTTCCCGAGCTGACGCGCCTGAGCTGTGCCGAGCTACAGTGGCTATAAGCGGCGTTCCTGGCTATTGGCCTCGAGGACATACCGTGGCGCCATCTGCCGGACCCTCTCCGTGACGTAGAAAGCGATATCACGTGGTACTGGCCGCACAGTGTACGACCTCTGCAATGTCGCAGCTTGTTCAGACACGGTTTTTTCGTGTTGCATGAGTTGCCTGTACGTATCTTAGCTGTAAAAGAACCTGTTCTACAGGTCAGCAAAGTATTTTGCGAGCGATCAAGAGGCATCGCCCGCCGCAACGAAAGTGACGAAGCCGCTCGCGTAAAAGGTGCTCGGGAAATTTAATTAGCTATCACTGGAAATACTCGGACATCCCGCGTAAAGTTAGTTATTCAAGCGCGAGTAGGCGCTACATCTCGTGCACTTGAGCGGGTGGTGCACGGGCAATAGCTGACATTTCGATTCACGTTGACAGCTGTATACGTGGTTCACGGCATACCTTCCCATCCCTTCGCCCCATTTTTGAGCGTTTGGTTAAGCGGGCAATATATGTGAGGTCTTGATATTGCTAATTCAACCTGCATGTCCGTTCATAAAGGAATGGACATGCAGAATAGACTCCCGGTTTAGCACTTTTGCCAGTATTATCGCGGGCCAATGATTCATCACGAGCTTATTTATCATAATTTATACTTTATATTCATGCATACGGTTCCGCCATGTGCGCGCATGTATCTCTGCGCACAGTATCTTGACTGATGGCAGAATCAAAGCAGCCTGTTATTTTTTGCGATGGTGCTGCTCCGTAAATAAGATACAGCCGCAAATACGCGTCGTAAATTCGTAAATTTGAGTGCCTACGGTCCGAGAAAGTTCATTCCGCACTCACTGAACATTAGCTCTAATGCCGTGCATAAAATTGACTTCGCGAAATGCTTCCCAACACTCGACACGTATGAGCACTTGCCTGTTTCCCCATTCTCAGCTTTTTTAGCCAAGACGTTTCGTCTTGGGCTATATACGCGTGAAAATTACACCTAGCTCGATCGTATAGACCTTTCCAATAGGGCCCTCCTGGGCGCCGCCATGAAGCGCCGCTAGCGACGTCTAGCGGTGGCGCCATCTTGGGCTGTTTGCTAGCCGGGCTCTCCGTGCGGGCGCGTGCATTCGTTGTGTGTTTCAGCAAAATCTAGCTTTCGCTCTTTGTAGACATCGAGGAATCGTTAGGTAGGTACATTTGTGAGTATGTGGGATCTGATTGATTAGCAGGACAGTTGCCATCGGCATTGTTTCGTGTGTTATTGCGCGGGCAAAGGCGGGATCAGCGGGGCCAGTCGGTAGCAGTAAAACTGGGAAACGGGGAACATTCTCGCCTCTTCTTTGTTTGAGTTACTGTTGTAAGATTACTCGCCACATAATAAAAATACTATTGCTTTTGCTAACAATAGTGCCACTAATTAAGGCGAGAGCCTTAATGTCTCAATTAGAGTAACCTTAATGTTTCAGTCAGTGTCCTTAAAAGAGAATGGTTTCACAATTATGGAAAAATTATCACAAGAAACGATACCTTGAGAAATAAATGACTAATCACATAACACGATATATCAAACGAACCCTTAATTTAACGCGGACATAACTCAACATAATCAGCATGATAGCCAGGGTTTAAGTCGTGCTCATGACTATATAACTATGAAAGTGAGCATGTCCAGAAATCAACGATTGAAAATGGCTAACTAATGTTTGTAAGTCACACAAGATAGGCTAGACTGGTTACGATGATGAGAGTGCACCGTGATAATTACCGAATCACGATTAAAGAATGACCTGATTTTGCAAAGCATGCTATTAATGACACATAATACAAGGAAAAGCTTGAAACTGTAAGAAGGCGGTCGAGATGGGTGTCAAACAATAGGAGAATCTCGAAGGATGTGATATTGGGCATAGTCACGTTCTGACATGATATGATGTTCCCATGTCATGCTATGACATGAGCATGACTCTGGAAACATAGTACTATTGGAAGGGGATCGATATGGGTGTCACACAAAAGGTGCATGTCGAAGAATGTAATATTGGTCGTAGTCACGTTCATGACACGACATGATGCGCTCATGTGATGACCATGACTCTGCAAAAACAAATCTAAAGGAAGGAGGTCAGGATGGGTGTCAAACGAAAGATACAGGTCCAGAGACGCGAGTTAGTCACGTTCATGACATGACATGATGTACTCATGTCATGCTATGACATGAGCATGACTCTGGAAACAATACTATTGGAAGGAGATCGATATGGGTGTCAAACAAAAGGTGCATGTCGAAGAATGTAATATTAGATGCGAAGCAGCTCTTTGACTAGCCTGTGTAACGCTGTCCGTCCGTGTCTCCGTGCCGCTCCCCTCGCCGCAGGTGTTGGAGCAGTGCCAAGTAGGTCACGCCCCCCTCGCAGTGCGCAGTGACGTCACTCTCTCCCTCGCCCCCTCGCCTGCCGCGCGCTCGCCGCATGTCACCTCTCTCTCGCTTCACCCTCTCCACCGCTCGCTACGCTCGAGCGCACATCGCGTGAACACTCTTTCGGCTCGTTTATCTGCGATGGAGAGGACGCCGGAAGACGACGCTCCATCACCCACCGAAACATGCGCCGAAGCGATTTGGCCTAACCCCGCCGTCGCCGGCGTTGCGAGAGTTAGCGAAGCAGATCGCGTTCGCGAATGGCGACGTCGCGCCTGCAAAACTGGCGAGGCGCGAGCCAGGGAAGCCGAACGCAAGCGTCGACATGAGCATCATTATGCAAAATGGGGTTGTAAAACCGGTTGTAAAACGAAAGGCACAGGAGGACTGTGATATGAGTTATAGCCATTTTCATGACACCATATGGTCATGGCACGACATGATTGTGACCCAACATGAAAGCTTTAAGGGGGTTGAAATGGGTGTCAAACTAAAGGTACAGCTCGAGGGATGTGATACTTTATAATCATGTTCATGACACGACGTGATCGTGGCTCGATATGGTCATTACTCAACAAAAACGGCAAAACTCAATACGTAATGCAACGGCGTTCGGACACTGATAATAAAGCAAGTAAACTTTAACAAGGTGTGATAGTCAGTAAATGCCACACGTATATCTGTGTGCATAACATCATAGAAATGTTGTAGCCATGACATATGTGCGGCATTTACTCAATTAAAACCAGCGCTAGATAGCTACTCTTCGCTAGAGTTTCTTCAACGGTCGGCTATCGTGTGCCGACTTTCTCTTTAATGAATAACGTTGGCTAATACTTACAATTACATCGCTGGCATCTTGGCATAACATTGGCTCCCACGGTACGTGAGACCTGGATTTTTTTTTTTGTTCTAATCGGGTTTCCCATTTATCGCACTCATGGTCCAGAAGCAATCATTCGGCTCCGTTCTCGCAACCTAGTTCGTTATCGACTTCCGTCGAGCTCTCCACTTTTTTTTCTTTTGAAGGAAGCGTCCGCGTCACATAAGGTGCTGAAGCACGTTTGCCGTTCGACAAAACATGCCCACCTGGTTTGCACGGCACAGGCCGGAGGCATACAACAGCAAGGACAAGAGCAACAAAACTGCTCTCCTTGTGTCCGTGTCCTGCACGCCTCTTCTTTTGATTATGGACAGTTACCAACTCGCTCAACTTTCTGTCCTTTAAAGAAAAAGGAATGTCCGTACTAAAACCCCTTGCTTTGGTAGTACCGTGAAACGCGTTTAGCTCTCATGATTGAGGCTAATCGAGTAGGGAGAGAGAATGAAAGAAGAAATCTGGGACATTCGCACCATATGCTAAGAACGGCACTGAGTGGGGTTGAGGGGGTGTTGCCGACATTAGCGTTAGACCACGTGGGAACATGAGCGGTGCGGCGTTTTGGCACGAGTACGTCAGTGACCGCGCAGCCGCACTCCTGCGCAACGTTGTGCTTGCTTCACAGCTGTTTATGTGCAGCGTTTCTTTTCTTCTGGTTGTACGTGCAACCGTAAACAATGCAGTGATGTCCTTCGACAGACTGTTCTTAAAGGACATTTTAAATCGCTCTAGTGAGCGAAAAACAGCGCGCGCACCGTGCAAGCACGGCAAAACGTATGGGCGGCACGGCGCAACAAACAGCCCAACGAAGGGGGCGTGGCGCGGAGAGCTCTCTCCCGCGCGCTAGCAGACGACAAAAACAGGTTCCTGCTCGCCGGTGCGAGAGTGCCGATGGAAAGGTCTATATGTCAAGTGCTATGGCGCCGAGGATTTTTTATGCGAAAAAGCAAAAAGAAACGTAACTGGCTTGGTGAAGAAAGCCAGCGCGCTTCGCCGGCGGCGGCGAAGGCGTCACGTGATGTCGCTTCATAACGACAGCAGCACCGGTCTTTCCAGTGGGCCGCTGGTTTGGTGGGCTTTGCCGGGAGGTGTTCCCGGCGTGACGAGGACCACTGGTGCCAGTGCTGTCGCACCAGAGCCGTGCCGCGCACTGTTCGAGCAGGTATTGCTGGTCTTAACGAGCAACCCCCGCGTGGGTGGTAAACGGCGTCCGAGAAGGGAGCTGCTCAGGCATCTCAGAGGCGACGCGCAAGAAGCCGCTGGACCGCGGCCTCTCAACACGGGACTCCTGCCATCCTTCTTGTGTGCGGTGGTGTACGGCAGCCACCCCATCGATTGCCTTTTGCATCGTTTCATTTTTGCTTATAAATACTCAAAAGAGATTCCCTCTCTTTATTCCCACTGCACACTAGCAGAAGCGCCGAACCGTACATCGCAATTTTGACTTATATGAATTTGTTCACTTGAACAACTTTTCCGAGTACATGGACACACAAAGTTCCCAGCTCGTAAGCCGAAGCGTGTTCCCAGATTGTAGTGTAACAACACCCGCACACATAGTTCACGAAGTGTTCGCAAAGAGTCCTTCACTTTTCCAATCTGCACTCGGTACTTGTAGTCCTGGTACCCTTTTTGTCTACGCTTGCTCTCCGTTACCGGCTTGGCGGATGTGGTGAGCTTACACGCAAATGTCCTCCTCCTTGCACGGTGCATCTGAAAAAATATCGCGGTAGTACGAAGGTACGATCGCGCCTTCCGCTTATACTGTCGAAGGTGCTGCGAGCTTGCATGCAACCGATCGTCTTTCCTGATCCTTTGGTAGTCCGACTGAGCTCGTCCGGTCGCTGGCGGACTTGACGTCATGTGAGAGCTCGCGCTGTTTACAGAACGGTAGCTGCATTTCCTCGTGTCGATACCAGTGTATGTGGCCCGACTGTAGCCACACGTTTTAACGGCGTCCCTAGAGTGACACTAGGTGTTTCGGCGCAGTGCGCTGACACATCTGACAAGAACGCAGAAATCGTGCCACATCATCGTGCACGCAATTCTTCAAGTTGACTCTGCCTGGTTCACCTCTGGTGCCCTGCTAAAGTTCTCTCATGCGCCCGCGCAAGCACCAGCGGGGTGAAATAACCAATTGATGGACTTGCTTCCTCGTCAGAGATCTTTACCTTTATCAAGACGCATTTTAGGTTTACTGAGTGCTTCCTTGTCGTCCTTCCGATAGTTGAAAAACAACGTTGCAGTCTGCTCGGTGAAGGTTTTGCACAACTTCTGCGGTAACACCCTTGCTGCTTTGTTTCCCGTGTTGGTGCTCTCGAGGTTGCCGCTGCGGAGGCTGCACTTCAGCAGCATCGTACGCGGCACGTGCCCTGTGAGAACCCCGTCGACGTTTGCAAGAATAACGTCATACAGTGTCGTCCCTCGAAAGAAATGGGAGTCTATACATAGTTCTTTACCTCCGTAAGCTCACTGTATGAACAGTCCAGAACATAAACGGTCCGTGTGACACCGGTGTAATTCTTATCTGGTGACCGTCTGACTACAACAGTATTGCATCCCGAATCTCTTGCCTTAATAAAATTCTGAAAAAAATGTACACATGCATGAGTAAATTGACTTGGCAACAACCGTAAAAGAAAATCACAACATGCAGCCTCCATAATACACTAAAAATCCCCGTTTATACTAACCGCCGGCTTCATGGCCAATCCCCCGTAGTGGGCAAGAGCTACATATCAAGGAACAAAGAAAGAAAGAAATGAAATCCCCGTATTAGTGGTTCTCTTCCACACAAATCTCTTTTTCGGCTCATGGCCGATCCCCCAGAGTGGGTTGCGCCAAGGTACCCAAGGACCAACCAACCAACCAAAGCAAGAGCAAGCGCGAGCTTGAGTATCATCAGCATCCGCGCCGCGTTCCATCGGGCCGTCAGCCATGGTGCCAGCGCAGCTTATCTTGGCGCTGATGTGCCAGGCTGCCGCGGCCAATGCCGCGTCGGGAAAGCCAGCTTCCGCTCTGGCCTCGGTGGTGACGGTGCTCAAACGTGCGGCGAGCGTTACGCCGAAGAACTTGAGCCTGGACGAGCGTGAGCCAGTCCTGACGCTTACCTGCACTGTGGGCTACAGCAGCTTTGGTGCAGTCTTCTGGACGCTGTACGACCGCGACCTGCGCGACATCGGCCACGTCGAGGAAAGTAGCGCACTCATGGACGACGGGCGTACCATTGCGAAGGTGTCCGTGCTGCGCATCGGCGGCTGGCAGGCAAGTGCTCGCTAAGCACTTATAGGCCGCCGGCGCCCACTCGCATCGTGCTCAGAAAAGAGTAGTTTCAAACAGGACCAGAACGTGCTATAGTAGCTGGCCGGTTAAGATGGGCCCAGAATATGAATGGTTAGATTGGCATATAATAAGATTCAGGGTAATCAATGGGAGACCGAGGCGATTTCCCGCACTTGTTTCGCGAAACATATAGCCGAGCGCATCGTGGACCAACGTTCCTCGCAGGTGCTGCCTACCGAGTCCGGCGCTTACCCTTTCAAGTGCAACACGTTTGCCGACTTCAAGGTGGCCTCGGACACGGCCCTCGTGCAGAGCCAGCTGACGGACGCCTGCACACCATCGGATGGCAAGTGCGAGCCACGGGGAGCGCGCTGCGTACAGGGACACTGCGCATGCGTCGACGAACGCCACCCGCTGCGACTGCGCTCCGTGCACACCGTGTGCTGGCCAAAGGTCCGGCTCGGGGGCCGCTGCTACTTCCAGGTATGCCGCGCTATTTGGATTTCGTTGGCGGTCTTTTGGTTTGCTTACACGAGCCGTTTCGGTACTTAATTTTGAAAGCGAGTTAACTTGAAAGATAGATTTTGTGCACACACACACATATATCGTCCCCGAAAAGAGAGAATATGGCGTTGGGTTCCTAATCCACAAAAATATAGCGGGCAACGTAGATGAACTCTACAGCATTAACGAAAGGGTAGCATGCGTCGTAATAAAACTAAATAAGCGGTATAAACTTAAGATAATCCAGGGATATGCGCCAACAACGAGCTACGACTATGAACAAGTAGGGCAATTCTACGAGGATATCGACTTAGCAATAAAGAAAGTACGGACACAATACGCAGTAGTCATGGGGGATTTCAACGCAAAAGTAGGAACGAAACAAAGTGGAGAGCAGGCGATTGGAAACTACGGCGTCGGCCGTAGGAATAACCGTGGGGAAATGCTAGTACAATTTGCCGAAAGGAACCAGCTCCGAATAATGAATACGTTCTTCAAGAAACACAAGAATAGGAAGTGGACGTGGAAAAGCCCTAACGGGGAAACAAAGAATGAAATTGACTTTATAATGTGCGAACAACCAGGTATAATTCAAGACACAGAAGTAGTGGGGAAGATAAAATGCAGTGATCACAGATTAGTAGGGCAAAGATTGTACTTAACCTAAAGAAAACAAGAACTAAATTATTTACTCGAAAGAAATGCAATCTAGAGGTAATCAGAGCGAAGGACGAAGAATTTAAAGTCGCCCTAAACAACAAGTTCGAGGCCTTAGACGAAAACGGTGACGATTTAGAACAAATAAACAAAACCATAACGAAAACAATCCTTGAAACCGCGATAGAAGTCGGGGGGAAAACAACAAAGCAAGCAAAAAGTAAGTTCTCCCAATATACCAAGGACTTAATAAAAAAACGCCAACAAATGAAAGTAACTTCATCAAAAGATAAGATAGAATTCGCAGAACTATCAAAATCAGTAAAGCACAGGCAAAGAGATGTAAGAAACTTTAACATCAGAGAAATAGAGAAAGCAGTACAGAAAGGCACCAGCATTCAATCAGTCAAAAAGAAACTGCACTTAGGACAAAACAAAATGCATGCGCTAAAAGATAAACAAGGTAACGTTATCAACAGTTTCACCGAAATAGTAAAGGTAGAAGAAAATTTCTACTCGGAACTGTACAGCTCTCAGCCAGACCATACAACCTTAATAGAAATAGAATCAGAGGAGGACACCGAAATTCCATGTATAACCGCTGACGAAGTCAAAAAAGCTGTCAAAGGCATGTCCCGCGGTAAAGCAGCTGGTGACGATGGAACAGCCGACTTGATCAAAGACGGAGGAGATGTTGTACTTGAAAAACTTGCATCGCTCTTCACGGAATGTATCAAGACATGTAGTGCACCGCGCAGCTGGAAAAATGCTAATATAATCCTTATCCACAAGAAAGGCGACATACAGGAGTTAAAGAATTACAGACGAATCAGCCTACTCCCAGTAATATACAAGCTATTTGCAAAGGTAATTCCTACGAGGATAAGAGAAACACTCGACTTTAACCAACCGAGAGAGCAAGCTGGTTTTAGGAAAGGTTACTCGACAATGGACCACAGCAGTAATTGAGAAGTGCGCGGAATATAACAAACCTCTTTATATGGCGTTTATCGACTACGAGAAAGCATTTGACTTCATAGAAATACGAGCAGTTATAGAAGCTCTACGTCGACAAGGGGTACCTGGCGTATACGTGAAAACCATAAACAACATATACAAAGATTGCACAGCCACTACTCCTACATGAAGAAGCAGAGAAATCCCGATCAGGAGAGATGTGAGACAGCGAGATACAATATCCCCGATGCTATTCACTGCATGTTTAGAGGAATTCTTTAAACGTCTAGACTGGGAAGAAAAGGGCATTTGAATAGACGGAGAATATCTAAACAATTCAAGATTTGCAGACGACATTGTGCTCTTTAGCAATGATGGTGATGAATTACAAAACATGATTGATGACCTAAACAGGGAAAGCATTAAAATTGGATTAAATATGAATAGGCAAAAGACCAAAGTTATGCTCAATAGCTTAGCTAAGGAACAGGAATTTAAAATCAACAATGAACCCTTACAATGTGTAAACGAATATGTATATCTGGGACAGTTAATATAGGAACTCCTACCCAGGAAAAAGAAATTCTCCGTAGAATAAGGATGGGCCGGAGCGCATTCGGAAGGCATTACGAAATCATGACCGGAAACTTACCGCTCTCATTAAAGCGAAAAGTATTCAATCACTGCATTCTCCCAGTACTATATAACGTACGGTGCAGAAACATTTTATTTATTTACAGATACTGCAATCCCCAAAGGGATTTTAGCAGGGTGGAAATACAACAACATCATGGTACAGGTGTAGGAAACGAAATAAATCCATATGGAATACATAGCTTGAAGGAAAAAAAAACACAAAAAAATGGATTGTTAAAATGAACAAAGACATTGTTGATATGCGAATACACTATCGCACACGCAAAAAACTTAAACTAATGCACACACGACGCCTATATAAACATCAATGAAATAACTAACACTCAGTAAAAGAAAATACAACTATAGTATAAAGGAAGACATATTTACTTGAGCCTTTAACGTGATTAACAGATGTGAGCAGTAAATGAAGACAAAGAAGGTTGAGTAACTGCGGTATTAGTCAAGTTATTCCATTCAGTCACAGTCCTAGGAAAAAAGGAATACCTAAAACAATTGCTTCTTACGCGAAATGGTGTAATTGTTAGTTTATGCCTCTGTCTTGTGGCATACCCGGAAGAAAAAGTAAGGATATCAGAAAGGCTAATGTTGTAATGTTTATTTATGAGCTGATATAGGAATTTTAATCTGGAAATGCGATTGCGTTCTGTTAGTGCAGGCAAGTTCGCTTGTTTTCAGTCACGGATGTACGGGAGTAGTTATTAAAAATTAATCGGACTGCCTTCCTCTGCACTCGTTCAAGTTTCGTGATGTTGGTCTGCGTATAGGGATTATAGCTGCATAGTCTAGCACCGGCAATACAATTGTTTTGTATGCCAATAAACGAACAGAACATGTGGATAATTTTAATGCCCCCCTAAGAAAAAACAGTTTACAGCAAGCATTAGCGGTTACCTTATCAATGTGCCGATTCCATTTTAGGTCGTTAGTAATCCAGAGACCAAGGTATTTATATTCTGTTACCTCAGAGAGAAAAACATTGTTAGCCGAGTAATTAAAATCAAGTTTATTCATTTTGCGAGTAATGCGCATAAAAACAGTTTTCTCAAAATTCACTGACATCTGCCAATCATCACACCAGGCAACAACTTTTCGAAATGCATCATTGAGTAACGTTTGATGGAGAATAACGAAAAAAACTAGAGATGAAACTAAGGAGCACGCAACGTGCAAGGGAACGGAAAATGATAGGGGTAACGCTAAGAGATAAAAAACGAGCGGAATGGATCAGAGAACAGACAGGAGTAGCCGATATTATCTTATCGATTAAAAGAAAGAAGTGGACCTGGGCAGGACATGTCATGAGGAGGAAGGATAATAGGTGGACAGTAAGAGCGACGGAATGGATACCAAGAGAGGGAAAACGCAACAGAGGCAGGCAAAAGGTTAGATGGAGCGATGAAATTAAAAAGTCTGCGGGCATAAAGTGGAACCAACTCGCTCAGGATAGGGTGGAGTGGAAATCGTTGGGAGAGGCCTTCGTCCTGCAGTGGACCTAAATAGGCTGATGATGATGATGATGAAACTTATTATTACTATTATTTATTTTTAGCACTGTTCCTTTAGCCCAAGTGCACATGACATAAGGAGCCATTGTGTCCCCTTGGGCTACGCCTATCATTTTGTTTTTCTATAGCACGGTCCTCAATTTCAGCTTCTTTTCTGTTTCTGCACCGTAGCTAGTATGTCGGGAGAATGCAGTGGTTGCACACATTTTTTTAAAGGGATGCCGAAGAAAAATATTAAGTTTGCCTGGACTGGTTTTTTCCTAACTATGCCCGTCTGAGCGCCAATATTTTTTGCGTTGAAAAGTGCTGCTCGAAGCCCGCGCCGAATAGAGGATCTTCGCTTCTGACGTTACGCTGTAGTGAGCTAATATGTGGCTACTGCACGTTTATTTATTGTCAAGGTTTAATTGACTTTTCATTTGAAACTTGGACCATTAGTGCAGTATTCATTAGCTGACGCGTCATTTCAAAGCGGTACCCATAAAGCAGGACATTTTCTCGTTCACAGCTGCTCTGTTCTCGCCAGGAATGGTAACATCACACACACCAAATCTTTCAATCTCGCTCAAATTAATACTTGCCTTCGGTGTCCATTAAAGTACAGCGGCAAGTTTCCGGTCATGGTTTGAGAATTGGGCACCATTGCCTTTGCAGACGCTCATTTGCGTTTAGGTAAATCAGTCCTTTTCTGTTATTAACCGCGGGAATTGGCTTGATTTCCATGTGAACATTAAGTTTCGTTATGTCGTGTCAAATGCGCTAACCCGTTCCTCGAAATAAAGTATGACTGAGCTGGTAGCAACAATTAAGATAATTAATGGCGATTGCTACACGACTTCTGACGACTACTGCACGTAGTTGAGGAAACGCGTATCAAAACAAAAGTGCAGTGTCGATAACATCCAATATTTCAGCTAATTCATGGCGATTGCTAGACAGTTTATGAAAACTACTGCGCGTAGTTGAGGAAACGCGTATCAAAACAAAAGTGCAGTGTCGACTACATCCAATATTTCAGCTAATTCATGGCGATTGCCAGACAGTTTATGAAAACTACTGCGCGTAGTTGAGGAAACGCGTATCAAAACAAAAGTGCAGTTTCGACTACATTCAATATTTCAGCTAATTCATGGCGATTGCCAGACAGTTTATGAAAACTACTGCGCGTAGTTGAGGAAACGCGTATCAAAACAAAAGTGCAGTGTCGACTACATCCAATGTTTCAGCTAATTCATGGCGATTGCTAGACAGTTTGTGAAGACTACTGCGCGTAGTTGAGGAAACGCATGTCAAAACAAAAGTGCAGTGTCGACTACATCCAATATTTCAGCTAATTCATGGCGATTGCCAGACAGTTTATGAAAACTACTGCGCGTAGTTGAGGAAACGCGTATCAAAACAAAAGTGCAGTGTCGACTACATCCAATATTTCAGCTAATTCATGGCGATTGCTAGACAGTTTGTGAAAACTACTGCGCGTAGTTGAGGAAACGCGTATCAAAACAAAAGTGCAGTGTCGACTACATCCAATATTTCAGCTAATTCATGGCGATTGCTAGACAGTTTGTGAAAACTACTGCGCGTAGTTGAGGAAACGCGTATCAAAACAAAAGTGCAGTGTCGACTACATCCAATATTTCAGCTAATTCATGGCGATTGCCAGACAGTTTATGAAAACTACTGCGCGTAGTTGAGGAAACGCGTATCAAAACTAAAGTGCAGTGTCGACTACATCCAATATTTCAGCTAATTCATGGCGATTGCTAGACAGTTTGTGAAAACTACTGCGCGTAGTTGAGGAAACGCGTATCAAAACAAAAGTGCAGTGTCGACTACATCCAATATTTCAGCTAATTCATGGCGATTGCTAGACAGTTTGTGAAAACTACTGCGCGTAGTTGAGGAAACGCGTATCAAAGCAAAAGTGCAGTGTCGATAACATCCATATTTCAGCTAATTCATGGCGATTGCTAGACAGTTTATGAAAACTACTGCGCGTAGTTGAGAAACGCGTATCAAAACAAAAGTGCAGTGTCGACTACATCCAATATTCAGCTAATTCATGGCGATTGCTAGACAGTTTGTGAAGACTACTGCGCGTAGTTGAGGAAACGCATGTCAAAACAAAAGTGCAGTGTCGACTACATCAATATTTCAGCTAATTCATGGCGATTGCCAGACAGTTTATGAAAACTACTGCGCGTAGTTGAGGAACGCGTATCAAAACAAAAGTGCAGTGTCGATACATCCAATATTTCAGCTAATTCATGGCGATTGCTAGACAGTTTGTGAAGACTACTGCGCGTAGTTGAGGAACGCGTATCAAAACAAAAGTGCAGTGTCGACTACATCCATATTTCAGCTAATTCATGGCGATTGCTAGACAGTTTGTGAAGACTACTGCGCGTAGTTGAGGAAACGCATGTCAAAACAAAAGTGCAGTGTCGACTACATCCAATGTTTCAGCTAATTCATGGCGATTGCTAGACAGTTTGTGAAAACTACTGCGCGTAGTTGAGAAACGCGTATCAAAACAAAAGTGCAGTGTCGACTACATCCAATGTTTCAGCTAATTCATGGCGATTGCTAGACAGTTTGTGAAAACTACTGCGCGTAGTTGAGGAAACGCGTATCAAAACAAAAGTGCAGTGTCGACTACATCCAATATTTCAGCTAATTCATGGCGATTGCTAGACAGTTTATGAAAACTACTGCGCGTAGTTGAGGAAACGCGTATCAAAACAAAAGTGCAGTCTACATCCAATGTCTCAGCTAATTCATGGCGATTGCTAGACAGTTTGTGAAAACTACTGCGCGTAGTTGAGGAAACGCGTATCAAACAAAAGTGCAGTGTCGACTACATTCAATATTTCAGCTAATTCATGGCGATTGCTAGACAGTTTGTGAAAAACTACTGCGCGGAGTTGAGGAAACGCGTATCAAAACAAAAGTGCAGTGTCGACTACATTCAATATTTCAGCTAATTCATGGCGATTACCAGACAGTTTTTGACAACTACTGCGCGTAGTTTAGAAAACGCGTATCAAAACAAAAGTGCAGTGTCGACTAAATCCAATCCAGCGTTGCTACCATCACGCTCACAGGAAGCGGTATTTTTATCTTCATCATCATCATCATCATCATCATCATCAGCCTATCCTATGTCCACCGCAGGACGAAGGCCTCTCTCAACCCTCTCCATCCTTGCCTGTCCTGCGTGAGCTGATTCCATTTGATGGCTGCGAATTTCTTAATTTCGTCACTCCATCTTACTCTCTGTCGTCCACGGCTGCGCTTACCCTCTCTTGGTATCCATTCCGTTGTTCTAACTGTCCGCCGGATATCTATCCTTCTCGTCACGTGGCCTGCCCATGTCCATTTTTTTCTTAATATTGGTTATTATGTCGGCGGTTCGCGTCTGTTCTGTGACCCACTCGGTTGTCTTCCTATCTCATAATGTAACACCTGTCATTTTTCGTTCCATCGCCCGCTGCGCGGTTCTTAACTTCCTCTCGAGCTTCTTTGTAAGTCACCAAGTTTCTGCCCCGTATGTCACTAGTGGCAAAATAAAAAAAAAAATTGGCCGCGTATCTCCGTGCTTCGCTGCAAATGCCGTCGAAAGACGATAGCCTTCTACCGGCCGTACTACATGAGTCCCGTTTCGCGTGTTTCTATTCCCCCCGAGGAGTTGCGCAAGCGAGAGGAAAACGAAGAGACGCGAGGAGAGAAAGGGACCGGCCGGAGTGGCGGGCGGCCGTTCCCTGCCTTCCGTTCGGCACGAGCGCGAGATAAGGGCGCCATCTGGCCATGGTTACGAGAAACGCAAGAAGCTTGCCTAGTACAGGAAACGTCCGCTTTTGCGCATCCTAACAAGCACTAGGGTCTTTAGAATTACGCATCTATGTATTTTCTACTAAAGGAACACACCGTCCAATACATACGTATTGATGTTGCGCCTCAGATATGCGTAATATTTGCTTTTTGGCCGACTGTGTTCAGAAGTATGAAGGTAGCCACCAGTTCAAGCTGGGTGGTCGTTGAGGAAGGGGTTCACCTTTCGCAGCAGGACAGACACACAAACCCACACACACATACATACATACATACAGACAGACAGACAGACCAAAATTTCAGCGTTGAAGTATCCCAAGAAAGACTATCGTCTTTAAAAAATTAGACCACCTCCTGCTAAAGAGGACCATGAGGCGATGCGAATCAGCACGGGGGGGTGCACACGGCGTTTGCATCGGTTTGACTAAGTGTCGCGTTTGCATCGATTTGACGCTAGCAGACGCTGCCTGCGTCAGCGTTGTCTCCCGCGAGCAAGGGCGCGTTCTCAAAGCGTTCATCGAAGAAAGAGCGTTTCCATAAGGTCTGTTCGATTCAGAAAAGGTGCACGGAACCACGCACAAAAAGGTGCAGGTGGTGTCGACACGCGGTGCAGCAGTTCCCGGCACCCGTTTTCGCGGTGCAGATGGAGCTCCGTCCCCCGCCGCCCAAATGTGTGAATCGAACGTTGAGGTGCAGGCCTGTCGTCTGCTGCAGAGCCAGCTCGAGGAGCTATTGTTTCTAGCAGCCTGCTTGTGCTCGCTACAACTATGCATGGTGATATGCTACAACAAAACCTGCGCGCGGGCGCGCGAAACAAGACGTCATGTTTATATCATGCGTATCCACGCGTTTGCCGACGCGAACGACGCGATACAATCTGCATCCTACCATTTGTAAAAAGAAAAAGTGAACGTGGAAACAAGCCGTCTCGTGCACGTGTTCAGGAAAAAATGCCATTTATCACTTTCACAGAATTACTTGCTGTGATTTCGCCGCGGCGTACATCCTAACCAGATCTCCATTAGACTAGCGGACGCCGTGGTCTGCACGCGTCGCCTGACGGGCTAGCGAGGCTGCACCAAAACGCTGCACCCACAAGCTGGGAGGTTCAAAGGTGCACGGCACCGCGGCGGCACCTTAGCTGCACCCCGCCACAATCGAGGACGGAGGTGCAGCGGGCGCCGTTGTACCACGGGGAATCGAGGACGGTGGTGCAGCGCCCCGCGAAAAGGTGCAGAAGGTGCAGGGAACCTTGGCTGAATCGAATAGACCTATAGTCAACGCGCGCCGTTCGGGGAGGAGAGGAGGAATGCCGAGAGGAGATGAGACAAGGAGAGGAGGATGCGCAGTGCGGGTGCGGACGCCACACGGCGGATGGAGGGAGGGTCGTAGCCCCGACCATAAGTTGGTTCGCATCTAATAATTATATTATTTTCTCTTGAGTGATAATGGTAAGTTTGCGTTCATGAGTTGAGAGTGTCTCCCGTATGCGCGCCATCCCATGCATATTCTTCGGTGTATTTCATTTAGATGAGTAGGTTCTCCTGTTAGTAGCTGACCTGGATAAGTGTATTCTTGTACGGCTTCTAACGTCTGGTTTTCAATCGTGAGGACACGTTTTTTCGCCGCGTCACCTAGCATTACATTTGTTTTCTGCATGTTCTTCTTTAATCCTACCTTAGAGCTTTCTTGGCTGAAGTCTTCAATCATCTTTTGCAGCTCGTCACCAACATTGCTGGAGAGTACTATGTCGTATGAAAATCGCAGGTTACTCAGATACTCGCCGTTAATCCTTAGTCCTGTCTTGTCCCAGTCTAACCTTTTGAAGATTTCTTCCAAGCACGCAGTAAATAGCATTGGAGAGATTGTATCTCCTTGTCTGACACCTTTCTGTATTGGGATTTTCCTGCCTCCAGAACTCTGGTATCTCTACCGAGTCGAAAGCCTTTTCGTAATCTATGAAAGCCATATAGAGGGGTTTGTTGTATTCAGCGGATTTCTCGATTACTTGGTTGATCGCATGCAGGTGGTCCATGGTAGAGTATCCTTTTCTGAACCCTGCTTGCTCTCTGGGTTGATTAAATTCAAGTGTTGCCCTTATAGATCTGTTTGAGATAACCTTTGTGAATATTTCGTAAAGTGCTGAGAGTAGACTGATCGGTCTGTAGTTACTCAAGTCTTTACCATCTCCCTTCTTATGTAATAATAGATATTTGCGTTTTTCCAGCTGAATGGTACACTTGAAGCCTTGAGGCATTCTATGTACAGTGTCGCGAGCTTTCTAGTTAGGAAGTCTCCTCCATCTTTGATTAAGTCGACGGTTACGCCATCTTTTCCAGGTGCTTCTCCGCGGGACATGCCCTGAATTGCTTTCCTAACCTCGTGTGCAGGGAGGCATGGGATTTCGGTCCCCTGATCGAGATTTAATACACTCGTGGTGGGGAGACTCGTTTTTGAGCTGTACAGTTCAGAGTAGAAGTCCTCGGCCACCTTGGCTATATCACTGAAATTAGCAACGATGTTGCCCTGCCTATCTTTCACTGCATGCACTATGTTCTTTTCCGTACAAAGCTTCCTTTCACGTTATGGTTACGTATCTCCCTGACTCTACCTTTATTGATGAGCTTAGGCAGCTCGGTGAATTCTATCTTGTCTCTTGAGTTAGTTATTCTCATTTGTTGGCGTTGTTTGATTAAATTTTTAGTAGATTCAGATAGCTTTTTCACATCTTGTCTCAGTGCTTTGCCCCCTGCTTCGATTGCTGCTTCGGTGATCAGCTTAGTAATGTTTTCGTTCATCTTCTCAATATCCCCATTTTCTTCCTGTCCTAGAGCCTCATACTTGTTCTTAAGTGCAATTATAAATTCTTCTCTTTTCGCCTTGACCACATCGGCGTTGGCCTGCTTCCGCGTGATTAACTTTGTCCTTGTCCGCTCTAGGTTGAGGGCTATCTTCGCCCTTACTGGTTTGTGGTCACTAATTCTGACCATATTAACCACTTCCGTGTCTTGTACTATACCTGGATCGCTGCACATTATAAAATCTATTTCGTTTTTCCTTTCTCCGTTAGGGCTTTTCCATGTCCACAACCTGTACTTGCGTTTCTTAAAGAAAGTATTCATAACACGGGGGTGATTTCTGTCTATGAATTCAACTAGCATCTCTCCTCTGCTATTCCTATCACCTTCAGCGTAATTTCCGACTGCCTGTTCTCTTCTTAGTTTCTTTCCTATTTTAGCATTGAAGACCCCCATGACAATCGTATATTAGGTGTGTACCTTGTTCAGTGCCGTTTCCACATCCTCTTGTAACTGTTCTACAACCTCGTCATTTTCGCTGGTCGTTAGTGCGTAATTTTGTATTGGTTTTAGTTTGTATTTCCCATTTATCACGACACCTGCTACCTTTTTATTGATGATATAGAATACTTGAGTGTTACCTGCAATGTCCTTGTGTATAAGGAATCCCACGCTGTATTCGCGCTTCTCTGGCAGTCTTCTGTAACAGAGGAGGAGCCTTTAATTAAGCGATAAGAATCCTTCTGGTTTCCTGACCTGGCTAAGGCCGATGATATCCCAATTAATACCCCTTAATTCTTCTGGTAGTACAGCTAGTCTGGCTTCACTTGAAAGAGTTGACGTGTTAAGAGTCGCTACGTTTAATTTCCATTGGCGGGCTGTCTGGAGGCTTTTAAAGCCTTTTGTTCCTATATCCGTGTAATCGCAATCGCGGCTAGAAGCTGCGTTGATGTCGCCGTCGTATGTCCAGGGTTTGGTTGGTTCGGTCACTTGGGAGGTGTTGGACATGGTGTTGCACCAGTTCCTGTTCTGGTGCTCAGGTGAGACATGCCCGTATGCATCTTTGTCCAAATGCTCCGTCTTGGGGGGGTGTCGTTCAGAGATGATCAAGTGTATGGTTGAGTCAGGCGAGGGTATTGTAGGAAGACGTGAGGCGTTTGGTTGCCCACATTTATTTATGAACTAGCACAGACGCTGTCGCTCCGACATCCATTATTTTGTCGGCCATCTGTGCCAGTGAGTCGAGGGTTTCTGTAGAGGACACGCTCAAAATCATCCGCACCTGCTGTGGCAGTCGCTGGAGCAAGAGCTCTCGTATGCGTCCAATGCAGCAGAGTGGTCACCAATCAGAAGCCGCTCCGTAGGCTTTCGGTCACCGAGCTCCTCCGCGGTGAGTGGCTGCTGCAGCCTACGCTGTTCCGACTCGGTTGTCCGGCGTATGAGCTCTGCCTTAAGAGTGTCGTAGGGTGTGTCAGGAGAGCGCAGAACGTCCTTTACGATGGCAAGTGGTAGAGCACCGATGACATAGTCGTACCTCGCTGTTTGCGATGTCGTCGGAAGAGAGGCTCGGTAGCAGCGACGACTTGTTCGGGTACCGTCGGCGTGACGTCGCTGTTGGATGTGGTATCCATGGTCAGCTGGAATGAACGAGGCTGAAGGTCTTTACCGTAGTCACCGAAGACACTCGGTGCGTTGGTGAAGAGACGAGCAGGTGGCGCGTTGCTGTTGGAAGTCCACTTGTCGGAACATTTATTTTTGAACTAGCACAGACGCTGTCGTTCTACTCTCGAACGTGCAGAGCAGCTGAGGAGCAACATCGTCGTCGTCAAGACGCTGACGGCTCGCCATAGTATAATTGTTGAATGGAACCAGCAGAAGCGAAAGAAGATAGAAAAAGAAAAAAGGATATAGAAAAAAAAAAGAAACAAGAGACTCGAGGATTCAAACTCGGGACATTGCTACAAAAGCGTGGCCAAGTCGTCTGGGTCGCCGATGTGTCGCGAACTGTGGTGCGACGAATGCAGCGCTTCTGTTGAATACCAGCATGGTATGGCTAGTTGTCTCGCCTGCGTGGCGACAGTTTCCGCCGCATTTGTCTGTCATCCCGCGTAGTTTTCGTCAGTGCGCGTTTTTCTTTTCCTTTAACGCAGCAAGGTCTCAGGAAAAGACGGAGGAAGGGCTCGTAAAGCCCGAAGCGAGGGAAGTATTCGTAGCAGCCTATCTCGCACTCACAGAAGCGCCGTGATAAGTAAATTCCATGTCCTTTGAAAGCGGTTGCTCAGTTCGCGGAAGTGCTACAGAAAACTCAGCTTGTGTTATGCTGGTACCGCTTGCCTCATTTCTTGTCAGTTTACCCTAATAGAAGATTACTACGGATAGCTTAGCATCGTAGCGGAAGATGGATATCAAGCAAGTTATGACATTGCAAGATGTTGATAAGTTGCTATTTTAGAGCACCGTTTATTTAAGCAGGTCAGGACGAAAGGCTTAATATGTCGTTTCTAATTTAGCCTTGAAAGGTCGCTTTCACAAATCATTGGTATCAAATTAACTAATTTCTTTCCCTGGCAGTTACATTCGATTGTGCTTTTTGGATATATGCACGCACGAATATGTCATTTCCCTTCAATTAAATAAGTCAGCGCTTGTCTTGTTCATTCATGTGCCTTCTTCGTCTTTGTCTGTTCGCGTTGGGATAATCCTCTGATAGATTATCAATTTGTAAGTTCAAGAGGCGTGTCCCTGTCGGCAGTTGTCCTCATATCTGATGCCAGAATATAATTTCTTTCTTATGTACATTTTTGTGTGTGTGCATCACGACATGTGGCTCCGGCTTCTGGTATTCCAAAACCAAAAGAAAACACGCTAACGCCACACACACACGCAAAAAAAAAAAAAAATTAGAAGCGATCGCTTCAGGCGCCGGCTCAGAAAGAGCGCTCCTAAACCTCCACTCTCGTCTGTCGCCCATCTGGAAAAGCATGGGACAACTTTAACGACGCCCCAATCAGTTAATTTTCGTCTTCTCTTTCGATGGTTCCGATGACCGCGGCGACACGTTGAAGGACGGAGTCTGAGCCAAGATGTCCTCACAGCAAAAGACGCATTTACAGCGTACACTATTTACAAAACTTGGCCAGGGCGGCCAGTACTGTCAGCAGACATCACAACAACACAACTGGGCTCAAACCACACCAAGCGGTTCGTTCCGAGCCCTTAACGTTTGCACTCGAACGGGGTAAGCACCAAGCTTCACAGATTCATGACATCTCGATCACAGGGAGCTCGACCTCTGACCACTTTGCCAGGTCCCGAGTGAGCTCTGTTTGTTCTCCCTTTAAATACCTCCGATCGCTTCTGGGACCAACCCATACGCAGCACTTCCCCAATAATACCCGTGTTCACTCTCTCCATGAGAGCCCGTGGTTACGCCTTCGCGTTCCCACACTTCTCCGAAAGATAGCATCGGTCACTAATCCTGTAATGACTGAGCAGAACTCTGCAGCAGGGCCAACTTGCCACTCTGTTTACCCGGCGTCCAAGTGGCCGCTTCAACAGGACTGTCTGACCACGGCGCGGTCATCTTCCCGAACGGGCGACCCCTTGGCGACCGCGCAGAAACGTCAAAGGATTACTTAGACAGCGAGCCTCCCCGCCTGTTCTTGCAAGCGACTCTCCCCATTGTGTTCCTTTGCCGCGTAGCCTCCGAAAATGCTCAACAGTGGAGAAACATGTCCCCGCGGCTGTGCAGCTGTCACAGCGATTACCGACCGTGGGAGTTACGGGAACAAAGCCGCCGCGTGAACACGAAGACGTTTCTACAGAAAAGCCATGGCCGCCGTCGCCTACTCTTCCCCGTCAATCTACCGCCGAACACTCCCTCACTCATTTCTAACTCAGAGTGTCGGATGGTGTGTTAAGCAGCCCCGCATCGAACCCAGTGCTCTCCCGAGGGGTGAGCGAAGCTCTTGTTTCTATACTATAGACCATCCCATATGTGAACGCACACGTTTCTCTTCCTCCACGCGCGAATTATATCTACTTGCACTACAGAACTTGAGGATAGATACACATCCGAACACTTAAGGTTGCTCTTATTTATGATAACTCATAGGAAATTCTATAAAAACGTGATGCACTTGAATCGCCGGCCTATACAGAACCTTGAATGTTTGGCGCCCAAGTAGAAATGCTCCTCATAGCTTTACCCAGTCTGTATTTTATTATGGCGTTTATTGTCGTAATATAGTTTTATTTACTGTTTCAATTTTTCGCTTAGTTTTCATAAATCATGGATGTTATAAAAGTACGCGTCCACATGTTAGCATCATTACACGCGTTGGAAGCGAACGTACGTCGAACAGCGCCTTTGGGCCCATAGCGGCTTCTGGCCAAAGTTGGTGAAACTGGCGCGTCGCATGACAGCAACTCCTCTTTTGGAAGGAATTCGCTGTGTGACAGGGGTGTATCTCGGAAGAACTGCGTTTGCTTTCAAAAGTGGTGCGTGAGCAACAAGAGTCGCAAGCTCTGCCGCAGCACCGACACGCGTCGTGATTTTATGGGACGTAAAAGGAAAACGCCGTGCTAGTGAGGGCCGCTTTTCGGGATGTTTGACTGGCATCAGGAGAATTGGGGAAAATTCGGGACGCTTCAGGAAACCCACGGCACTCGGCCGCAGATCCGACGTTGCTGGGGGCACAGCAGTATATGCCCTCCTCCTTTCCTACCTCCTCGTCGTCCTCAGTTCCCTTTTTACGCTATACTATGCAATGTTAGGAGCTGCTTGGCGCATACCTGCTTTAGGCGCCGCATAATTCCGCACATTGCACGAATGTCAGTACGCGTGACTGTCACAAAATAGTGCCCATTTCGTCGAAAAACCCGGTGTCGAGCTAAAAGGAAAGCCCCAAGAAACAAGAAAAACGGGGCGCCCAAAGTCACGCCGCAGCTCACTGGACCTCGAAGAAGGGAAAACGCGTCAGCGAGTCAGGCGGAGAGAGGAGGCGGAGAGTGCGTACCGACTCTCCTCGCGCCTTAGCCGTCCAAGCGGCGAAGGACCGAGAAAGGGCAAGAAGGTTCCTAAACCTTGCTCATGCCGAAACTTCGAGAACGGCTTCCCAAGGCAGTATAAGGAGTCGGCCACGGGCCGTGGGTAGCAGTCGTGTGAATCTTAGTCGGCAGCAGTCTTAGTCGTGTGAAGCAAGACGTGAATCGACGCTGCTCCGAGAGCCAGCCGACGAGCCCTGCCTGCAAGCTGACAAGGCACCTCGAGTGACTTTGGTGAATAGGATTTTTTTGTGTTTTATTCTTTGTTGCAGTGCGTGAGCTTGTACGTTTTTGTTGGATTCGTGCAATGTCGTAACCCATGTGTGTATTGCGAATAGCCGTGTTTGTGTACGTTTTGTGTAACTGCCTGTTTGATGAGAATATATTTGTTTTGCTTGATCACCCTTGGCCCTGATTCGGTCTTTAAACCACTGCTGGCGTTTCACTAGTGTGCCGAAGGGGATCAACACCTAATTGTCCAAGCTTTCGTGGGATCGTTTCCGGGGGATTGATACGTCGGTCCTTGGGATCTGTTCCGGCGATTGCGTCCCGTGCCTCACAACTCGAGAGTGGTGGCAATGACGAGTGGTGATGATAACTTCCCGTCTGCTCCGCGCAGGAAAACGAGCGACAGCTACCGCTGTAAAATATGTTAAGAGTTGTATGAGGTATCGTTGCATAAGCGAGTCACTTGCACATCAGCGTAATGAGCAATTTTAGGCAGGCGTTTATGCAGGAATGAGGAAGGTACGTGCCGCATTGACGTCGGAGCCCTTGTGACGTATGTACACGCACCATCACGCAGGAGCAGTGCGGCGCGACGGCACACAGCGAGTGCGTGGTGAACCTGGGCTGGTGCGCGTGCCGCGAAGGGTTCGCCCGTGGTTCGGCCGACAGCTGCGTGTCGAAGCCCGAGGGTGGCCTGTGGGCGCGCTGCGCGAAGCACGCAGACTGCCGGCGAGTGAACGCGCGCTGCGTGTACAGCCACTGCGAGTGTGGAACGCTAATTGCCACCAATACCGGTGAGACTGCTTGTGATCGTTATGCGGCAGCGCTGAGCTGCATCTATCGCGCAGAGTGCCTGAATGCCACCGCGGTTCCCGAGAGAATGCCGGCGGCGGGCGTCACATCCGGGCACTTGGAGCCTGTCGCGGCCCTGCAGCAGCAGCAGGAGGCTCCCGAGGCGCCTTCGTTCGGCAGGCCGCACAAGCACATTCGCGACTCGCCCATCGCCGACGACTGATCGGGAATAAATTCGGCTACAGTGTTGACACGAAAGTAATAATGGTAGTGGATGTTTGAAAAAAATTAACGCACATTTAATAATGAAAAAAAAAACATTGGCAGATCCCACGTGCAGTGGGAATCAAGGAAATGCGAAGCACGCGTCAGGAACGTAAAATGGATTTGCATTGTCTCGCTATACAGAGTTTGGTACTTATGAAGTTAAAGAAACGGCCGCAAGAGCACCAAGACCATGGCATGTAAATCATGCCGCTCATGACATACATATCATGACCTGTCGTTTATGTTCGGCATGCGTCATGTTATGTCATACCAATTTTCGTATACATCCCATTAACGAAGCGCGTGGCATGTAAATCATGTCGCTTATGACATGCATATAACGATTTTCATGTTATGACCTGCCATTTATGTTCGCCATGCAGTCATGTTGTGGCATACCAATTTTCGTATACATTCCATTAACGAAACGGCCAGGAGAGCACCAAGAACGTCGCATGTAAATCATGTCGCTCATGACATGCATATCATGATTTTCATGTTATGACCTGTCATTTATGTTCGTCATTGCAGTCATGTTGTGGCATACCAATTTTCGTATACATGCCGTTAACGAAACGCGTGGCATGTAAATCATGTCGCTCATGACATGCATGTCACGATTTTCATGTTATGACCTGTCATTTATGTTCGCCATGCAGTCGTGTTGTGCCATACCAATTTTCGTATAAATCCCATTAACGAAACGGCCAGGAGAGCAGCAAGACCGTGGCATGTACATCATGCCGCTCATGACATGCATGTCAATATTTTAATGATTTGACCTGTCACTTATGTTCATCATGCAGTCATGTTGTGGCATACCAATTTTCGTAAACATTCCATTATCCAAACGGCCAGGAGAGCACAAAATCGTAGGCGGCTAGATAGATAGGTAGATAGATACGGTCAGAGTCGCCGAAGTTCGCTAAGAAATGCTTCGCATTTAAAAGTACCGCACTAAAGGATCTAGACCCACAATCACCCGGGGTGCGAAGATATGAGCTAGAAGCTCTAGCGATCACACCACCGGCACATTCACGTTATGCAGAGCACACTCTCTTTATATCTTCACTGCACGTACCGTTGTACAATTTGCATTTAACTGATGTTTGTTTAAAGCAAAGGTGTTTAGCAAGCGAAATTACACTGAAATTAACATCGCCTACGTCTCTCTGCACATGTTGCTTCGCAGCGGCGGTACCGCCATGTATAAACGATGGGACAAAGCAGTGGACTGTCGAATACGGAAGCGCGCCTGCAGTCAGCTCTTCGGGAGTCTCTCGATCGCAGTGGCCTTTTCTATGGAGGCGGAAATACCAGAGGGCCGTGTAGTGTCAGTGCACGTTAAAGAACCCCATGGGTGGTCGAAATTCCCTCGACTACGGCGTCTCTCATAATCATAACGCTGCGACGTGGTTTATTGACGTCTGGATGACGGATAACTTCAAAAGCGAGCTCCGACAAACGGCGAGCGTCAAGCAGCCAAAATCCGGGCAAGCGCTCGCTCGAGGCACGAGACTGTCGCCAACGCTGCGGCTTGCTTCCTTGCCTTCCTTGTCTTCTTCTCCATTACAATGACCCCCGGCGACGAGCGTAGCCATCCTGGCTACTTAAGGCGCTGATAGTATGGCGGGGTCATAATAGGGTTTGAGGCGGCTGACGTGGACGATTTCTCATCCACGACGACATAAGTCCTGGGATGGAGTCAAGGGCTCGACTTCGTAATTGACAGGAGACGTCTGTGTGAGGATGCGGTAGGGGCCGTGGTAGCGTGCGAGGAATTTCGACGAAAGTCCAGGCGTGCTCGGGGGGACCCAAAGCCAAACGAGGGCTCCGGTCGGGAAAGTGGAGAGGGAGCGGTCACAATCGAGTCGTACCTTCTGGAGACCTTGAGCGTCTGTTGTCATAGAACGAGCCAACTGTCGACAATCTTCCGCGTACTTAGCAACATCAGAAATCGGGGTGTATTCACTGGAGTCAGGTGTGTAGGGAAGGACAGTGTCCAGCGTACAGGATGGCTCGCGTCCGTACAGAAGAAAGAACGGTGAGAATCCGGTGGTCGCTTGCGTAGCAGTGTTGTACGCGTATGTGACAAATGGGAGGACGGTGTCCCAGTTGGTCTGGTCGGATGCAGTGTACATTGTTAGCATATCACCAAGAGTTCGATTAAAGCGTTCTGTCAAACCATTCGTCTGCGGATGATATGCGCTGGTCGTGCGGTGAATGATGTTGCACTGATCAAGCAACGCTTGAATGGCATCAGAAAGAAAAGCACGTCCCCTGTCGCTCAAAAGTTCCCTAGGAGCACCGTGGCGCAGGACAAAGTTGCGTAGGAGGAAAAATGCAACTTCTCTCGCAGTAGCTGTGGGCAACGCCGCGGTCTCAGCGTAACGTGTGAGATGGTCCACGCCAACAATTATCCACCTGTTCCCAGATGAAGTCGAGGGAAGCGGGCCGTATAAATCGATGCCAACGCGGTCGAATGGACGGCCAGGGCAAGGGAGAGGCTGGAGTGTGGCAGTCGGGTGTTGAGGTGGAGTTTTGCGTCGTTGACATGCAATGCAAGCACGGATATACTTGCACACAAAGGCGTACATGCCGCGCCAGTAGTAGCGTTGACGAAGGCGGGTGTAAGTCTTGAGAACGCCGGCATGAGCACTTTGCGGGTCATTGTGGAAAGCGGCGCAGATATCCTTGCGCATATGGCGCGGTATCACAAGTAACCACTTGCGGCCATCAGGTGCGTAATTTCGCCGGTAAAGGAGATCATCTCGAACGACGAAATGGGAAGCATGGCGACGGATACTTCTTGAAGCGGGACGAAGGGATGGGTTTGTCAGAAACTCAAGGAGTTGGCGAACCCACGTATCCTTGCGTTGCTCCGACGACATGTCGACGTAGTCAATTGGCGAGAGCGAAGAACCTGACGGAGAAGCCGTGTCGGACGCCAGTGGTGAGCGGGACAGCGCGTCAGCGTCGGAGTGTTTACGGCCTGACCGGTATACAACACGAATGTCGTATTCTTGCAGGCGGAGCGCCCAGCGACCGAGGCGCCCTGACGGATCTTTCAGCGACGAGAGCCAACACAGAGCATGGTGGTCTGTGACAACGTCAAAGGCGCGACCATAAAGATACGGGCGAAACTTAGCCAACGCCCAAATTATGGCGAGGCACTCTTTCTCCGTAACTGAGTAATTGCGCTCGGCTTTCTTGAGGGTGCGACTCGCATAAGCCACAACGTATTCCTCGTAGCCTGGCTTCCGTTGAGCCAATACAGTACCAAGGCCGACGCCGCTGGCGTCAGTATAGACCTCCGTAGGCGCATTGGGGTCAAAGTGCCGGAGTATAGGAGGCGACGTTAGCAAGCGTCTTAGCGTCGTAAAGGACGCGTCGCACTCAGGTGACCACGCAAGGAGGCCGTTAGAGGCTGTGAGAAGATTCGTAAGGGGCGCGATGATGGTAGCAAAGTCGCGGACAAATCGACGGAAGTACGAGCACAAGCCAATGAAGCTTCGAAGTGTCTTCATGGAGGTGGGCTTCGGATACTCGGCAACTGCACGAAGTTTCGCGGGGTCCGGGAGGACGCCGTCTTTGCAGACGACGTGGCCTAGTATCGTCAGCTGACGCGCCCCAAAATGGCACTTCTTGATGTTAAGTTGAAGTCCGGCAGATGTGAGGGACTTCAGAATAGCACATAGACGAACAAGGTGAGTGGGGAAGTCTCGAGAAAAGACTACGATGTCGTCAAGGTAACAGAGGCACGTATTCCATTTGTAGCCGCGAAGGATGTTATCCATCATCCGTTCGAATGTAGCTGGCGCGTTACACAATCCGAACGGCATCACCTTAAACTCGTACAGTCCATCGGGAGTAATGAAGGCAGTCTTCGGGCGATCAGGTTCGGCCATCGGGACTTGCCAGTAGCCCGGCCGCAAATCCAAAGATGAGAAATATTCTGCTCCTTGCAGGCAATCGAGAGCGTCATCAATGCGCGGCAACGGGTACACATCCCTCCGAGTTATCTTGTTGAGGCGGCGATAGTCAACACAGAATCTGATGGATCCATCCTTTTTGCGCACGAGTACAACAGGCGATGACCAAGGGCTCTGGGACGGCTGAATGACGCCGCGTGTAAGCATGTCATCGACTTGTTCATTGATGATACGCCGTTCTTCCGCCGATACTCGGTAAGGGCGCTGACGTAAGGGAGCATGGGAGCCGGTGTCGATGTGATGTGCAACACTCGTTGTACGGCCTAAAGATAACTGAGCGCAATCGAAGGACGAGCGGAACTCTTGTAGAAGAGAGATGAGTTCTTCGCGATATGTGGGCGGTAGATCGGTGGCGATAGAGGGGCAGAAACTGTCCGGAGCTGGTGATCTTGAAACGGGTGATGTCATAGCATTCACTTGAAGGCAGGGTTGGGCTTCAGTGAAATCCAGGGAATGCACGAATTCGACATCTTGTACATGACCCAAGGACTCACCACGGAGTAAAGTAACAGGCGACGAGAATGAGTTGGAAACCATCATTGTGGCAGCACCAGACTCCATGGTCAGTACTGCAAACGGCAGGCATAAACCACGACGACGAAGAAACACATCGGAGGGGGCAAACAAGACCTCCGTCAGAGGCGGCCGGGCAGGAGACGGCTACGAGGGTCCACGTTTTCGGCGGTATATCGGTGTCTGCAGCAACGACAAGTTTGTGAAGGTCGGGCATAGGGTCAGCCGAAATGGAGTCTTGCAGCGGAGTAAGAGCCACTTCCGCCCGAGAACAGTCTATGACGGCACGATGACGTGAAAGGAAATCCCATCCGAGAATAATGTCGTGGGAGCATGACGGCAGCACATAGAACTCTATGACATAAAGTGCGTCTTGAATAACTACACGCGCGGTGCACATGGCAAAAGGGGAAATGCACTGTGAGCTTGCAGTGCGGAGCACTAGTCCCGGGAGCAACATGGTCAATTTCTTGATCCTACGGCAGAGGTTCTCACAAATTACAGAAACGGCGGCCCCTGTGTCGATAAGCGCTAGTGCGGCAGTTCCTTCAATGTTTACGTAGATAACATTTCGCGGCGAAAGAGATGGAGGCCTTTGATAGTTCGAGTCGCGTGCAGCTCTTGCCTCCGGAACTGCAGCAATCAGTTTCCCTCTTCCGTAGTTGGACGGCGACGCATGGGTGATAGCGAGCGTCGTCGAGGTGATGGAGAGCGACGGTTTGGAAGGGGTGGACGATCCTCAGCGGTATACCTTGGTGGCGTACGGAACGACGAAGGAACAGGCGCGTCAAATGTGTCGTACGGGCAAGGAGGATACCGGCGACAGAAGCGGGCGACGTGCCCAGCGACACCACAGGCGTAGCAGATAGGCTTGTTGTCTGGCGTCCGCCACGCGTCCTGGCGTCGGAAGAGCGGAGCCTGAGGCCTCGTGTAAGGGGGCGTCGCAGCACGCATGGTCGTCGGGACGGTGTGGATCGGAACCGCGGGTCGTAAATACGGCGCAGGCTCTTGAGGCGGCCTAGCAGCGACAGAAGCGTAGGTAAGAGGCGCAGTGATAGGTGGTGGCTGTGGCATAGGCGGGAGGGTCTCGGCCACGTGAGTGCGAATGACCTGTTGAAGGTCCGGAGCCAAAGACGGTGTAGGCGCGTGCGTGAGAGGTAGCAAGGAGAGCTGACGTGCTACCTCTTCACGGATGAAATCTTTGATTGTGGATAGCAACGGTAGCTGATCGGCAGGATGGGGGGCCGGCTGCAAACTTGCCAAACTAGAGTGCGCACCAGGATTTGCGAGGGCTTGGCGCGCGATTGCGCGCTGCCTACGCAACTCGTCAAAGCTCTGACACAACGATATGAGGGCGTCCACCGTCGTGGGATTTTTTGCGAGAAGCATCTGAAAGGCGTCGTCCTCGATGCCTTTCAGAATGTGCTTGATCTTCTCGTCCTCAGTCATTGCGGAGCTCACACGGCTGCAAAGGTTGAGCACATCCTCGATATAGCTCGTGAAGTTCTCGCCTGGTTGCTGAGCACGTTGACGCAGGGTCTGCTCAGCGCGAAGCTTGCGCGCTGTAGGTCGGCCAAAGACGTCCGCAATGGAAGTCTTAAAGATAGGCCAAGTTGGCATATTGGCCTCGTGGTTATGATACCACAGTTGAGCGACATCAGCGAGATAAAACGTGACGTGACTCAACTTCATGGGATCGTTCCACTTGTTGTGCTCACTTACTCGCTCGTAGACAGTCAACCAATCTTCAACATCCGAGTCACCTGAGCCGTTGAAGATTGGCGGGTCCCGTTGACGGTGACCGGCGCCGCAGGTGACATGGATTGCCGAAGGTCCAGGCTGGGCAGGGTTAGCGTCAGCCATGATAACGTTGGGGACAGGGACAGATCGAAGCGTCCGAGAGCGAAGTTCCAGGTTGGTAGTGGGAACCCCAGCACTTCCACCAAATGCGACGTGGTTTATTGACGTCTGGACGACGGATAACGTCAAAAGCGAGCTCCGACAAACGGCGAGCGTCAAGCAGCCAAAATCCGGGCAAGCGCTCGCTCGAGGCACGAGACTGTCGCCAACGCTGCGGCTTGCTTCCTTGCCTTCCTTGTCTTCTTCTCCATTACAGCGCATTGAAATTTACACAGTGGCGCTCTGTTATGAGTGGTTTGAGGCAGTTAGATAAATGAGAGCATTAATCGCAGTCAAACGGTGATACACGTGTCCTTCAATCTCATGTCAGTGCAGGAAGCACGCAAACAAATTGCACCATCTTCCTCTAAAGGGGACCATGAGGCGATGCGAAGCAGCAGGAGGGGTGCACACCGCGTTTGCATCGGTTTGGTGCCAGCAGACGCTGCCTGCGTCAGCGTTGTCTCTCGCGGGTCAGGGCGTGTTCTCGTTCCTGGCGAGCTGGTAAAGCGTTCATCGAAGAAAGAACGCTTCCATAGTCGCGCCGTTCGGAGAGGAGAGGAGGAATGTCGGGAGCAGAGGATACGAGACAAGGAGAGGAGAGAGAGGAGGATGCGCAGTGCGGGTGTGGACGCCACACGGCGGATGGATGGATGGAGGGAGGTAGTGACATAGCCCCGACCAAGGAGGTTTAAAAAGAAATTCTGGAGTGGAGATTTTGTGCTAAAGGTGAAGCCGGCGGCCGCCATCTTACTCAGGGCATTGATTAACAGCATTCAAATAGCACAAAAGAAAAAGCGTTTTCCTCGCGCTTCTAACACCTTTAAAGCGATAAACTTTGCTAGGCAGACAATCCTTTATGTGCTTGTTTGTGCCACGGGTTTTTGGATGAAACATGAACGTCGCGAAAATTTGTATGCAATATCGCGGCATTGATACTTGTTCAATGGTAGTCTATTAAATCAAAACATCGCGCTTTTACATTACAATTAGTCTAGGGTTTACATTAGCAGAGGGAGGACACTGCTTGCGCCGGAGCGAGCGGACGCGCGTCGTGTCGGCTCCTGTTTCAACGAATGCTTTTGCAGCGCAAATCATTGGGCACCCACACGAATTTGGCATCCATAGATTCAGCTCGTCACCAGGAATCGCCTGACATCAAGTTCAAGGTGGGGGCACGATTTTTCACAACATTGCGATCGTTTCCAAGTCAGCCACATTGGTGGGAGAGCTAAGCCTCACAGCGGTCCGGCGTCTGCCGCCGCAGCTACCACGAACGCTGCACCACGGCAGTCGACGCGCCAACGACGCCCGACTTTACGACAGGAATGGAGGTCACAGTGGCGGGGGAACCATTTCCCGCAAAGAATTCGAAGAAAGCTCAGGATGGAGAACCGTAGGATCAAGGAAGCTACTCATCGAGCAGCCACCGGTCACTGGTGCGGAGTCCCAGCGAGGCAATAACAGCAAGAAACAATGCGAGCGACGCCTGCGACAAATCGAGAGATCAAGCCGTATGCCTCAACTACCCCGAGGTGATTATAAGATCATCATTCGACCAAAAGGTGGCCTCCGAGTTGCCGAACACGGCGCGGCCCGACTGGCAACAAGCATTTACCACGCCGCCAAAATCCCAAGAGAAGCCTAAGACGAGGACACCATCTGTCCCAATTTTCAACAGAACACCATCGTCGTGAGCACACCCACCGAGGCGCATGCTGACAAATACCAGAAGATCGCCAGCATCAAAATCGGCAACCAAACGTTCGAGACTAACGCCTACGAAGCTGCGCCCGATTGTACGTCGAAAGGCGTAATCCGCGGCATCCCGCTAGAAGACACTGCCAGGGATATCACTGCTAACGTCATTACGCCAAAGAACCCAACGGCCATCGCAGCAAAACGCCTCAGCAACACAACGGCGGTGATTGTTCTGTTTGCCGGCCTCCGAGTACCAACGTACGTCCGCTATGGTGGAGCCCTGCTGCGGTGCTCTCTATACCGAAAGCAGATAGAGACGTGCTCTCAGTGCGGTCGCCTGGGGCACCGCGCAGACGACCGCCTGTGCCGCGGCTGCGGAGTGGCGAACCCTCCGCAAGAACACCAATGCCAGCCCAAGTGCCAGCTATGCGGTGGCAACCACCAGACGGCCGACAAGGCGTGCAGGGCACGCTATAAGAAGCCTTACCTGGTGAAGCGCCGCCAGTGGGAGAGGATGCAACGCCAAGAAGAAGAAGACTACTCGACTCCAATGCTGACCAACAACAACCTCGAACACCGAGACCCTCTTCCCGCCGAGCAACCCGGACGAAGAGGCCGTTCGAGGTCCCGCAACCGATCCGGAGCAAGAAGCCGCTCGAGATCCCGCACCCGATCCCGGTCAAGATCTCGGAACCACACGCCTGGACCTGCTGGACCGCCCAAGGTGAGCTGGACAGGCGTAGTCACGCGGGCGCGCTGCTCGGGGTCCGAGGAGGCCGCGTCTCAAGGAAAATGGAAAAAGTTAGAGGCCGAAGTAGCGCAGCTAAAGCATATGTTAACTCAATGCAACCAGAAAATGCTAGCTTTAGGCGAAGAAAACAGGACTCTCAAAGAAGAATTAGGACGTTATAAACAAACACAGCAGGTTACGCCCATACCGCCACCACCCATAGCTGTCACACCCACAGAAGAAATGGAGGAAGGGGCTGCACCCCCACCGCCCAAACGCAGAGCCGAAGAGCAGGTCAATGAAAATAAACCCACGCGAGTAACAACCGAGACGAAAGTGCTAATAGAAATTCAGCAGTCAATCAAAGCATTAAATGAGTGGATGAACAACTCATCCCGAGCGATTTCAACCCTTACTGAACGCGTCGAGAATATAGCCAAAATTACCCAGCAGCAAAATGAATGCCTTCAACAAAGACTGCTCGCGGTGGAGGCATTGACGCCTCGCACGCCACCGAACGGACTGGAACCCATGGCGAGTGCGCAGCAACCTACATCGTCGCCCTATAGCGTCATACAACCGGCGACATTCCTACCCCCCACGCCTCACCATAGCTAAAAATCCTACCTACACAATTTGGCAATGGAATTGTAGAAGCTACGCAAACAAGAAAGCAAATCTATACCAATTCCTTAGTGATAAAGATAAACCCGACGTGATTCTATTACAAGAGACACACGGTCTCGCTAAATTGGCAGGCTATCGCTCGTTCGGTTATGCCGAAGGGGAGACGACCGCCCTTACCACTTTATTCAGGCGAAACCTTACAGTGAAGCAATACGATACGAAAATTACCAGCATAGATAATATTCTTATTGAACTTGTTCCGCAACGCAAGACACACGAAAGTCTCTTCATTCTCAACATATACAGCAACCCCAAACACAAAAAGCACAGGTTTCTCACGCTTTTTAAACGCGCCCTCAACATCGCCGAGCGAAATCCCATCATAATAGGCGGGGATTTCAACGCACCACACACTGCCTGGGGATACTCTTATGTGTTCCCCAAAGGCAGAAACCTGTGGCTTGACTCGCAGCAGGAGGGCTTAACACTTATCACAAACCCTAGTACACCCACCCGCGCGGGCACCAGCTCCACTAAAGACTCAACACCTGATCTAACGTTCACTAGAAACACATCGGCAACTACCTGGCAGAACACATTTGAGGACCTTGGAAGCGACCACTACATCATCGCGATACGTGTTCAGGGCGGCCCACGTAAACAAACAGGAAGACAGCTCAAGATGGTAGATCGGACCAGGTTCCGCAAATCACGCGAGAACCAGGTTCAACCCATCGACGACATAGAACGCTGGACTCACACGCTTAAACAGGATGTTAACAACGCCACACAAACTGTACCTCCCGAAGCACACCTTGAGATCGATAGCCGGCTCCTCCACATGTGGGAGGCAATGCAATCGCTCAAAAAGAGGTGGCGGACGCAGAAATACAATAGAACCCTCAGGAAACGCATAGCGCTCCTCAATCAGGAGATAGAGTCGTATGCAAATAAATTATGCCAACAACATTGGGATGAAACCTGCAATGAAATGGACGGACAATTACATTTAGGTAAAACGTGGCATTTTCTGAGATTCCTACTCGATCCAGAAGACAACAAAACCGCCCATAGACAGACCATAAACAAACTCATACACGCGTACAAGGGCACAGAGGAGGAATTTCTTCGAGAGGTAGAGCTCACCTACATCTCTCGGATTCCTCCTCAGCAGCACCCAGATTACACAGGACAGGCCAACACTGTTCTAGACGATGAATTTACCGAGGCGGATATCCGTGCCGCCCTGCACAAACTTAACACGAAATCTGCCCCGGGCCCCGACAACATTACTAATAAGACACTGCGCAATCTCGACGACGAGTCCATCACGCAGCTCACAAAATATATTAACCGCTGCTGGACCACCGGCAGCTTGCCTTCGCAGTGGAAAAAGGCCCATGTGATCCTCATTCCTAAACCAGGCAAACCACTGAATATTAACAATCTGAGGCCCATCTCTTTAACGTCGTGCATGAGCAAACTGATGGAACACATGTTCCTAGCTCGACTAACAAATTACCTAGAAGACAACGACCTATTTCCACACAACATGATTGGCTTCCGCAGGTATCTTTCGACCCAGGATGCCATGCTGCAACTCAAGCATGACATCATTGACAGCACAGGCCGCTCCACTAAGGCCATTCTCGGCCTAGATCTTAAGAAAGCGTTTGACAACATTACACACGGCACCATCCTAAATCAAATCAACACCTTAAACTTGGGACTCCGGACGTACAATTATACCAGAGCTTTTCTCACGGATAGGACGGCCACCATCACCGTAGGAGAGCTCATGTCGTCCGAGATAACCATGGGAAGCGCGGGCACCCCGCAGGGTTCCGTGATCTCTCCCATGCTGTTTAACCTCGCGCTCCTAGGCCTTCCGTCGCAGCTACAGGCAATCCCTGGACTCCATCACACCATTTATGCCGATGACATTACCCTCTGGGTGTGTGATGGCAGCGATGGATCTATAGAACAGAGATTACAGGAGGCGATTGACACAGTGGAACGGTATCTTCGAGGGACGGGACTATCCTGTTCGGCGGAGAAATCCCAGCTGCTGCTATATCGCCCCGCACTAAAAGGCCGACCACCAAAACACTACCAAACGCAGACCCACGTCGATGTAACACTCACAACAGGCGATGGTCGCATCATACCAACCGTGGATAAAATTAGAGTTTTGGGCCTGCTCATCGAGGGTAAGGGCGCAAACGGCGAGACAGTTCGGCAGGTTGACGCCAAGGTATCAAACACGATGCGCCTCATTAAACGAATCACCAATAGACACAAAGGAATGAAAGAGGCTAGTATCATCCGCCTCATCCAATCCTTTGTACTCAGCCAGATCACTTATGTGGCGGCCTATCACCGATGGACCGCCGCAGAAAAGTCAAAACTCAATAGCCTCATTCGAAGAATATTCAAACAAGCACTAGGGCTGCCGCAAAACGCCAGCACAGACTTGCTCCTTCAAGTGGGCCTACACAATACCCTTGACGAGCTTATCGAAGCGCAACAAATCTCGCAGTTCGAAAGATTGGCCAAAACTAAGTCAGGCCGAACGATTCTAGAGAATCTCGGCATCCGTTACCATGTCCAACACGGCTTCAAACACGACATACCGCGCGATATCAGAACTAAGATCACAGTTCCACCCATACCTAAAAACATGCATCCGGAATACAATCTGGGTAGACGTCTCAGCAGAGCCACAGCCATGACCAAGATCTTTGGTCGCAACGAGGATGCGGTCTTTGTCGATGCAGCACGCTATCGAGACCGCCACTGTTTCGTAGCCGCAGTCGTAGACCACACACACCAATGCAAAACAAGCGTCTCACTCGCCACAAGGCACGCAGCAACGGCGGAGGAAGTGGCTATTGCGCTGGCAATAGCCCATACCAACGCCTACTACATTATAAGCGACTCGCAAACGGCCGTGCGAAACTATGCGAACGGCAGAATCTCGCCGGAGGCATTGCGGATCTTAACTAAAGGCGAAATTCGCGAGACAGACAAATGCGTACAGATCCTCTGGTTCCCAGCCCACACCCCCCTAGGTAAGCCGGAGCTCAATCCAAACGAGGTGGTGCACAACGTGGCTCGAGGTCTCACGTTCCGAGCCGCGTTCGAAGCAGCAACCACCCGAACGGACTCCTCCGCGGCGGTGTGGGAATGGGACGATCGGCTCACTAAATTCTGCGAGATTACTCAATTAGCGACTGCAACGGCGGGAGTACCCACCACCTTACCACAAGCTTACTCGGGCCCAGTCCGTTCAATGGCGGCAGCTCCAAACACGAACTTACACGAACCCCGTCATAATGAACCACATACATCCCGAATTATATACCACCAATCTCTGCCAGTATCGTAACAGCAGAGCTACGCTAGATCATATCCTATGGGCATGTCCAGCAATAATCAGCAACACTGGGGTCGCGGCCTCCAATGAAGACCTTCGTGCGCGTTGGCGTGCGGCGCTGCTCAGTTCAAGCCTGGACCAACAACTCTGGGCGATCCAGCAGGCCGAGGAAGCTGCTGGGAGACACGGTCTCTCCGCTTGCTCCTAGGTGGGAGCCCAGGCCAGAAATCTGCAGGATTTCAATAAAGTTCTACACACACACACATACATTAGCAGATCAAGAACGCCTGAACTCATACTGGGTTTTGGACACTTAGGCAAGCTTTTAGGGCTTAACTATGGGCAAACGCCGGCTTCACTTGTTGCGGTAAGGTTCAGCGGGTGCTGCCACTCCAGCATTTTTTAAAAACCTCCTTGGCCCCGACCATAAGGTGCTTCGCATATAAAAGTTTAGGGCTCCTTCACATGTCCGTAGTCGCTGTCGCTGTTTCGAGAGGAGTCCGCTAGAGGCGCTGCGTTGCACAGATGCGCAGGTTCGTTTGAGTGGAGACTGCTAGGGGCGCTGCGGTGTCGTGAGTGAAGCGCTTTGGAGGAAGCGCTTGACTGTTTGAAGCGAGATCGGGCTGCCTTAGAACGCCTAGTTATAAAGCGAAATTCAGTAAAGAAGAAGAAAAATGCACATGCTGCGAGGAAGATAGGGAAGCGACGGAGCATGTTCTGACTGAATGCGGAAATATCCACCCAGGTGTACGTTTGGGCACTACACTACATGAAGCCTTGGGTTTTAGGGAGAACAGTGGAAAGCTGAACATACCCGCGATTGAAATAAGTAAGAGACGGTTAGAATACTGGTGGCAGAAAACCAGAGAGAACGGACAAAAATAATTATAGGGAAAAATAAGGACTTTCTGCCATAAGGGGCAGAGAACTGGGCTATGAATTTACGTTTTTTGCTATAGTATGATCGATTTCATTGAAGTAGATTTAAAAGCCACGAGGACAACTTAAAGATAGAGGGGGAAAGAAAAACATAGCATCCATCCATCCATCCGAGAGCGAACGGCGCGCGTTGACTGTGGAAACGCTCTTTCCGCGATGAACGCTTTACAAGCTCGCAAGGAACGATAATGCGCCCTCGCCCGAGAGACAACACTGATGCAGGCAGCGTCTGCTAGCGAGTTTCTTGATTGAAAAAAATTCATCCATCTCCACTAAGTGAACCGCGACGAGTGGGCGAAGCAGTAGGGAATATTCGGTGTTACCGTAAATCATACGTGACATTTCCCACTCATGCATGCAAATGAATGACAACGCGTTGTCATTTATGCTCCTGGTGTTTATGAGGTTCCTGCGCTCCCACGTCGTAGATCGTGCCGAGTTCTGGATTGTTTTTAGTTAATGCGCACGCTTCGAATCCTTATGGTTGAACTACGCACAAGAGAAATCTTCCACCGGCACTGGATTGCAGGCCAAGATCCAGTGCCTATATATTTTCGGGCGAAGCACCCTAAGGCGCTTCGCCCCTGAAAACCGACTGCTCGCGTTGCACAACCGTTCACCGGCCACCCCATAAATGATGATGATGATCGGGGTTCGGTTAAGGAAAGGACGCTAATTTCTGCAGCCCATGTACGGAGCACGACTAAGTGTCCGTGGGGGAAATGGAGTGAAGGAGATAGAAAGGAAAGAAAAGCCATAGTGGAGGGTCAGACAGACATCGAACTTTATTGTGGTCCTGAGGAGAGACTCTCAAAGCCTACAGGGGAGGAGCCGCCGCGGGCCGCTCCCACGTCGGGACGGGCAGGCCGCGCCTGACCGCCGCGTCGTGGGCCCTCTGGACTGCCCATAGCTGCGCTGTGAGTTCGGTGCTCCTAAGCGCCTTTTCCCACTCTTCTTCAGTGGTGACGTGTTCGTCGTCCTGTAACGAAGGGCACCGCCAGAGCATGTGTTCTAACGTGCAGAAGGGATCTCCGCACTCCGGACAATCGGGCTTGAATGAGTCCGCGTACCTGCTGACGCTGGCTAGGCTGGGATAGGACCCGCTCTGCAACATTCGGAATGTGGAAGACTGGGGTCTGGAGAGCTTGGCGTGGGGCAGGGGATAGACTCTCCTGCCGAGCTGATAGTGCTTGGTGATTTCATTGAATGTGTGCAACAAGTCCTTGTGGAGCCCCGCGTCCGCATCCGCGCCCGTGAGCGGCATTTCCCCGGCGCGGTGGGTGAGTTCGCGCGCACGGGTATGGGCCAGCTCGTTGGCGTTGGGAACGACGGAGGAGACCTGAGGCCCCATGTGGGCCGGGAACCATGTGATGACGTGGGGGGCGACGCTTCTGCCGCAAAGCAGGGCGGCCGCCTCCTTCGAGACCGAACCCGAAGGCCCTGACCGCCGCACGGGAATCCGTGTAGATCTGTGGCCTGCTTCTGTCCAGGAGAGCGAGGGCAACCTGTTCCGCCAGTGCCGGGGACGAGCCCTTCATCGACGCAGCGTTGAGGAGATTATCAACAACGACCGCCACGAACCGGTCCGACGAACTGTATTGGGCGGCGTCGACGAACGTGACCGATTGCGGATCTTTGGCGACGCGTCTGCCTACATTGTGTTGCGGGTGCACACTGCGGGGGAACGGTGAGACCATGATGGCCTCCCGCGCCACCTTGTCGAGTGCGCATCGCCTTTCCCTGACGGCAGTGGGATTGCAGCCCAGCACATCCAGGATTCGCCTCCCCGCAGGCGAGGAGGAGAGTCTGATGACTTGGGCCGTCTGCTGTGCCTCGACCACTTCGTCGAGGGTGTTGTGGACTCCTATCTGCATGAGCTTCTCCGTGCTGGTTCTCATAGGGACGCCGAGCACCTTTTTAATGATCTTGCGCATCAGGACCTCAAGCTTCGTTCTCTCATATCCGTGCCATCGATGTGCAGCGGCCACGTATATACGTAATGTGGCTCATTAGGAAGGCGTTGTACAACCTTAGGAGGTTATCCTCCCCAAGCCCTCCGCGACTGTTGGAGACCCTGGAGATGAGCCTGACCATGTTGTTCATTTTGGTGGCGATACGGGCGATCGTCTGTCCGTTGCAACCATTTGCCTCAATCAGCATACCGAGTACGCGGATGACTTGTACTCTGGGAATGACCTGCCCGGTGGCCGTGCGAATGTGGATGTCGACCTCGCTGAGAGGAACCTGCCCCTTGGGGATGCGGCCCCTCCTGGTCGGCCGATACAAAAGGAGTTGGGACTTGGACGGAGAAAGCCGGAGCCCCGTGCCCGCCAAGAATTCCTCTGTGCAATTCAAGGCCTCCTGTAGGGATTCCTCGACTCTGCCGTCACTGCCACCCTCGCACCACACCGTGATGTCGTCGGCATAGAGAACATGATTAACGTCGTCGACCTCAGAGAGGCGGGCGGAGAGGCCGCGCATCGCTACGTTGAAAAGAAGCGGTGATATGACCGACCCCTGAGGAGTGCCCCTTGCCCCTAGCTCGAAGGGATCAGACTTCACCTCGCCCACCCTGATAGTAGCACGTCTTCCCCGAAGGAACGAACTGACGAACCGGTGAAACCTGGAACCAAGGCTCATGTCCGAAAGGGAGTCGAGGATGTGCCTATGCGAAATGGAATCGAAGGCCTTTTCGAGATCCAGTGCCAGGATACCCCTGACGTCTCTGGTGTCCATATCGATGATCTGGTGTTTAATAAGTTTCATAACGTCCTGAGTGGACAGGCACGGACGAAAGCCCACCATGTTGTAGGGGAGGAGTTCGCATTCTTCGACATACCTAGATATCCGGTTGTGAACTACGTGTTCTGCAACCTTTCCCACACACGAAGTGAGCGAGATCGGTCGCAGGTTGTTTAAGCCGGCGGTCCGAGCTGGCTTAGGTATCAGAACTACCGATGCGAGTTTCCATTCGTCCGGGACGACACCCGAGTCCCACACGCGATTGATCTCGTCCGTTAACGTGGCGATGGCCTTTTCATCCAGATTTCGAAGCAGCCTGTTCGAAATACCGTCTGACCCAGGGGCCGATCGGCCGTTAAGGTTTAAAAGCGCTTCCCTGACCTCGTTCACAGAGAACGGAGCATCCAAGTCCTCCCCTGGATGCCTCGGCAGTGTGGGTAGTCCGCGTCGCACGAGGGTCCCGTGGGTAGGTATCTGGCGGCTAACGACCGGAGAATGTCATCCTCTGTGGAGCCCTCCCGTTTGGCTTCGTGCAGAATCCTATCCATAGCTAGTCTCTGATTGGACTTCGAGGCCGATTCGTCCAGAAGCTGCTTCAGGAGGTTCCACTTTCCTCCCGTGCGCATTTGTCCGTCGACCGAATTGCAAACCTCGTCCCACTGCTGCTTAACGAGCGCACGACAGTGTTCCTCAATGGTGCGATTCAGTTCGGCTATCCTCTTACGTAGCCTACGATTGAGCCGTTGCCCCTTCCACCTGGCCAGGAGAGCAGCCTTGGCCTCCAGGAGGTGGGCTAGACGACTGTCCATCCTGTCTACCTTGAGGTCAGTGTGGACTGTCTTGGTGGCGGACTCGACGTCTGTTTTCAATTGCGACAACCATTCGTTAAAGTCTGCGTGATCCCCCGTTTTGCCCTCTCTGATTTTGCGGAATAGGTCCCAATCCGTGACCCGAAATTCGCGGGGGGGTCTGCTCGACACCTCGAAGGAAGCGGCCAGAACGAAGTGATCGCTGCCCAGGTTCTCATGCAGGTTACGCCACGAGGTGGGCCCCACCCCCTTGACGAACATCAGGTCCGGGGTGGAGTCTCTAGTGATCGAAGTGCCCATTCTGGTAGGGAAGGACGGATCCGTCAGGAGTACGAGCGCGTGATCAGCGGCCGCCTGCCAGAGGTCACTCCTCTTCGCGGTTGACGACGGGTAGCCCCACTCGAGGTGCGGGGCGTTGAAGTCTCCCGCGACCACCAGTGGCGCGCCCGCAGCCAGCCCCGTGGCCTTTGCTACGAGGGACGCGAAGCGGTGTCTTCGGTCCCTGGGCGAACTGTACACGTTAAGGATAAAGTTGCTGGATTTTAGCCAGGCGTTGGGAATGATTTCGATTAGCGAATGCTCAACCTTGCTTTGGTCCATGCGCATGGATTTTACGACAAATGAACATCGTTGGGACACAAGAAAGCTGATGCCCCTCTTGCCTTCAGAAAATACGGAGTGAGACCTGTAACCCTGCAGTGAAACCGCCTCTCTTACAGTTTCTTGTAACAAAATGACGTGTGGCTTACACTCGCGTGAGCGAACGAACTGTTGCAGGACCGCCTTTTTCGGCAGAAACCCGGCGCAGTTCCACTGCCAGATTAGAAATTCGTTATCCTGACCCGCCATGATTGGAGCTTTGGCTTGACCCTTCATGTAGTGAATCACGTCTAAAGCCCCATACTTCTGAAAGTAGGCCAGTGATAACTCCGCCTGAAGACACGGGGATTGATGCTCCGAGACCGACCCTAGTTTCAATAGTGTTGACTCTGCCCGTGAGAGCAGCCACCGCCTCTACTAAGGTCATGACTGCGCCTTGGAGGCTCTGTACCGACTCCCTGACCTCCTTCATGGAATTTCTAATCTCACTTCTGAATTCCTCGAAGTCCCCTTCACCCTCAGCTGGTGCCGTGAGGGCCCGCTTTTTGGCTGACCGTGCCGGCGTCGGCGCTTCTGCAGGAAGCTCTCTGGGAGCCGGCGCGGGCGGCGCGGACGAACCCGACCTGCGAGGGGACTGGAACTCGGCCCTGAGCTGCTCCAACGCTGCTCTGAGCTGCGCGTTCTAGCATCGCTCTGCTCTGGCGGTGAACCAGTCGTTACCTTTGGAAGCTGCTTGACTCGGTCGGCCCAGGCGGTGTCCTGGATCCTGACTCTCGAGCGAGAGCGCCCCCTGGAGCTGGAGCGCCCTCTGGAACGGCTGCGGTGGCTGACTGGCGTGGCGGAGCGCGCTCTCGTGGACGCCCTGGGTACACTAGGATCACGTGTTCGGCAGCTGGTCGCCACTTGCGGGGAAGGCGCTTTCTCGGCGCGCTTTCGCTGTCTCCTCCTGCGACGGACGACGTATGGCACTTGGAAGCGTTGCCTGCAGGCCTTGTCCGCCGTGAGATGACGCCCCCCGCAGAGGGCGCACGTGGGCGAGCACTCGTGGTCTTTCGCGGGGGACGCGATTCCGCATCCCCTGCAAATCGTTTTCTCCGGGGCCGGGCACACGTCGGCACGGTGACCCAGCCTCCCGCAGGCGTAGCAAATGTCCGTCTGGCGTCTGTAAAGAGTACAGCGAAACATGCTGGCGCCGCAAATGACGTAGTTCGGCACTTTGAGTCCGTCAAAAAGGACGACGATCGTGGTGGTGTCCTTGATGCGCTTCACCTCGAGGGCCTTAGGCCTAAGTTCCTCGGCTGGACAATCATGTCCCGCAACTGATTGTGGTCGAAGTCGAGGTCGACGCCCCGCACGATTCCCTTGCACGTGTTATCCGGCGCCGCTAGGTACGAGTTGACTTCGTATCGGGCGGACCCGATGAGTAGAGCTTCTACCTTCGCGTAAGCGCGGGCGTTCCTCTCCGTCGGCGTACTCACAACAAAGATGTTTTGGACCACGTTGGGGCAGACAATGTCCCCCTCCGTCTCAGCCGGGGCGAGTTGAGCGGCCATGGCCAAAGCCTGTGTCACCTTGATCTGACTGATCCTCCTGACGTCAAGCCCACCCCTAGGGCGGACGATAATCCTAAAGTGCTCCCTTGGCAGGTGAGGGAGCCTCGAGGCCGCGGTGAGGCGTTTCTTCACGCCGCGGGCGGCGGGGCCCGCCGCGGCCGCTGCCACATTGTGTCGAACTTTCCCGGCCACTGGCGCCGGGCTGGCTTTGCGACTTGCGCCTAGAAATGGCCGTGGTCCATCCGGGCTGCAGGCATTCTTCGGGGGTGATGTCCTTCCCCTCGACGGTCACTTGCATGGACATTGTTGGGAGCAGCGGACGCGCGGCGGCGTCCGAGAGCTACGCCCGGCCGCGCGTTCCCCGAGAAAGTAGGCCTAGCATCCGTGCGACGAGATCGGAAGCAAGAAGTCCAGAAAAGTGGAGAAAAGACCACCCACCGGCGAAAACTTGCTAGCGGAGCGTTCCTCTGGACGAATTGTGAAGAATGATGCAAAAATTCGCTGAAGATGAGATGTTTTAGGGGCGAAGCTCCTTAAGGCGTGGGTCGTGCGTCCCTAGTAGTAGGTAGCCACCGGCGCGTGCCTGCCGGGAGGCACGCACGCGCCGAGGGCGAGCGCGTGGCTCCCGGCACGCGCTCGCCCGCGAGAGACAACGTTGGCGCGGGCAGCGTCTCCTAGCGAGTTTCTTGATTGAGAAATACCGACTGCTCGCGTTGGAGAAGCGTTCACCGGCGACCCATATATATATATATATATATATATTGTCATGTGTTAACAGTAAAAAGCTCGCCGTGCCTAGGGCGCTCGCGCTGGGAGCGCAGGACAAGGGACGAAGAGAAAGAGGAAGTCAGATTAGAACAGCCGGCCTGCACCAAAGGCGCTGTGTCTGTCTCGTTCTTCTTACAAAATATATATATATATATATATATATATATATATATATATATATATATATATATATATATATATATATAGGCACTGCATCTTGACTTGCAATGAAGTGCCGGTGGGAGATTTCACTTGTGCATTGTGCATAGTTGAACCGTGAGGATTCGTAGCATGCGCGAGATGTCATAAAACTAGATGGCGGTACTTGTAGTTGATGATGAAAGATGCGAGATGTTATAATAGTTTGATGACATTTACTCAAGTGTTTCACATTTAATTGTGGGGCGAATTCCACGGAAGAGTTTCACGGTTTACCGATGATTCCTTCCGGAGCTTCGCCCCACTCATCATCATTCACCCCGTGAATATGCTGTGATTTTTTTTTCTCGACCGAAAACATTTACCGAAGCGAGAGCCGATGTTTGCGCGTCCGCACTAGTCGGCGCCCCCTGGCGGTCTGCATAGTGGAGGGCTCCGGAAATTTAGACCACCTGGGGTTCTTTAACGTGCAGTGGCATCGCACAGCACACGGGCCTCTGGCATTGTCGCCTCCATCGAAAATGCGACCGCCGCGGCCGGGATCGAACCCGCGTATTTTGGGTGGCAGCCGAGCACCGTAACCACTACACCACCGCGGCAGACAACGGCCACCCCGTATATATAGGCACCGGATCTTGACCTGCAGTGTAGCGCCGGTGGGAGATAAGCATTCGCAGCGGGCGCGTTAACTGAGAGTAATCCAGAACTCGGCACGATCTACGACGTGGGAGCGCAGGAACCTCATAAAGACCATGCAGGAGCATAAATGGCAGAGCGTGTGTAAATATACACACACGTTGTCACTCATTTACATGCACGAGTGGGCAATGTCACGGGTGAGATTTACGGTAACACCGAACGATCCCCAGTGCTTCGTCCACTCGTCATGGTTCACTTTGTGGAGATGCGTGAATTTTTTATTGCGCGTAAAGGAAGCCTGGTACGCCATCCATCGGGGCACTGACGTCACCCACCCTCACAGTTTGACTTCCTCTGGGGTTGTCTCCGTCTGGTTTATTGCGATAGCAAATATATGGACAGTCTCGGCTGGTTTTTGCCGTCGCCGCCGTCATGAACCGTATATATATATATATATATATATATATATATATATATATATATATATATATATATATATATATATATATAGCAGTCATGGTGGTGAATAGGCCCTAGGCGTGAAGGCAGAGATGAGTAGTAGACCCTCGGAATTGGCAGCAAAAATGCGGAAAGCGTTTATTCAACGTTTCAGCCGGAGACCGGCCTTCATCATCAGATTCCTGATGAAGGCCGGTCTCCGGCTGAAACGTTGAATAAACGCTTTCCGCATTTTTGCTGCCAATTCCGAGGGTCTACTACTCATATATATATATATATATATATATATATATATATATATATATATATATATATATATATATATATATATATATAAATCGGGGAAGAAGTTCCGTGGGTCCGGTTCAAAAGTAGATTAGAAACGAATTGCACACTGCATTTCGTTTCTAATCGACATAAATAGGGCCATGGCCTCAGAGACTAACGCGCGCGGGAGTTGCCGGTGCACCAAGTCTCGGAGTTCGCGCCGCTTCCGTCGTCCAACGGCCTTTGAAGTCTCGAAGGAGTTGTGGGGTGCTCCGTTGACTCGATAGACTATCGACTCGACGGCCATCGAAACCGCTCGTGTAGCAGCTCAAACTTGACCTTTGAGTCGATCGTTCGAAGGCCTTCGAAACGCCCGTGTGACACCAGTATAAGTTCTCTTCTGTCTACAATGTTGGCATTGCTGTTACGCGACTGAAATTGTTCTGTATTGGTTCTCGTTCATTGTTCAGTATTGGCTACAACAACAACAACAAATATCCACACATATCCACAGAGTGAATGATGATGAGTGGGCAAGGCTCCGGAGGTTCATCGGTCGCGCATCGAACGATCGATCCATCCAATGAGAATCGAGCTGAGATGCGCCTCTAGCGATATCCGATTAAACGAGAGCAATGCACCTCCATCCAATCAGATTCGAACACAACGCCGCGCTCTCCTATCACACTAGAGCACGCAGCGAGCCATCTATCGATCAATTCACGTACTAAGCAGCACCGCAGCGCCATCTACGACGACGACGCCGTAGATGGCTACGACGACGACGACGCCGGACTATAGCCTATGCCCTAAGAAGGGGGACTGCTACTGCGCACTGAGTACTGACACCAATTTTCGAAGCTGAGTTTACTACACCATACAACTCTCCTGTATGCGTAGACAGCTCTGAGCAAATGTTAAGCTCAGGAAACGCTGATAACATATTTTAATTTGACGTCAAAATCAATATTCACATGGCGTGCCTACTGACATCGACACTATTGTGACGTCAGGCTACAGTACAAATTTTGGTGACTTCACGCAGCAATATGGCAAGTTGTGATGACGTCAGGTACAAGAACATGCAAAATGGCCGCTCGCGCGTCACTCTCGGTCGTCTGCTCTCGCCGTTCAGTCGCCGTAGCTGAGTGCCCGTGAAGGGAGTGAGCGAAGTCGAATTACCCTCTATCGTCGTGTGTGCCCACGTATAATCGAAAGGCAAGCTCGCTATGGTGCCGGCATTTTGCCCCTGAAATGCTGCGGAGGTCTCGGAGGCCATCTTAGCTTATCGCGGCCTCCGGAGCCACGCCGACACCGACCGTGCGTGCCGTACGTTGCATCTTGCACTGTGCCGAAGTATTTGCTGTCGTCGCGGTGTCGCTATACAAAACTTTGTACATCGTAGACCCCGCACTTGCCGCAGGCGCTGTGTGCGAGAGACCACTGGGCGAAAACGTCACGATTTTTTGCGGGAGCACGTCACGAGGAGCTCATTACTATGCACATACTGTGTCGTGACGTCAGGCTACAGTAGGAACCGAAACCAGCTTTTAAAGGCATGCTGTAAATAACTTTTCACGGCGCGCTCACGCTTACCAGTACTTTTTCTGGGCTCTGGAGGGCCTGGCCTTTCATTTCATGCAAAAAAACGCCAACTGAAAATTTTCGTGGCAGTACTCCTTTAAGTAGCAGCTTGTGTACTCCGCTGTTTCACTTACACGCATACGTGCGTTTAAGTGCTTGCATGTCATGTTCCATAAAACGCAAGGCAGTTAACTGGCTCAGTTAGCCAAGCTATGCCATGCACGCCGCTTGAATAATGTCACGATGTTTGACGAACGCCTATATTAAGTAAGCGTTGTAATACGCATCGCTTTCTTCGCATGATTACTTGCGTGGCAAGGAAAGGTTTAGTTTTATGCTCATGAACAAAGGACGTTTGCTTCAAGCGAAAAACGTCTGTTATTTCCCGTCATGCTCACAATCACATATCGTGAGTCGATATCGCTGCAGCACTGAGTTTACACGTCGATGTCTCCTGCTTGTTCAATAAGAGGCGTTGGCCCTACACATGAAGTGCACAGCAGCAGCCGAACTGAAATAACTGTGCTGAACCTGATGACGACATAGCTCAAGGATTTTAAGAAAGAGCAAAGACAAATAATGCTATAACTAATACTTTTATGCTTGGATAAGAATACATGAAAGCATTCAACACTGCAGGAAACAAACATATTGAAGGATGTGTGTGTCGTACGCGCGCATGTAAAAGCGCAGTGGCTAGCCGACGACGCAAGGAGCTATCCACACGTAAGAGCTTCGTCCACTTGCCTCTAGGATGATGGTGATGGCGATTGTAGTTCGGTTAGGAAAGGACGCTAATTTCTGCAGCCCATGTAGGGAGCACGGCTAAGCGTCCGTTGGGGGTGGGAGATAGAGAGAAAGGCCGTAGTGGAGGGCTCCGGAAATTTAGACCACCTGGGGTTCTTTAACGTGCACTGACAACGCACAGTACACGGGCCTCTGGTGCCGACTATGTTCGATCTCAATGCCAGTCTCTTTCACTCCCTTTCTCCTACCCCCACGGACGCTTAGCCACGCTAAAGAAGCGTTCATTTACGAGAAATCCGTATGGATTTCCTTGTAGCCTTGTGCTACAAAACGGGTGGATGCTAATTTTCCCTTTCAGTAGGCCTACATACGGAAGAGGGCAATACCATATTATCTTTCGCAGCAAGTGTATTGTGAGGTACCAGACGATTAATTTTTCTGTGCGTTTGTAGTATCTGTATACTGTTTTGTGACATTAATGAGAACGGGGAGTCTTTCCTGGCATATTTTCCGTGTATAAACCTCACAGCTTCTCCCTGGACTGGCTCAAGTTTCAGAATGTCATTTTTGGTATGTGGGTCGCAGATTTCAGCAGCATATTCTAATTTTGATCTTACGATTGGATATTATAAGCTAACTTTTTAGTTCTTATAGGCGTGTGTTTAAGCTTCCTCTGTACGAACCACACTTTTTGAGCAGACATCTGAGATATGTGTTGTACATGTTAGCTTATTGGTAAGAGTAATGCCAAGATACTTATATCTTTCGACTTCGTTTAGAGTTCTGTTTTCAAGCTAATAATGAAATTTTCTGGGAGAGCTTTTTCTTGTTACGCGCAAATTAGCGTCCTTTCCTAACCGAACCACAATCATCATCATCATCAGTTGCGTTGCGACGCGCTCTGCTCCACGAACGCAAAGACGCTCGCCTTTCGCACAGCGAAGCGTGCGTTCACAAAACGATCCACTGTTTGTGTTCAGTGCAGCGGAGAGTCGTTCGAGAGCAACTCTCGAGTATCCCTGTGGAGGTGCAGAGCTGATGTACATGTCACATGTGTAGAACATCCAACCCCCTCGATTCGTTTCGTTTCTGGAACGACTTTCCCATAGTATTTGCCCCAAGTCGCTTACGTTTATGTTCTAAGCACATTGCTGCCTATGCTCGAAGGCACTTTCGTGTTATACCGATTTCAGGTGCCACACTGTTTTTTAACAACTACGCTGTTCACGCCGGCCGTGTCCGCAGAGCAACCGTTACGTGCCCATACGGCACTGTTATGACCAGAGTGTCGGAACGGAACGAAAAACGAAAACGAAAAAAACGATATTTTTGACTGGAACGAAAACGTAACCGGAACGTTATTTATTATTTCGTTCCGGAGCAAAAACGAAATATTTTTTATCGTTTTTCGGTTCACGGGAAAGCTTTGCGATCCGGAACAATCGAGGTCGTGCAACGTGAAGAACATCATCAACGGTCATCGCCCTCTTACTAGAAATGCTGGACAAGGAGCCACGCCTTCCAAGAAGCACGAATGTGTTGAAATTTTGGGACGAGCGCAAAGAGCGGCAACCGGAGTTGCACATGTTAGCACAAGTGGCCCTTGGTGTGCCAGCCACACAAGACAGCGTTGAGAGGGCTTTTTTGGGCGCTCAAGTTCATTTTGTCAGAGCAGCGGTCTCGCTTATCGGCGAGTACACTTGACGACCTACTGCTTCCAAAATCTCGTGCCCCCCCCCCTTCCCCTTGACGAAAATTCGGAATTCAAATTTGAGGAAAAATAAATACCAAGTTTTCGTTGTGTCCTTGCTTCGAAACTTCTTTGGGACTTCCCTCATAGTCACATCGTGGCTTTGGGACGTAAAACCCCAACAATTATTATTGCGTTTTTATGTATTAGTTCAGTATTCTTTGCTGTTTTTAAAAGGTACCTTTAATGTTAAGTATGTTGTTCGTTTTCCTTATTGAAAAAAAACGACGTTATGAACCGTTACGGAACGTTTTCTTTTTGTTCCGGAACGAAAACGGAACGGAACTTTTTTCTGTGGAACGAAACGAAAACCGGAACGAAAAACATTTCGTTCCGACACCCTGACGACCGGCTGTGTGCAGCGCTGGTCGAGAGATGTTCTCCGATGATTGTGGTTCGGTTAAGGGCGCTAATTTCTGCAGCCCGTGTTGTTGGGAGCACGGCTAAGCGGACTGAAAGAGGTCGGTGTGCGTGTCCGCTAGGGGCGTTAGTGCAACGCGTGCACCGGCGGCGAAAGCCACGCATGCGTCACCCTCTGATGCATCGCGCATCTCAAAGGAAACCGAAGAAAGCGGGTCGCGTGTTGTCCGCCGCCTTTTGTCTTCTGAAGGCGCGCGCCTGCTTTCCGCGCATGGTCTGATCATGTAAATTACACGTGCTGCCAAGAATTTTGCAGTGAAACGGGCTCCATCGCATTGCCCCGAGGTAATCCAAAAGGAATGTTCCAAGATTAAGGCGGACAAGCAGAACATGTTCAAATTACAAGCTCGATATAGGAGCACTCTTTCGCATTTCACTCACCCAAAGACGTGTTCGCTGCTTCCATTCAAAACGTGGCGTGTATCTTGCGGGACCGCTGTCCGTTGTGGCCTTCATATAATGACCGCGCTTTTTGACGGCGTCGTTGCCTTGGGCACCAGTTGCACACAAGGTAACATTGTAATGCACAAATTTATCTCTTTCAGTAGCCTTAGCAAGGTGTTGATGTCAAAATTCATTACAGTCATTTCGTTCGTAGCATGTGCGACAAGCATCCTAAGCATCCGTACTTTTCCCAGCGAATCAGAACCGGCAACGCAACCAATATACTCGCAGAAGATGTACGACGCTGCAATCGGCGCGGGTCCGCCGCGCTGATGTAGCGGTTACGGTGCTTGGCTGCCGCCCAGAAGACGCGGGTTCGATTCCGGCCGTAGCTATCGTATTTTCTATGGAGGAGAAAATGCAACCGCAGGTGGTTCCCTCCACTACAACTTTTCTCTCCTTCAGTCCCTTTCTCCTACCCCGACGAACATGGGCTGCAGATTAACCGAACCACAGTCATCATCAGTCCTCCAGGTGAAAACTCAGATTGTAATACGCTCGCCGCTGCGGTCATCCTTGAGTTCCGCACAGTGGTGCCAACCTAAGTGACAGCCTTTACCCTCAAGGAACCCCTAAATTGTTCAAAATTTCCCTAGAGAGCCATTTTCATGTCGTTAATTTGGCTAATTTGCAATTAAAACAATGTAATTGCAATTCGCTCTATGGCGAATTTGTTCGCAACTTTGTTGGAGGAACAAGTCTGCTCGTTTAATTGTACATAACAGGTCTGCAGAGAGATCTCTGCTCTTTTCCGTGGTGGCGGTTAGTTTCTGATTGACCACGTTTGCGGTCAGTGTAGAAATTCAGATGTCCCATTTTACTGCTACACGGTAGCTCATTATTTGGATCAGTTTCCCATACCGGGACCCTCGATCTTGTACTGGATGAAAGCAATATACTTTGATCAGGTTCCCATGTGGCCAAGCATTTTTGGTTATACATTTTCACTAACTTTCTATTCGGTTCACCCTGCGTCAAGTCTGCTGGTCCGGAAGTTGCCATTTGATATGGAGTACCACGGCAACATGTTGGCGCACTGTGCGAAGACAGGCGTAGTTCATGAAAAGGTTGTAATGTACCAGCAATCTCAACTTATAATTGTTCATTGTGCGGTGAAGGAACCCTGCGTGAACTAGACGCGTTTCTCTATGCACTACTAAGCAAAATGGCTTTTTCGATCCCTGCTTCGCTGAACACTCACAAAGAGAAAGTTTTGTTTTTCGTTGTCGGCAGACAATTATGTCGCATTATTACTTCCTTCGCCCCCCTCTCAGCTCCCCAGGACGCCGATGCTCTTCTAAGTAAGAAATAGAGCGCAGCAGAAATTCTTGTTACTAAGGCATTTATTTACTAAAGTATCGTTGTGAGGATACACAAGAATCCCTAGGTCTCACAACAAAGACGCCAAATCCCCAAATGACACCAGTGCACCCTGTATCTAGGAATAAATCCGTATGGCTGGCATTAATGGTCCCACATCAAGCAAGCGTACTCAACAACAGCAACGTGCGTGGCTCGCGTTTCAGGACTCGAGTTCTCCGGAGCAAGCCGAGTGACATCGCCACCTAATGGCCTCGACACTGCGTGCCTCCTAGCTTGAGGCCGATGAAGCTAGGCCAGATAACCTAAGACTGATAAGTCAAGCCTAAATGGGCTGTATGACCAACAATGTTAATTAAGCTAATGCTGATTACACCAAGCCTAATTAGGCTAGGTAAAGCCAATTATGACTAAGCTAATATTAATTACGTCAAGTGTGATAAAAATGACGAGCGTAATAAACAAATACTAATTAAGGGAAGCCTAAGTTAAGGCAAGCCCAATTGAGCTAAGGCAGCTTGCCAAGTGAGACCTATAGGAAAACCATGTCAAGCTCGAAATCGACCAGCTTCGCTGTTTGAAGCCTTGCTCGAGCGAAACGATCGCTGCCTGTTCGGGTAATCTACAACACCAGATAAGTTATGACTTATCTCTGTGGTTTCTTCATCACCCTCGCATAAAGGCATAAAAGGGCACTATCTCGTCGTTCTACCGCACGGCGATGTCACCTTTAGAATGTACCTTGCAACGGCGTCGTGACCCATCCGACATGGGACCTATGCTACGTAGCAGAAGTTTATTGTCACATCGCGATCAGGATCTAGCGTTTTTAACATGTGCAGTTAAGGACAGAGGCCGTTTGGACTATGCTAAAGTGTAAGGCACTGCTAGGATTTCGATATATCACGAGGCAGCTAAAGGCTCGCACAAAAGCACGTTCAAGTCTGATGTCAGCATTTGAACAAAGGACCTCGCTTACATGCAGCGCGTCGTTACGGCTGAAGAGCAGGTCATGTTAGCAGAAGTTGCGTCGTGGAAGTAATGAATGCATGCATGGTGGTATCAATTAGTTGAATATGCTTCCAATACAGGCATTTTAGTCTGGCGTGACATCCTTACTGACAATAGCTTTTATGGCGTAGATCAAATGGCCGCATGATGGCTCAACCAACACCAGAATGAAGGGAGACCGACTAACGTTCAGTGTTATCGCCTTGTTTGATTTCAGCGTCGACTCCGTGGAACTTGAGTTCCGATCGACCGCGGCGTTGATGACGTAAGCCCTTTGGCTTAGCAAAACATCAGCCACAAATGCTGAAGCCTTCATTCTTGAGGAATACGCGCAGATTTTGTTGTAGCTTATAGTTCTTCAAGAGCGTGGATGCTGATTTTTCGCTTCTATAATCACTTCCCCGCCTTGCGGATTTCTGCAAGGTGGAATCATTTGCCGCACAGAAACATTAGTTTCCTCAGCCTAATTGCGCGTTCTTTTCGTTACGTTCAAAATTTCTTCGAGTTGTATACACTAAAATATCATCATTACGACCCCAATGGACACGTTTTCCAGGATATTACAACGCCTCCACACCACGTTCCCCGTGTGTGTGTGCGCCAGCACCGTATGAACACACCTTTGGTTAGGAGTACAGTCCGTCGTTAAAGCAAACGCGCGTGCTTGCGTTACGGTGCTGTGTTTGTTTTTGAACGGCTGAGATAAGAAACAGAGCAGAGGCACTTGCCTGCATGAAGAGGATCTCGTCAGGCCACGGGTCCTGGGTCACTGATGTCTCGAACTGGCTCTCCCTAAGAGGAACGCGAGCGGAACAACAATCAAACTCCACGTTTGCAGCTTTTTTTTTTTCATCAGGTTTCGTATCAATTGTGCCACAAATGCAGTGCAGCTGCTGTCGGTGATATCCCGCTAGTGGTGACGCGCCTAATTTAGAAGAAATGTATTATGTTCGGCTTCCGGCAGAAGACACGGCAAAGAAACTCTCAGGCGTGCTCAGGGAACGGTGGCAGCGCTCTTGTTTTTCGACCTTTCCTGCTCTTCTTATTCTGCGTCGTCTTCTTCGGCTGCGTAGTCATTCTTTTTTTTTTCCTTGTCGATGAAATCACTGCCGGTGGCTGACGACACATTAAGCGAAGAGGCTGCTATTTATTAAGCCCATGTACATGATGAGAGAAGGATAGATAAACGATGGACAGAACGACGGAATGCATACCAAGAGAGGGCAAGCGTAGCCGCGGACGATAGAGAGTAAGATGGGGGGACGAAATCAAGAAATTCGGAGGCGTCAAATGGAATAAGCTCGCGCAGGACAGGCAAGAGTGGAGAGGATTGGCAGAGGCCTTTGTCCTGCAGTGGACATAAGATGCGCTGATGAGGATGATGGCATTTCCTTCGACAGCGTCGTCGCAACGGTATCGTAAGGAATACATTACCTCTCCGAAGGGAGCCCTGCACTCCGAATGCCGGAGCGCGGCACACTGTACCGTCCTCACAGAACGGCTTAACCACGCTCTCGGTGACGTGGCCGAGGTGCATGTGGCACATCGTATATCACAGTATAACTGGTACCGCATTTTTGCTTTTGTCGAAGGCGTGCGCAGGGTTGAGACGTGGCCCGTCTCGAGGCCTACGACCACTTGCGGACGCCAGTCACTGGAAAAAAATTACAGCTTATCCACGGAGTGTATGATGATGAGTGAGCGAAGCTCGCGAGTTTCATCGTAGGTCGTGCCGAGTTCCGGATTAATTTAGTTAACGCGCACGCTACGAATCCTCATGGTTCAACTATGCACAAGTGAAATCTCCCAACGGCACTTCATTGCAAGTCAAGATCCAGTGCATATATATATATCTGGGTTGCCGGTGAACTTCTCCAACGCGAGCAGTCGGTATTTCTCAATCAAGAAACTCGCTAGGAGACGCTGCCTGCGCCAACGTTGTCTCTCGCGGGTGAGGGCGCGTTCTCCTTCTTTGCGAACTGGTAGAGCGTTCATCTAAGAAAGAGCGCTTCCATAGCCAACGCGCGCCTTTCGCTCTCTCTCTGTCTCTCTCTCTCTCTCTCACGAGACAGCAGAGGCACGCGCCGGGAGAGAGAGAGAGAGGCACGCGCCGGGAGGCACGCGCCGAGGGCGAGCCTCCGACGCTGCTGAAACCACCCACGGTGCCACTACCCATGGTGCCACTACCGACGCTGCTGCTGCCGCCGCGGCGCCTCCTGGCGCTGCCGCTCCCGTCCCTACTGCTCTCAACACTCCCGCTCGCGACGCCCTTGCTACTGACGACCCTGTCATTGACGCCCCTGCTCCGGACGCTTCTGCTTCCGGCGCTTTTGTTTCCGGCCTTCCTGCTGAAGGCGCCCGTCCTGCTAACTCTTCCGGTCCCACCGACTTGGCCCTGCCTTCTTCCGACTGCACCACTTCGGCCCCCAACGCGCCAGCTGGAGGCCCTCATGCTTCTAATCCTCGAGCTTCCGGCACCCAGTGTTCCAGGTCAAAAGTTTCCAGAGCCCTCACTACGTCCGCCCCGACTACAGTCTACCATGCACTGGCCGAGGACACTCGCTACAACCTCCGAAAGAAACGCCCAGACACCGTAAGGAACCCCTCCTATTGACTACAAAAGTCGCTGCCTAATTACAGTTCATGCCCCAAATTTTCGGATGAATTTCTACGCATTAGAAAAGTTGTCGAGAAACGTATTCGTTCGGAGCTTCATGTTAGTACACTAAAAACCTATATCGCGTCCTCCACTGCTCCACGTGGTCTCCGTATCAATGTAAATCCTGCAACGTCCAAACTGTCTAGTAGCAACGCTGCAAAGTGGGGCAGCATATCAGCAAAGGCAGCTCTGGAGTTTACGCGTGTTGTTTTGGATCACCACCAATCTGTCCTAAAATCAGTAACCAATACGGAAAAACAATTAATCAGCCACTCTAATCTATCTTCGGAAGAATTTGCAGCCCTTGAGGCGTACAAGGAGAAAAAGTGGAAAGAGATTAGCTGTGTCAAGTCAAAAAAACTTGCGCGCGACAAAATTCCTCTGTCCGCGCGATCCCAACTTCCGTTGCCTCTCCCTTCTCAGCTCCACACATCCATTGTAAATCTATCAGACTTCACCCTGACTCATGAAGACGAGAGTGCCCTATCACACGGCCTAAATTTCTGTCCCGCTTCAGGTGGCTTTAATGAGTTTCAGTTGTTGAAGGACTTGGAAAACTTTGCCCGCAACATGAGGCTTAAAGAGTACTTCCATGACCGGCCAAAAGATCCCGAACGAGATGGTAATTTGCCCTCGCAAAATCACTGGACCGCCCCGACTCAGAGAGATAACTGCCTTGATATATACATTAAGGCAGTCCAAAAAGATGTCCTGCAGGCTTACAATAGCCAAAAGAACTTTCGTCGCAACCTTTCTGGAAAAGAAACTGCAGCTATAAAAAACTAGCATCTCAACCTGACATCATTATAAAGCCCGCTGACAAGGGCGGTGCCATCGTGATCATGAACAAGACTGATTACATTACCGAAGCCGAAAGACAACTAGCAGATAGCTCCTTTTACCGTCTCCTTGATATCGATCCAACTCCCGAGTTTAAAATTGTCTTGAAAGAAACCCTGTCCCGTCTGAAAATAGATAACAGCACAGCCAAGTCAATAGTTCCACTCAGCCCTGTACCAGGTCGATTTTATTTACTGCCGAAAATTCAGAAACCGAACAACCCAGGGCGACCTATCATTTCCGGTATAGGATCTGTAACCGAAAACCGGTCAAGCTACGTTGATAACATCATCAATAAGATTCCTGCCACATTTCAGTCCTTCATAAAGGACACAACACATTTTTTAGCCGATATAACTGATATCAATGTCCCTCATGGTGCCTTGCTCGTTACCTTAGATGTGGCGTCGCTTTATACTAACATTCCTCACTCCGATGGCATCCGGTCAGTAGTGCAGGTTTTCGAACAGCAGAACCCGTGTGCTAAAATTGACGGTCCGACACTTGGTATCCTTTTGAAATTAATACTTGAACTTAACAACTTTGAATTCGATGGCAGACACTATGTTCAGATAAACGGGACCTCAATGGGCACACGAATTGGTCCGAACTATGCTAATATATTTATGGGCGTATTAGAAGATCAGTTCCTTGCTAACCAACCATTAAAGCCGTTTTACTATAAGAGATTCATTGATGATATTTTTCTCATTTGGCACCATGGCGAAGCAGAGCTTCTGTCATTCATTTCTAGTTTTAATAGCGCGCATGAGGCCATAACTTTCTCCCACATTTACTCACCAAATACGATTAATTTTCTAGATGTGACTGTATCAATAAAGAATGCCAAACTTACCACTAATTTATACCGCAAGCCTAGTGACAGACCTCAATACTTACACTTTGAAAGCAGCCATCTTAAACACTGGAAGACTAGCATCCCTTATGGACAAGCCATTCGCTTTAAACGGATATGTTCAGACGAGCGCAATTTCAACCGTAACTGCACCGACCTCCGTAACGCCTTGACTGAACGAAAATACCCAGCACGACTAATAAACGACGCAGTAGAACGCGGGAGCCGTCTTGACCGCGAGTCACTCCTCAGATCTGAGAGGCAACTATCTGGAGAATCGCAAATCAACCTGGTACTCACCCACTCAGCATCGATCCCAAACGTCGCGGGCATTTTAAATAAACACCATGGAATTCTGATGCAAAGCGACCGCCTAAAGCCCATATTTCACCAAGCACCCCGTGTCGTCTACCGCCGTGCCAAAAACCTTAGCGACATTCTAACTTCATCTAAAATAAGCTCCACTCTTCCAGCCGGCTGCCGTCCATGCAAAAAGTCACGCTGCAAAGTTTGCGCACAGATGAAGACCACAATGACAGCTTCTAGCACTGCGTCAAACTTTAATCTGCAAATTCGAGGTAATTACTCGTGTGACACTAACAACGTAATTTACATGCTTGAGTGTTCAGTCTGCAAAATTCAATACATCGGACAAACAGAAACGGCGTTCAGGTACCGTTTTAATAACCATAAATCTCACTGTAATACACTGCCTGACCTTCCTATTTCTAAACATGTAAACATTACTAAGCACCCCTTTGAAAAAATGCAAGTGACTCTACTAGAATCAGGCTTCAAGACCAACCATGACCGCGAAGTTCGCGAATCGTTCCTAATACACAAATTTAACACTGTTTCTTGTGGTTTGAATGAAAACATTGGAATGCTAACTTGCCTCTCGTCATAACAGTATCGCATAGTGTCATATCCCACTGTTTTTCATGAGATTCCGTTTAATCTACGGCGAATTTTACTTTACACCCCCCCCCCCCTTTTTTTTTTCTTGGTTGGTTCTTTTTTACTGTTTTCTGCTTACTTAGTATATTGCCTCCCGCCGCAAAAGCATCACATGATGGCACCGTACTTCATTGCCTGTCACGCGGCGCCTGCCGATGTCTACACTGGTCTTTGTCTGTGCCCTCACTTATCTAAACTTTTTGTGATGGTTCAACCCCCCCCCCTCTCCCCCTCAAATTTTTGTGAAATTTTTGTGATATATTTAGCACATTTTTGTCGCCATTTACTGATTGCATTGACTACTCATGGCGCTTTAATCACTTGATCCTATGTACCCATTCATGCTGAGTAGTTGCGTACTGTTGCCACTCGCCACCTAAACGCGCACGTACTTGTATAAGAATTGTTACATTGCTTGTAGCGCATCACTCTGACGAAGGCCAGCCCCTGGCCGAAACGTTAGAAATAAAGTCGTTTTTCTACCGTGTGTCACCGGCATTACGTCTATATATATATATATATATATATATATATATATATATATATATATATATATATATATATATATATATATATATATATATATATATATATATATATATATATATAGACCTATTCCATGCTGATAAACAGTGGTAGGCACCGGCGATATAACCAGGGCTTGTATCGACGTCGCAGCGCGGAGGCCCCGCCCACCGCTTGCCGCGGCCCTGCACGGTCGCGCCACCGCCGCCGGCGAAGCGTGTGCGAAAGCTGCCTCCGAGCACGGGGCGTCGGAGCGCCGACGGTGTATTTACAACAGTTTGCGAGGGGCAGCCGCGTGAGATGAAGTTGCGTTAGCTCTGCAGGAAGCATTCAATGAATGTAGAAAAGAATGCTCCGACGCCCAGCTATGACAAGATGCGAGAAACTGATTGAAAGGACAAGCACCTTGCCACATGATGCGAATGATCGCGAGCTATCATGTCGGCATCGCTTCATGCGTATGCTTTAATTCGGTAAATAGCGCAAGGATGAACCACCTGCAACAGCGAGACGTTTAAATACGACTTGAAAATGCCTCAGCTAAAGATGCTGTTTCAGACTAAAGCCTCTAATCCCAACACGAAATCTTTGTGCAGAAACAAATGTAATGGAATAGGTACTCAAGTATGCGATATTGGTGACGCTATCACCTATGTAAATACGGCTGTGATAACGCACACACACACACAAAAAAGCAATAACGTGCCAAGGACAAGGCTCTCAAATAACCGCCAGCAAGGCGCATGACCGCGGCTTGCGGCTCTGCCCATACGCTCAGTCCCGATCGTGAAGGCGTGGAGTCCTGTCACGACGCGGCAAATTTCAAGCCTGTAGTTCATTCGAGCAGTCTGACAAACGAAAAAAGAATGTAAAGCGCATCACAACCACTACAGCGCTGCCAAAGACACTTCTCGTGTTTGTGCTATCGCAGCTGCAAGCGATTTGCAAAAGCGTCGCTGTAATCGGCCTTTCACTCACGGCTACGTGAATTAAGCTCTTATATATTTGTTTCACTTGAGTGAATGAAATTCGTATGACGTATCTATAGCTTCCCCACTTAAATAACACACGGCGACCGCGATTACTTCTGCACATCGAGCTAAGCAAATGTAGTGCGCGCTTTGCGGTAAGCGTCGTCGCTCTGTGTCCGCACTTTGTTTATGCCAAGAAACTTGGTGTCGAGCATTACACTTGACAAACTTGTGACAATGCTGTTTCTCTCAAATGAACAAGCCGACTAACGCTAAATAATTACACATGTGCTTAGTCGCAATGTTTGGCGCATAACCGATGAGCCGGCATTACAGGTTCGTCCCTGTCCTTAAGACAGCCATAAGCAGGAAACCGATAAAAAACCTATCGTACACATCTTGTGCGTTGCTGACCCACGGCGCAGGTTTTCTGCATAGCACGGCGGCGAGAAGCGCCCGCACCAGCGAAAACGCAGCGGCGGCTGCTACGGTAGGCGCGCCGGCGGATGCCTACCATGCGAAACCAAAACTCCCGACGACAGCGCCACCGCAACTTCGTGACGTAGGAACACACGTGGCCAAAACAGCAGGTTTGTCTCACCGACCGCAGTTTCAAAAGAACACCATCAGCTGACGGGGGCATCGCACGTGCAATACTCACAAGCACGGTCGTCGGCAGAATTTCTTCTGGCAGCGCTCAGTCTCGTCCAGGACTTTGACCCAGCAGCGTGTGACTGTGGAAAGCAAGCAGTGTATGAGCGACGCTCCTTGCAGCGACTATTCGGCGCGTACAGCGGAGAGCATGTGACGGTTATTGCTCGCTGGGTGCGTATAGTTGTCATTTAACAGCCCAGGGTCGTGTACACATCGTCCACTGGAAGCGCAAGGAACGTACGCGTTGCAGCCCTATTCACGGGGTGCACGCGCATGAAGCCAAGACGCATGCTTCCATCGTGCGGCTTCAAGCGTGGCCCCGCGCCCAGAGATCGTGCTCTCTGCGTGGAGTAGCCGAACACTGTTTTGGAAAGAAGGGCGCGTCGCATTCACCCCGCTTTTGGAAGAGGGTAAAATTTTCGGTTTGGAATTAACGGTGGGCTTTATTTTACATTCTTTTTCATACAGAGCGTGCATCAGCTGGACTCTCGTGTCAACTCCGACGGCAATGAGGAGAGCTTGTTCTGCAGTGTGTGCCAGCAACCGGTGACGGAGTGCTGTGATTTCCTGCCCCGAGAATAGAACAAAGCGCGCGAAACCGCAAAACGATGATGACGAAGCCGTGTCAAAAGAACAGAAAGCTGAGCGAGTTGGTAAAGGTTCATAATGCAAACAAGAGGCGTGCAATACACAAGGGCCATGCGTCTGAGCTCGCTACTTGAATTTTGACTTTTGTCGATGCTGCCTGTTCGCTGATGAATAGCGCTGGTCGAACAGGAACGACGCAGCGCGCTCGTGTCTTTGCTCAACCAGCGTTATCCGTCGATCGCCAACAGCCTGCAGGCATCAGTTGTGAGGGAAAGTTTTCTCCCTCGACAAGGAAGTGCAATAATCCGGATGTTAATTCCTTGGGGGGAGGGGGTGACAGCTCTTGAGCACTCGTCAACTTACTAATGGCACAATTCCGAGGAGTGGCACCTTGAGGAGGATGTCAAGTGACCAAAAGAACAAAAACGCCGAGCTGGTGATAAAGATCAATGGAGAAGACCCTTAACAACGAAGCTCTCATCATTTGCCCTACTAAAGGCGGCACCTGTCAAGTTCTGGCTTTTGCGTACGTTCGCAGTAACGTCTGCCGTGCCGCGTTGGATCCAGAACTGACTGTGCCGCCATTAGTTGGACCATCGCAAGAAGGAGCTATTAGGAAAGCAGGCCGAATAGCGAATACGAAATGTTATTTTTCCCGTCGCGCCTTTCACAGCAAGCAAATGAGCCGAGAACTGACGTGCAATGTCGGCATCGCAGAAGCGCCTCTTGCCGGAGGGCTGCCTGTCCCAGTCCACCTCGTAGGGCAGCGCCACATCGACGCGGATGCAACGGCACATGAGCAGCGAGGCGTTGTAGGCGCACTCTTTCTCGCACAGCTGCACGACACGAAGGCGGCACAGTGAAGCAACAGTCTCTGCAAGCACCGAATAGTATTTCTCAGCATGGCCTCTAACGCTCTCTTCTCAAATGAATGGCTGATTGTGAGCGGACGAGAGTTGGCCGTCCCCTGTATTTATAGGCAAAGACTTTTTACGGCGAAAGCCCCCCTGGTCATTTTTGCTTGAAACGAGAGAAGTATTTTACGGCCAAGTAATATTTTTGTGAGCCTCGACCAGTTATGATCGTTGGATACACGACAACAGATACCACAAAACACTACTTCAGTTCATACACAGCACAAGACTTGCAGCACACATTTAAAAAAATACACCATAAGCTATGCCTTAAGGGCAAGCCCACGGGAGACGGCGTGGTTTACAGGCGCTGTTTTTACAGAATACGTACAGTGAACACCCACCAAGCACGGCCGCCGCGGACTGCATGCCCTGACATGCTGGCAGATCACTCATGTGAATCATGCCATGTGTATCATAAGCAGCGATCGCACGGGTTGGCAGTGACCTATATACTATACAGTGCGTGTATGTCTGAGGTCAATGCCTTGCACCGCGCACAGTGCATTAGGAGCATTTTGCAGTACGCGGCATGCGTGGACGCTATAGACCTAGAGACCTGGTTAGGCGGCGCTGCTGCTCCGGGACATGCCCTTACGAGCCTGGTGTCGCCCCGTTACAAAGGGGACGCTCATAGCATCCATCCATGCAGCGCTACCCGTGTCCCCGGCAAGCACTAATAGGGGGCTTGCGAGTGCGCTCTATGGAAAGAGCAGCGGCGGCGAGCGACAACCGTGCGTTGTTTGCGGTCAGACTTAAAAAAAGAAATAGGGAAAAGGTTGACGGCTATTTCAAGAAGAGTTGCTTATCGTTCGGGTCGAACCTGTACGTTCGCGAGCGGCATGATATGTCAAAGAGGAATTACTGAGCGCGACGGCGCCTTCACATGTCGAAGGGAAGTGCCTAGCAGAAATGAAATCTTTATACCACGATGCGCGTCCGGAGGTGGCCGTCTCTGTTAAATTCTCGCAGGGGCCAGTAATTAGGCTGCCATTTGTTTATCTCTTTTTTTTCTGATTATTAAACGCGACGTAAGCGACCTGCAACGTATGGCTTGCTCCGCGGGTTAGTGGAAACACGCCGCGGCAACGTCAGTGTTTGGAAATAATTACCAGCACACGTGTGGTATTCATTTGCAGCGCGTACATTTTCTGTCTTTTTTTATGCCGAGCTAGGTATCATTGCAAATGCTGAGCAGTAGACGCGAAAGTCTCATCAGAACGCGACTGAAAATGCATCATTTACACTTCGCATTTCGATGCACCGGCCCGTGTACTGTGCGATGTCAGCGCACGTTGAAGAACGCAGGTGGTCTGTGTTCCATTCTTTCATTTCAATTCCCCAATCCCCACGACGTTAAAACTGCGTTCTTTTGTTGGAAGCTATCTGTCCAGCTGTCGACAACAGTTGAGTACAGAGAGGGTGTGGCGCGCAGGACCACGACCCTGGCAGAACAGCCAGCCGGGAGCCGCAGAATACTTTGGATGAGGCAGCTAGGTTTTTCTGGGATGTCTCCTGCCTTGTGATAACAATGAAGGAAAAATAAAGGGGGAGGTAAGGAGGTTGCCCTTGACGGACTTCTGTGGAGCAGAAATAGCGAAAACTGTGAAGACAGACATGCGTGTGAATGTGTCATTGCGCTGCGCATCTGTGTGTTAGTCACTTGTCGGGGCACTTTTTTAAGAATCTTTAATGTATTAGATGGTCCAATAAATCTGTCATAAGACGTGACAACCGATGATATATTGTACTATTAATGCTGTACAACGCACATTCCATGAGTTAGCAATTATTATTTCTATAATCCTTTCAGATTTCACACAACGCATCTCGAGTAGATGTAACAAATGCTGCTTCGAAAAATTCAACAGCCCTGTCAATATACGAGCTTTTTACTTATTTAACAAATATGTGCAGATGAATACTAGCAGTGTGAGAGCTTGTAATGGATGAGATGTGGGTATCATACAATAATTCAGAGTTGCTTTAAACGAAAGCATATGCACGTGAGTGTTAGACATCGGGTTTGCTTGTTTTCGTTCCCATGTGCATAAAAGGTTGACGGCTGAATCATTACGAATGCGTAGGATATATGTACGCACATAATGCAACTATCGTGCACCTCACTATAGGAGCGCGTGTACTGCTTAGTAATATTGACGCAGTGGATTACTCGTTGTAGCTCCAGTGCGTGGCTGAGAGCAGCTAACCCCCAACCTAAATTTGCCACCGCTCACGCCAGGTGGCGCTACCTCCTCAGCTGGAAACAGCAGTGCACTAGCCCTATTATGAGTGACTTGGAAATAATTCAATTGTGTCGACGATTTTGACGCCAGCGAAAATTGTGACATTAAACAAATCGATCTTTTCTTTTTCTCCTGTTCTTGGAGGTTTCACTATTATACCGTATGGGTGAAGCACCTCACCTTAACGATGACAGAAAAATAAAATTTCCGCGCTTGCTTCTTTCTCTAAATACATCCACTGCTTCCCCTTGCAGTTAAATTTGTAACATCGGCCGCTCTTTAGCGCAGCTTGGCTTAGAGAAAGTTATTGCCAAAACAAGTGCTCATTTAGATAAGGCACTGGGCATTTGGCGAATCCAGACGAAGGATTGGGCATCTGTCATGGGAATGTGCAGCACCGAGTGCGTGCTCTCTTAGTGGATGTCACATTTTGCGACGTGGAGGTATACAAGCGAGATGTTTATTAATAAACTGTTGCATATGCATGCCTGTTCAGTGTTGCCGCTAAGTTTTGCAGATTCCTCGACCTGAATTCGCGGGATTTCAGTGTTTCCACGGCATAACGTTAGGTCAAGGTTTTTGACCGGGCTAAATTGGTGTGCATCCATAATGTGTCTTTGTTTGTAATTCTTTATGGATTATATAATTAGGGGCCTTTGACATATCCCAGCTTCACACCTCCAACCTGGTTCAGCGACGTCAGAGTCATTTTCAGAGAACAATCTTTGCTGTTACGTACTAAACAAAACGGGGCGTCACTTATGGCAACCCTGTGTCCGGGATATGTGTAGTCCAAATAAATTTCCGAATCGCTCAGAATGTGCGCACCATGGACTGCCCCTCTGAGTCACGCCGCACTTCCGTATAATCGGGGCATGCACTAGTAGTGACTCACCGGTTTAGTCATCTTCATGACGTACTGCTCTCGACGCACGAACGGGTAGTTGACGCACTTTGTCCAGTAGGGCTTGGGCAACCGCTTTGTGATCATCTGTGGGTGACAACGTAAATGCACACCAGAAACATGCTCGCTTTTACGTAGTTGCGTCGTTGGCTACTGGAAACACGGCATCCTATAGCGTCGACACTTGCTGCCTGCACGGAGAAGACGCGTGGTCGTTTGTGGGCCTAACTGCCGAACGCTATCGAGCAATATCATCAGTGTGTCCAATTTAACTGTAGGAACTAAATCGTTCTCTGCTTTTTTTCCCCCTATATTAATGGCCACAGCAGCGCGTGCATTGTGCCAGGTAAGACTTGGAATTTCATGTTGCATGAGCTTTTGTACTGCAAACTCGTGAAGCACATTTTCTTCTCGCTGGAAATATTCTTGTCGTAGAGAACTTGGCGAGCGCAAGACGTTTTCGTGAAACGGTACCGAAGACAGCGTCACACTGAGCTTGTGCGCAGTTTCTCCCGTAGGCGAGATTGCTTGTATTCTTCGCAGCTTTCAACTGAAACCAGCAACACACCGCAAGGATACGTGCGTGTGTCAAGCCCCGGACTCTCGCACCTCCTCTGACGCCTCAGCATTACGCCTTCCATAGTTGCCGGACCGCTCGAGGTTGCTTGGAACCTTGCCTACGAAGTGACCATTAATTTGCACGATTCTCTCCTTTAAATATGCCATTACTCGGCTTCACGGGACACCCTCTTCCTGCATGTTTCCTTATAGATTTATATATGGCATTTGGAGCTCGCAATTTCACAGCACCCAATGCAAACTGGATGCGGTGACGTTGGACGTCCCTGTCTCCACAGCGCTCGACGTTGTAGCAGTTGCTGCACTTGAGGTGGAACAACTCTTCCCTAAATGTGGTCCCCGTACTAACGGCAGCGCCATCGCCTGCGTCAGATGCCGAACCAATGGCGGATGTACGGTACAGAACCTACTGTACACACGGTATTTCATGCTTTCATTACTACAGACAAAATGCGGTTCGGACGGCGCTTGTCATGTCAGTTCGGCTATACGTGTTCGTGTGCAGACACTTGGAGGGAGGCAGTGGGTCTTGCTGAGTGCAAATGATGAATGTGCGGAGAGAGTGCACGACGCAATGGCTCAGTGCAGGGCTCGGTCGCAATCGTTCGTCGATATGCGTACCTGCCTGAGCGTGAAAATGTAGTTGTGGCCGGCGCGCAACGGGATGCCGTCCACCTCGGGGTCTGGAATGACCTCCGGGTCGTGAAAGACGATCTGGGCGCCGGGCCACTCGTCCGGTCGTGGGTACTCCTGCTGCTCCAGGAAGAGGATCAGCCTCAGGTCTGCGCACAGAGGAAAACGCTTGCGACCTCCGCGTACACCCCACCACGTGTGCCTACCGATCTGCCGCGCTATCTCGGCGTCCCTGACTCCAGAGCCCGTCCATTCGACGTTGTAGGAGTAGCAGTTGCTGTACTTGAGGTGGAAGAACTCGTCCCTGAAGCCCTGGTCATCCGCAACTTCTCTGCGCTCAATCAATCAGTCAATAATAATAATAATAATAATAATAATAATAATAATAATAATAATAATAATAATAATAATAATAATAATAATAATTTATTTCCGCCAACGATGGAAGAGACTGCGGGTAATCGCTTGAAGCAATTTGACAGAGGATTGCATTGACAAATACAATTAACTTTAGTGAGTTAAATGAATTTAATAACGTGGAGTTGCTACTGATTTATCTTTAAAAAGGAAAAGATGGAAACCAGCTTTAATTGAAGCAACGGCGGCCTCAGGGGAAGGTGAAGATCAGGGAATGTCGCCGGAATAGCAAGCTCCTGACGAGGACGTTGGCTATTCCGGCGATCATCCGTGGCATGGAACGTACCGGAGGAACTCTGTTTCGGCAATTTGGTTACGGCCCGGTACCAATCGCGCCCTCGTGAATGTGGCGGTGTGCTTCTTTTTGTGTCCCAGAAGACTTCTCGGCTACTCCGGAATGGAGCCGGTCCGCTAAGTGGGACGCTGCTCTACTCGTCTACTAAGCATATGTGGACGCCGTTTCTTGTGCCTTTGTGCCACGCGATGTCCCATCGTACAACAAACGCGGCCACGTGTATACGCAGGCCACTCACACGCTGCCGTTGACTACTTTGGATGTCTCGAAGATCATGGTTCCTTTCTGGTGTCCGATCTCGGCCCTCAAACTCTTGTTCATGGTGCGCAGCATCGCATCCTGCGGGACACATGTTCACACCGAACCGATACGGCTATTTTCAGCATTTGTGTGCCAAGTGAGCGGCCACAGTGTATGGAAGAAGGTCTCGTGTACTCGCCAGGTTCTCTATAGCGCCCCGGTCCTTGGACTGGACGCAGTTGGTCTCCCCTCGCAGTCGACACAGCTGAGACAGCCGTACTCTGCGCCGAGAAAGAAAGCACCGCACTGCTGCACTGACGACATCCGCTCATTGTGTACAACAGACTTTTCGTTTGGAGCTGCGGAACAAGAGCCGGTATCGTCGCGATATGATTATCGTTAACATTGGTCTCACTTGCACGGGGATGGAACGCATTCAACTCTCTCACTATAATTTGCTTAGGTGTTGAAAATCGGGCATAGCGTATTTGCTCGCACCGTCGGCATAATGAGAAATCTCTGACACGACGGAAGCATGGTGTCCTTAACCGAGTGATCGTCTTTTAAACATCCACGTCGGACGAGACCGTGCGTATGGTACTTATAGGGTAAATGATTTCAGTACTTGCGTCAAATACATTGTTTTGCCAGCGCTGTAACATGCTGCCCGGTTCATTTTACTCAGAAATTTATCAATAGATGACCAAATGAGACACGCGTTCAGACCGAGATGGCATCGTATGCGATTATGTCACAGCGTCCCCGCCGCCAGACAGCAACTGGAAGAAGGGGTGGCCACACATGAGCTTTTGTGGACTTGACGGCGACAATACGAAGGGCCTGCTTGAGGCTGTATTTAATGCGTGATTGACACCGACGATGCCTGCTGCACAAGGCCAACCACGACGACATTCTGTCCCGCTTATTCTAATACGTACACATGCGGGAAGGCCTGAGCGCCGGTGGTGGTGCAGTGCTTATGGTACTCGGCTGCCATCCGAAAAACGCGGGTTCGATCCCGGCCGCATTTTCGATGGAGGCGAGGTGGTCAAAATTTCCGGAACCCTCGACTACGGCTTTTCTCCCTTTCACTCCCTATCCTCCCGCACCCACGGACGCAATTAGTCGTGCTTCTTATATGGGCTGCAGAAATCAGCGTCCTTTCCTTAACCGAGCCACAATCATCTTGCGCTTATTCTAACCACGTATCAGGTTGTATAATAGCCTCTGGTCATCAGTATGTTGATAAATTACAAATAAAATCGCAGTCTGACTTGATTACGTATCAGTCAATTTTAATGGGTGCGAATTTTTTTTTTTTTTCGTGCCACACTGAAATGCGGCCTTCGTGGTTCGATGCTGACGGCGGGTGTGTGCTTATATTTTGCGTTGATACATACCGTGTTAATGCATTTCTTATAACACAGCTACGCATTGAACAAGGTATTGTTACTAAAGGCCAAGTTGTGTGTTGGATATTAGAAGCTGAATATTAGCATTCGGAGCGCACCTGTAGTGGGCAGCGATATAGACAATTACGCAAAGAAACCACATTCGCTAAGAAATCCTTAAAAGTTGTGTTCCTAGCTGGACGTATGCTATTATACTATACCAGGGAGAACTGGGGGTTTCACTGACATCAAGAAGGATATTCGCCGGAGTCGTCGTTTAAAGGGAGTCCACGTCATCGTATCATCCGCGTCAAAACGCGTCGCACAAAACGAGGGGACAAAGTTGACCGATCCCCTCATGTTTGGCGCACCTGTTGTTGTTGCAGATTGTGACACCGGGAAAGTCGAGGTCGTCCGTGCGCTCAGTCTCCACCTCGATTATGGTGGGGAACTTCCAGAATATCTCCAGGAAGATGAACACCTGCGAAAGACAGCCGAGGACGCACAACAGGACGACGGTGATCCAGAGCACGCGCCCCAGGAGCTTTCGCTGCTTGGCGGCCAACTCGAGCAGCTGCCGAGCACGGGCCGACGCCGTTTCGCGGCTGCCACTGCTCGGCATTGACGGCCGCCGGGGCACGTGTAGCGTCGCCTCGCCTTCGTCCATCGAGCTGGAAAAACAAAAAATTCACATCCACGGAGTGAATGCGAAGCTCCGGTCGTAGTTCGTGCCCAGTTTTAGTTAACGCGCACGCTACGAAGGTTCAACTACGCACAAGTGAAATCTTGCAAGTCAAGATCCAGTGCCTATGTATGGGTGGCCGGTGAACGGTTCTCCAGCGCGAGCAGTCGGTATTTTTCAATCAAGAAACTCGCTAGAAGACGCTGCCTGCGTCAAGCTTGTCTCTCGCCGGTGAGGGCGCGTTCTCCTTCTTTGCGAGCTGGTAGCGTGTTCATCGAAGAAAGAGCGTAGTAGCAGTGACTTTTAGGAAAATGAAATAAGGCGCTAATTTCTGCAGCCCTTAAGGGAGCACGGCTTAGCGCCTTAGGGGTATGGGGATAAAAGTAAAGAAGAGAGGAAGTGTTCAGACGCGGTGCACAAACACAGGCACGCCGCCTACGTCGTCGGCATGTCGCGCTGCAACAGGGCACGCCGGCAAACGCATGCGCATCGGATGGTCCGCTGGCACACAGCACATCCCTGATGGTCCCGACGAGCACGGCGATGAGGGCATCGCGGGGGTCCGGTGAGGAAGCAGCAGGCGGCGTCGAAGCGTCGGCAGCTGTGGTTGGGCGATGGTGGTGGTGAAAAACATTTATTGAGTTGCTATTTACAGAGAGGTTGTATGGCAAACCAGCCCATGGGCGAGCCTGCCTACACTACTGGGTGGAGTCCCTAGTCAGGCACCCCATTGGTCGACGCCGCTGTCCTGACACGCTGGACCATGGCTTGTTGGGCCGGAAGGTCCAGGCAGCCGAGCAGGGCCGCCTCCCAGTCCTCTCGGGTTGGGTTTAGGTTGGGGGTTATAGAAGGATTGAGCTGGCATGTCCATACCATGTGGTAGGTGTCAGCTACCTCCCCACAGTACAGGCAGATGCCAGAAAAGGAAGAGTCAAAATGCTTAAGCACTGCCGGGCACAGAAGCGTATTTGTGAATAGGCGCAGAAGAATTCTCTCGTCCGCCTTCTTCAACCCTTTGCAGGGTGCACGAAAGCGGCGGTGGGAGTCCCGATAATGGGCACTTATATCTTTGAAGGTGAGTAGAGGAGAATTTTCGCCTGGGTCGGTAATGTCATCGGTGGGCGAGGCAGTGGCCCGGGGAATGAGTGCGCGGGCAGCAGCGTGAGCTGCCTCATTGCCTGGTAGGCCCTGATGACACCGGGAGTCCAGATTAACGAGCGGGAAGAGGGGTAACCTACCCGCGGACAGGATCGAAGAATTTTGGCCTCTAGGGGTGAAATCCGTCCCAGTTCGAAATTGCGACAGGCTCCTCTGGAATCTGATATGATGATTCTGGAATTGTCATGCGAGATGGCTAGGGCTATGGCCACCTCTTCAGCATGGGTGGCATTGTGTGCACGGAAGGAGAGGCCATCCACCTGCCTGTCTTGGTGGACAACGGCGGCCGTATACCAAACCCCGTGGTAAAGGCCGGCGACGTCAGTATAAAAGACGTTTTTTTTTTTTTTTTTTTTTGGAGCCGTAGAGGCGCCGGAGAGCAAGAGCCCGTGCCTCGCGGCGGCCGGTGTGTGACTCATGAGACATATTGGTAGGGAGGGGTCGAACATGGATTGCGTATTTCCAGTGTTCGGGCACTCGTTCCCGCTCCTGTGCGTGGAATTCATGCCTGATATTCAGGCGATCTAGGAGTCGTCTGCCTGACGGTGTCTGTGCCAGGCGGGTGTATTGGTTTGTTAAGTGGGCCTCCCGAAGCTCCCGGTAAGTGTTGACTACCCCCAAAGCAAGAAGTCTTGCATTAGAGGTAGAAATAGGGAGATCTAGGGCACTCTTGATGATTTTGCGGAGGGTCGCCTTTAAGAAATCTTCATCGTGTTTCCGTAAGTGCAGGTACGGAGTTGCATACAAGATGCGACTCGTGACAAAAGCATGTGCGAGACGAAGCGCATCCCTGCTTTTGAGACCCCCCCCCCCCCCCGCTTGTTCGAGACCCGACGGACCATGCGGCCCACCTGTTCTCCAACCTTACGGAGTTTGTTAAGCGTTGTCTCTGCTCTGCGGTTTTTATGAATGTGGAGACCAAGGACACGGATCTCCTGGGCCTCGTTAATAGGTCCACTTTTTAAGGAAATTTTGATGGACGAAGCGCACTTCGCCGTGGGCCGAATGTGCACGAATTGTGACTTCTGTGGGTAACACTGGAGGCCGCAGTATGCCGCATATTCGTCCACTATATGGGCTGCGGTTTGCAGGCTGTCCTCCATGTTGCCCAGGTTTCCCTCTGTGGGGGTGATGTCGTCGGCATAAAGCGCATGCTTTATCCCGTCGACAGCAACCAGTTGGGCCGGGAGCTGTACCATAGCTAAGTTGAAGAGCAGGGGAGACAACACAGCGCCCTGTGGTGTACCCCGCGTGCCGAGTTTGTAAGGGCCGTATTCCTGATCTTGTATGCGAATGTACGCAGTTCTGTCAGTGAGAAAGTTTCGGACGTAGTTGAAAGTGCGCTCGCCACAGTTAGTGGCACTGAGATGAGCTAAAATGACTTCGTTCTTGATGTTATCAAAGGCTCCCTTAAGGTCAAGCGCTAGAATGATTTTGTCATTGCGGGGATGTTCTACGGGAGTGAGGACTTCATGGTGTAGTTGTAGGAGTATGTCCTGCGCAGATTTCTGAGGTCTAAATTCGTACATGGAGTCGGCGAAAGTATGACGCGCTTCCAAGAAGGAGGAGAGACGATCCCTGACCATGGTTTCCATTAGCTTCCCCGTACAGGAAGTAAGAGAAATTGGCCTAAGGTTGTCAGTCATCATCATCATCATCATCATCATCAGCCTATCTTATGTCCACTGCAGGACGAAGGCCTCTCCCAATCCTCTCCATTCTTGCCTGTCCTGCGCGAGCTGATTCCATTTGACCCCGCGCAACGGGCCTCATGAACCGTCTCTGACACATGCCGTGCTTGTGTGTGTGCGCGAGTTGACCTCTCTCTTTCTCGCTTTCTTCTTTTCTTCCATTCCTTTCCTGTCTCCCTTCACCCCTTCCCCAGTGCAGGGTAGCAAACTGGATATCTTCCTTCCGGTTAACCTCCCTGCCTTCCGCCCATCATCTCTCTCTCTCTCTCTCTCTCTTGATTTCGTCCCCCCATCTTACTCTCTGTCGCCCGCGGCTACGTTTGCCCTCTCTTGGTATCCATTCCGTCGTTCTAACTGTCCATCGGTTATCTATCCTTCTCATCACGTGGCCTGCCCATGTCCATTTTTTCTTCTTAATGTCGGTTATTATGTCGGCGACTCCCGTCTGTTCTCTGACCCACTCGGCTCTCTTTCTATCTCTTAATGTAACGCCTATCATTTTTCGTTCCATCGCCCGCTGCGCCGTTGTTAACTTCCTCTCGAGATTCTTCGTAATTCTCCAAGTTTCTGCCCCGTACGTCAGTACTGGCAAAATGCAGTAGTTATATAGTTTCCGCTTGAGTGATAGTGGTAGATTTCCTTTCATGAGTTGGGAGTGTCTCCCGTACGCGCGCCATCCCATGTTTATTCTACGGTGGATTTCTTTTGTATGGGCGGGTTCTCCTGTCAGTAGTTGTCCTAGATATAGGTATTCTTCTACGACTTCTAATATTTGGTTTCCGATCGTGAAGCCACGTTTCTTCGCCGTGCCACTTAGCATTATCTTTGTTTTCTGCATGTTCATCCTTAACCCTACTTTAGAGCTTTCTCGGCTTAAGTCTTCAATCATTTTTTGCAGTTCGTCGCCATCATTGCTAAAGAGAACTATGTCGTCTGCAAATCTTAGGTTACTCAGATATTCGCCGTTAATCCTTAGCCCTGTCTCGTCCCAGTCTAGCCTTTTGAAGATTTCTTCCAAACATGCAGTAAACAGCATTGGAGAAATTGTATCTCCTTGTCTGACACCTTTCTGTATTGGGATTTTTCTGCTTTTCTTGTGGAGGAGCAGGGTGGCTGTAGAATCTTTATAGATGTTGGCTATTATGTCTACGTATCTATCGCATATTCCTTGTCGGCGTAATGCCTCCAGAACTGCTGGTATCTCTACCGAGTCGTAAGCCTTTTCGTAATCTATGAAAGCCATATAGAGGGGTTTGTTGTATTCCGCTGACTTCTCGATTACTTGATTTATCACATGAAGGTGGTCTATGGTGGAGTATCCTTTCCTGAACCCTGCTTGTTCTCTTGGTTGATTGAATTCAAGTGTGGCCCTTATTCTGTTGGAGATAACCTTTGTGAGAATTTTGTAGAGTGTTGAGAGTAGACTGATCGGCCTGTAGTTTCTCAAGTCTTTAACATCTCCCTTCTTATGTAATAGTAGAATATTTGCGTTTTTCCAGCTGACTGGTACATTTGAAGTTTTGAGGCACTGTGTATAGTGTCGCGAGCTTTCTAGTTAGGAAGTCTCCGCCGTCTTTGATCAAGTCGGCTGTTATGCCGTCTTCTCCAGCCGCTTTTCCGCGGGACATGCCCTGAATTGCTTTCCTAACTTCGTCCGCAGTAACACATGGAATTTCGGTGTCCTCAGCGACATTTACTACCCTCATGGTGGGGGGACTCGTATATGAACTGTATAGTTCAGAATAGAAGTCCTCGGCCACTTTGGTTATCTCACTGAAGTTGGCAACGGTGTTGCCCTGCTTATCTTTCACGGCATGCATTATGTTCTTTCCCGCGCAAAGCCTCCTTTTAGTTGTTTTGATGCTGACTCCTTTTTTCACGGCGGCTTCTATTTCTTTCACGTTATGGTTACGTATGTCCCTGACTCTACTTTTACTAATGAGCTTAGACACCTCGGCAAATTCTATCCTGTCTCTTGAGTTAGTTATTCTTATCTGTTGGCGTTGTTTGATTAAATTTTTAGTAGATTCAGAGAGCTTATTTACATCTTGTCTCAGTGCTTTGCCCCTTACTTCGATCGCTCCTTCGGTGATCAGCTTAGTAATGTCTTCGTTCATCTTTTCTATGTCCTCATTCTCTTCGTGTCCTAAAGCCTCAAACTTGTTCTTAAGTGCAATTCTAAATTCTTCTGTTTTAGCCCTGACGAGATCGAGATTGGCCTTCTTCCGCATGATTAACTTTGTCCTTGTGCGCTTTAGATTGAGGGTTATCTTCGCCCTTACTAGTCTGTGGTCACTGATTCTGACCTTATTAACCACTTCCGTGTCTAGTACTATGCTTGGATCAGTACACATTATGAAATCTATTTCGTTTTTCGTTTCTCCGTTGGGGCTTTTCCATGTCCATTTTCTGTTCTTACGTTTTTTAAAGAAAGTATTGATCACACGAAGGTGATTTCGTTCTGCGAATTCCACTAGCATCTCTCCTCTGCTGTTTCTATCACCTTCGCCGTAGTTCCCGACCGCCTGTTCTCCTCGTAGTTTCTTTCCTATTTTCGCGTTGAGGTCCCCCATGACAGTTGTATATTGGGTGTGTACCTTGTTCATTGCCGTTTCTACATCCTCATAAAACTGTTCTACAGCCTCGTCATTGTGGCTTGTCGTTGGTGCGTAACACTGTATTAGCTTTATTTTGTACAGCCTATTTAATTTTAACACGATACCTGCTACCCTTTCATTGACGCTATAGAATTCTTCAATGTTGCCTGCTAGGTCTTTGTGTATAAGGAATCCAACCCCGTATTCGCGCTTCTCTGGCAGTCCTCTGTAGCAGAGGACATGCCCTTCATTAAGCGATAAGTATCCTTCTCCTGGTTTCCTAACCTCGCTGAGACCAATGATGTCCCAGTTAATACCCCGTAATTGTTCTAGTAGTTCAGCTAGTCTGGCTTCACTTGAAAGAGTTCGCGTGTTAAGAGTCGCTACGTTTAGTTTCCAGTGGTTGCCCGTCCGAGTCCAGAAGCTTTCCGAGTCTTTTGTTCCTATCCCCTTGTGGTCGCATCCGCGTTTAGAAGCTCCGTTGAAGTCACCGTCGGAGGTCCAGGATTCGGATGGTTCAGTCACTTGGGAGGTGTTGGCCATGGTGTTGCACCAGGGAGGCCAGTTCCTGTTCTGGTGCGCAGTTGAGTTACGCAGATGAGGCATGGTGGTGGTGTATTAATGGGTTTTCCTGCCTTTGGTATGAAGGTTACTAGAGACGTTTTCCAATCCAGCGGGAGGGATATTTTTCCGGACCAGATGGCATTGATGTATTCTAGAAGCGAGTTGTGCGCATGATCGGGTAGGTTTGCTAGGACTTTGTCTCTCCCGGGTGCTGTGCCCCGCCTCATTTTGGCAAGAGCCGCGCGGAGGTCATGCAGCTGGAAAGGAGCGTTCAGTTCCGAGTTTTCTCTGCGTCGTTATACTCGGAGCCCGGCGAGTCCTGCTGAGTGCACAGATAGCGATCCCGAAGAGAGAGAGAGCTAGTTTTGATGTGGATCCCTGAAGGCGTCCGTGAGCCACGGCAGGTGGTTTGGGCGGGCCGGTCTTCACTGCAGCAGCGTACGAGCGCACCTCGGGGGTCTCTTATTCGCGCACTGCAGCTTTGACGGCCCGTCTTGACAGAAGGACCGGCGATGACGCTAGCACGGTCGCCACGCGCCTCTCCTCCTTCCACCGCGGGCAAGTGGGACTATCGGCGGCGTGGCTCCCGTTGCAGTTCACACACCGGGGCTTGCACAAATCCGTGGTGTTGGCGGCCACAGATGATGCACGCACCGACCCGCCGGCACCGGGCCGCGAGGCATCGACACCGGACCGGGCCTCCTCGCGGCACTGACACCGGGCCGCGAGGAGAGTGCCGCGGCAAGGGCCAGGCGAGGCGAGCACGCGTGAACGAACTGCCGGGAGAAGAGGGGCGGTAGAGGACAGTCCCTACCGTGCCTGCTTGGGGCTCGATGATCGCCGCTTCCAGGGCCCGTGTTTGCCGGTGCGCTGCCTTACTGACGACAGGTTTAAATCCGTCATCGGCAGGCGCAGGGGTGGAGGTCCGGGGCGGACGTTCGGCCGGGGTGTTGGGGGGCCTCGTAGTAGGAGAGCCCTCTCCAGTTGCGGGCACGCGTTGTTGCGCCCGCTGCTGCCTCTTGCGCTTGTTTCTTCGGCGACGGGCACTTTTGCTGCCGACGAAGGTCACGACCGTCCTTGGAGGGTTGACAGGACCGGCGTTAGAAGAGGAAGGTTGTGCCGTGCTCGTCGCCGGCGATGGTGAGGGCGACGACGGTGCGGATGCGTCGCACGTGGCTTGCTTCCGCGGGCCATCGTCGTCGTGCGGGCGCTTCGTGGCAGCTGCGGCCGGTGTCGTAGCCGATCCCGCGTTTGCTGTTGGTTCGGAAGGCGCCGGTGTTGCGGCGAGCGTCTCCTGCGCTTTGTTCCGCAGCCACCCTCCTGTGGCGGCCTGCTGTTCCAAAGCCAGTTGGGACTTTCGACGCATGTCCGCGGCGAGTTGGCGCTGCGCCCGCTGATAGTCTGGGACGGTCATGTCCCAGGTGCAGTGCTTGTCGTTCGGCGGGGTCGCGTCCATGGCACAGCACACACAGAAACGTGCACAGACGAACCACCAGCACTCGCGTGCTCGCTAGGCACGGAAGGGGCACGACGCGCGCGGCGCCGTACTCGTGCGAGCGAGGCGGCACGCGACCGCTCACGATGGTGACGAGCTCGCAACTCGTTTCCATAGTCAACGCGCGCCTTTCGCGCGCGCTCTCTCTCGCAAGACAGCAGATAGACGAGTGCTCGCGCGCCGGGAGGCACGCGCCTCCCACACGCGCCCTCCTAGTATAGGTAACGCACTACAACGGAGGCACAGACCCAAACCTTGTAGGGGTTCACTTCTCCTAATTACTACTGCTAGCAGCGGCATCGCCGCTAGCAACCCCTTGCGGTGGGTTCGAGCAATCACCGAGCAGAGAATGAGGTCGTCGCGTCCGCGCGCTCGCCATCTCAGCCATGCATGCCGCGTTACCGCGCGCGTCGGCCCGCGGCCCGACTCGAGGCAGGGCAGTACGAACCGCCGCACGCGGCGAAGGATGAGAACATTAGGCGTCACTCTCCGAGCATGGTAATTTAATAAACACGTTAAAATAATACAAACAATAACAAGGCCGAATAAAGATCGAATTAAATATAAACGAAAGTTAACAATAACGAATAACAACACGCGAACGCACACGAACACAAAGAAAGGACAATAACACTGAACAACACGCGAACACAGAATAACACACAAAAAGAACCATGCAAGGAAGGAGAGCCATAACCCCGGCTAGCGCACCCGCGACCGCGAGCCCTCAGAAAAGGAAAATAGAAGAAGAAAACATACAGACATGGGCGTCGGTCGCAGGTCGCCGCCGTGGTCGCTGGGGCTCGCAGAAGCACGCCATCCGACCGATGGCCTGGTCGGCCGGAGGGTCACAAAAGTACGTGCGCACTTCTCCAAGTCCCAGCGTGTTCTCCCGAGGCATCTCCAAAACCAGAAACGCCAGAACGCGCAAACATTCTGGGAATTTCTCGCTGCCCAATGGCAGCCTATGTTAAAACCACATGGGCGAAGCGGGTGGGCCCCCGCTCCGTCCAGCCGGGAAAGGGGGATGCGGCGACATTCCACGCTAAACATGGCGTTGAGCGGGACCAGGCCCCACATCCCTCCCTCCTTAAAAGCCCCCCTAAAAATAAACAATACCGACAGCGCCAATACACAACGAAATCCGCTAACTACCCCCAAAACCAAAACAAAAAAAGGAAACAAACGCGACAATACAACCGAGCAAAGTCCTTCAAATGTCCGATGAAGCCAGCGCGCGCCACGGCATCTTCACCCGGACCCTGGACGCCGGCCGCGGCAGGTCTCACGCGCCGTCGACCCTGTCGACTTCCTGGCTGCACCAAGTGCCGCGACCACGGCTCCGTCCGCAGCCTCGCCGTCGACGCCGCCCCGCTCCAGACACGCAGACTTCGGCCGCCAAATCAGCGCGGCAGAAAAACAACAAAAACAAACAAACAAACAAAAAGAACAGTCGCGCAGTCCAAGAACCCAAAGTAATCCAAAGAACAGTAAAACAACACGGGGCTAGAAATCATTCTGAAAGTAGCGAAAACAAAACCGAAAAAGAAAGAAACGGTACGTAAACAGAAAGGAACACTTAAGACAAAACCTAGAGACAGCGAAGAGAAGCTAGCGAGAGGGTAGAGAGAGAAAAAGAGAAAGACGTCTCTGTCAGGTTATCTCTCCGTCTGGAATCAGTCGGGCAGTAACCAATGTAAACGTGGTCTTCACTAGTGCGCTGCCGCATGACCTTACACTAGCGGATAATCCTTCCACGAACGCACACTGCCCATCCGTGACACGAAACGAAACGGGAGATCCACAACGTGTTGCCTACGGAATGAACAGACGCGGAAGGGACGGCGACAGCTGAGCATTCACACTGCACCGTGCCAAATCGCAGAGCACAGTAACTTCAACTAAAGCCTTCCGCTCTAACGACTGGCGAGAATTATTGCAGGGGCGCGCAATCGCTCTCCTCTGCTGTCGGGGGGGTGCCACTGCCGACGCACGTAAACACGGCGCTAACCGCGAAGGTGGCATGATACTGTGGCCAAGCTCGTACAGACCGCGCAGAGTGAACCCCTTTCTCTCCAGGGCCACGGCTACACAAGCCGCTTCGGGCCCAAAACCCGCGCTCGTCGCAATACCAGACAACGATGCCGCGCGCGCGCCATGTGCAGTACCAACACATTCAGGCGCCTCGCCTCCCGGAGGCGAAAAACAAAACCGCGAAACTATTTACACTATGTACACGGGTCACTCTACCGTCAACTACGTCGCTCTTCGGGCCAAACGAAAAAGAAAAATAACAACAAACAAGAAAAACCAGATTCCGGAGGAGAGCCCAGTGAGGATGGGACCCTCTCTTTCATCCTTTCCCCCCGACCGGCCGGCTGATTATCGCCACAATGGCCTCCTTCTCTCCCGCCGCGGGGAAGCTGAAACGCTCTCCCCTTCTGCGTGCGCGAAGACACAGGTGCCCGATGGGCTATTCATGGAAGAAGACTCTGCTTCTACTTTCTTTGTTCGCCTCAGCGGCCTTTCCGCCATCTTTGCCTCCCTCGGTGCAAGTCGGCCATGTGCAACCGAACAGCGCCGTCAACTTTTAAAGAAAAGAGACTTTCGGCGACCCGGGCAAGAAATAGCGCGCCAACTATTCTTTCACTGGTTCTGAATTTTGCTGAAGAAAGACGCGCACGACGCGAAGTCTAAAGAAAACCGTTGGACTCACCGACTTGAACGTCGCACGGGAGACAAGATGGTCAATCTCCCGGCCATGGCATGATTGAAGCCTTGGTCAGTCCAACGAGTTTCCGCCGCCAAGGACGAACTGCTGCATCTCGGTGGCAACTTGCATCACGCCTTTCCTCGTCCACGCTTCGCCTCACACAACTTCGAAGCGGGTTACCAATCCGTTTGAGAAGTGACATTTGCCTCTCCTCACACCACGATACAATGACAAGAGAAAAAAGGAAGGACAGACAAAGAAAGAGATACGGGCGGTACACGGCAGAGACGGCCAACCTCAACCAAAGCGCATTTGACGCTGGGAACCGAACGCAACTTCCCCACTCTGCCGACACCTGCTCGTCGTCTGAGCGACCAAGGGCAAGGCCCCTGGCCCCACTTAGTTGGGCGCCAAAATGTAGGGGTTCACTTCTCCTAATTACTACTGCTAGCAGCGGCATCGCCGCTAGCAACCCCTTGCGGTGGGTTCGAGCACTCAACGAGCAGAGAATGAGGTCGTCGCGTCCGCGCGCTCGCCATCTCAGCCATGCATGCCGCGTTACCGCGCGCGTCGGCCCGCGGCCCGACTCGAGGCAGGGCAGTACGAACCGCCGCACGCGGCGAAGGATGAGAACATTAGGCGTCACTCTCCGAGCATGGTAATTTAATAAACACGTTAAAATAATACAAACAATAACAAGGCCGAATAAAGATCGAATTAAATATAAACGAAAGTTAACAATAACGAATAACAACACGCGAACGCACACGAACACAAAGAAAGGACAATAACACTGAAAAACACGCGAACACAGAATAACACACAAAAAGAACCATGCAAGGAAGGAGAGCCATAACCCCGGCAAGCGCACCCGCGACCGCGAGCCCTCAGAAAAGGAAAATAGAAGAAGAAAACATACAGACATGGGCGTCGGTCGCAGGTCGCCGCCGTGGTCGCTGGGGCTCGCAGAAGCACGCCATCCGACCGATGGCCTGGTCGGCCGGAGGGTCACAAAAGTACGTGCGCACTTCTCCAAGTCCCAGCGTGTTCTCCCGAGGCATCTCCAAAACCAGAAACGCCAGAACGCGCAAACATTCTGGGAATTTCTCGCGGCCCAATGGCAGCCTATGTTAAAACCACATGGGCGAAGCGGGTGGGCCCCCGCTCCGTCCAGCCGGGAAAGGGGGATGCGGCGACATTCCACGCTAAACATGGCGTTGAGCGGGACCAGGCCCCACAACCTTAAAGCTCCTAAAAGAGGAAACTGCACACCACGGCGGCCCACCTCACATGCCGAGTTCTGACGAACATTGTTACGCGAGCAACAGCAGTACAGCATTATGCCGCATAATGCGGTGAGCCTGAATTGCCAGGCGCTTTTCATCACGCAAGCGTGTCTTGACCGGCATTGCCGCGCCAACAACACGTATGCTGAGGCACTCGATAAAATGTTTCACGGCTCTACGGTATTCCCGCGGTGGCAAACTGAACACTTCCTAAAAGACCAAATGCTGAAACCGACAGCCCAACTGTGAACGCAACGGAACGTCCTCATCCCCGTCGCTCGGTAAAGCGCCATACAAAAATATTATTTCGCTCAGCCTTTGCAAGAGAGTTTCTGTCTGCAGAGAAATATCGCGCATCTAGCGCCGCGTATATTGCCGATTGAGTGGGCTGGGGGTGTGGGTCGTCTGCAAGACTCTTGCAGTTACGGTTATAGCCTCGGCGATATACAGAATAGTTGTTCATGTCATAAAATTCTAGCTGGACAAGTTGGTGGGAGAAATGGCATACGTATAGAAGCTACAGAGCGGGTTCGGCCACACCAGCAGCGTGCGCCGGTTCCATCTAGTCAATGAATTAAAGTGAAAAAGCTTTTCAGACGGGACGTGCCAAACAGGAACAGGCAAGCGGGCTAACTTCCAAGTGGTACATACAAAAAAATTCATGGCGATAAATATAACCACTTTCATGCCCTGTTGAAGTCGTCGTGGGAGATGTGCCGTAAGTTTGTTCTTGTGTGGGCCATCAAGTCGCTGAAAAGTGTATGTCCGTCGAGGTGGTTCTCTTTTTTATGAAGCTCTACAAGATATTCTGGACTACTGGCACACCATTTTGTCTTTATGTGAGAGGCGACAAAGCAAAGGGAATGAAGTGTGAGAAGCTCAAGACTTATTTCTTCGCCTGAAGCTGTGCACAACTTGCTCATTCAGGTGAGGTTTGTTAAGAAGAATTCGTGTGCTGTCATTCATTAAGGATTTTGAGGCGCCAAGTTTACCCCATATACGGCGGTTCGTTTGCATGTACTGCACTCCATCTGAGGTCTGTTGGACCTCGTTGACGTGAATTAACGACTGTGGAGAGCACCAACCTGTGCGAGTATACACCAAAGCACGCATCGTTTTTATACTGCGTTCAAATTGAAGCATGCGCTCCCAGGCGCGTTCGAAAAGTGAGCGCCTATGTTAGTGTTTCTTGAAACTGATGACATGAGATTTTGCAAACTAACAGTGCTATGGAATATTCTTGAACCTCTGTCGTTTTGGAACTGCCCGCTGGTCAGTGCTGTATCGTCTGGTGCTTCTAGCGAAAACGTTGAAAGGCCATTTTCAAAGCTGAGAAACCATCAATGCAAAGGAGCGCGCTTCCATCACTGACAGCAAATTATGCTTGCGTCATTTACAAGTTTTGGGTTTACTAACAGCGGAATCGCCGCTAGCGTTCGAGCACTCCACGAGCAGAGAATGAGGCCGTCGCGCTCGCTCATCTCAAACTATGCACCGCCACGCTGCCGCGTGCGTCAGCCCGCGGCCCGTCTCGAGGCGCGTCAGCGCGAACCGGCGCACGCGGCGAAGGAGGAGAACGATAGGCGTCACTCTCCCAGCATGGTAATTTAATGAAGGTTAAATAGTACAAACAAAACACAGCCGAATTAGTCAAACTATAAAGAAATGATAACAATAACGATCAGCACCACGCGAACATAATAACACAAACAAAGGGCAATAATCGGTACGACGCGAACACAATAACACACAAAGACCATGCAAGGGGAGAGCCACCTAACCCTCGGCCAGCGCACCCGGGACCGCGCGCCCCCAGAAAAAGGAAAATATAGAAGGAAAAGAACATAGAGAGATGGGCGACGATCGCAGGCCGCTGGGGGCCCGAGACGGCGAGCGAGGTCCGAGGGTCGCAAAAGGCACCGTTCGTAGTCCCAGCGAGTTTTCCCGAGCGTCTCCCAAAGCCCGAACGCGCAAACTTCGGAAACTACTAGCTGCCCAATGACAGACTAGTTAAAGCCACGTGGGCGAAGCGGGCAGCCCTCCACAGTGATGGGCCGCCGCCCCGTCCAGCTGGGAGAGGGGGATGCAAATACATTGCGAGCAAAACAAGGCGTCGCGCGGGACGCGCGCGCCCCGGTCTCCACAAGTTATGAGGTTGTAATACGCACAAATGTAGGCATTTTGCATGAAAGTATTTTACTTGTGTGTATGTTTTTGTGCGTTGAAATCTTTCGAAAAATTAAAGTACGCTTCGTGCGTTCTGATGGTTTTCTTAATGAGATATCAATTCTCCTAAGATTTTGGGGTCTTGAGAATAATGCAAACGCAAACTTTGAATTTCGGAAAATTGGGGATTTAGGAGAAATAAACTCCCATAAACGTTATATTTCCGCCAAAAATATAAACCCTCTGATTTTCAAGAAAAATAAAACGCGGCGCTCTAGCCTAATATGGCGGATTTGTGCACCCGTGCCTCCGCCACCACTGTCAGGTACGGCCCTATCAGTGAAAGAGAGATCATACTTGCGCATCTACTTCGTAATCATACAGGCCGAAACAACACAGAGAACACTATTTCGTTAATCTTTGTGGGGCAAACGGTGAACATCTTCGAAGCGTGTTTTCCAGTAGTTAATACGAGCCTGGCTTTACAGCCTATGCGGCAGCCTCATCCGCCCGGATGGCGATACTGATTGATTTCTGAGTTTTTACGTCCCCAAACTGGCTATTATTGTGAGAGACGCCGTAATGGAGGGCTCCGGAAATTTCCACCACCTGAGGTTCTTTAACGTGCACTGACATCGCACACTACACGGGCATCGACATTTCGCCCCCATCGAAACGCAGTCGCCGCGGCCGGGATTCGATCCCGCGACCCTCGGATCAGCAGCCGAGTACCATAGCCACTAGACCATCATGGCGGTGCGGTCTGTAGCCCTATCGCTCACAACGAGAGTAAAAAAAAATTACTCCATTCCCGCTAAAGGGGACCATGAGGCGATGCGAAGCAGCACGGGGGGGTGCACACCGCGTTGGCATCGGTTTGACGCTAGCAGACGCTGCCTGCGTCAGCGTTGGCTCTCGCGAGCGAGGACGCGTTCTCGTTCATTGCGAGCTGGTAAAGCGTTCATTGAAGAGCGTTTGTATAGTCAACGCGCGCCGTTCGAAGAGGAGAGGAGGGGGAGGAGGATGCGCAGTACGGGTGTGGACACCACACGGCGGAGGGAGGGACGGGCAAAGACCACCCCGCCATAAGCTGCTTCGCATCTACAAAAAAAATTCACGCATCTGCACGAACCATGATGAGTGGGCGAAGCACTGGGGATCGTTCTGTGTTACCGTAAATCACCCGTGGCATTGCCCACTCATGCATGTAAATGAGTGACAACGTGTGTGTATATGTACACACGCTTTGTCATTTATGCCCCTGATCTTTATGAGGTTCTTGAGCTCCCACGTCGTAGATCGTGCCGATTTCCGGATTACCTTTAGTTAACGTGCACGCTACGAATCCTTAAGGCCCAACCACAGGCACGCGTCGCTACGCGTACGCAAGCGCCTACGCGTCAGGCGCGTCGCCTCGCGTCGGTGGAGGGGAAGGGCGCGCAACCACAGAGCAGACGCGGCGACGCGTCAGCGCGGCGGCGCTAGCTCCTGAGTCTTGCTTGAGGCGCACTGATGCTTGAACTTCATTCCGTGCTGTCCGGATGCTTTCCTAGATGTATAGAATACGTTTAGGTACAAAATGTGCACCTCGCACAATTGTTTTGACTGTTTAAGTAATAATTGCAATCGCAATACCTACAGCAACAACGTATACACAAGTCATTTATATCAGCGCTTGCTCCTTTTGCTGTCAACGCCTTCGCTCTGTGTCAGCGAAATGATCGACCCCTCGAAGGTTGCGGCTTCGATTTCCATGAGCGCCAGGACCGTATGTTACAAGCAGCACTCTCCTAGATCGTTTTGAAGCGGAGCTACATTATTAATTTGTCACTGACTCAAAGGTACACCCCCTCCCCCTTTCCCCACGAACGAGCACGCACACCACTGTATTTTAGTAAGGCCACGTGTGAGCGTCTCACCATTAATGAAATTGAATGCCTAAATCCAAGATTCACTTAAATCCCAAACGGCATCTTTCTACCTTTATTTACAGCGGATCTACGGCCACTCAGCCCCCCTCCCCCCGCCCCCTCTCCATTCGGCAATGTCGCGGGTTCCAGTCCAGCCGATTATCAAATTAATCATTTAAACGTTAAATACAATTCAATCTGAAAACATATTTGTCTCCATATTTACAGTGGAGCAATGACCAGACTTCCCAATATCTGGGAAAGGTCGTGGGTTCGATTCCGACCACTCATGAAGTTATACATAGGAAATACTTGAACCCGAAATGTCATCTTTCTAGCACCATTCACAGCGGGGATACGATTAATTTTATGGCCCAGAGTACAATGAGCATTTTAATTAATTAGTCATCATTACTGAGGTAACTGAACATGTTTAATGTCAACTTGATACCCTCAATCATAGACAACCGTCAAGTACAATTTCCACACTTTTCGCTCTTTTATAAGGGTATTATATTCTTCGCCCACCTCTTGTCCCTGGCCAAGGAGTGCAAGGTAAACGCTACACATCTTAAGACTTCCGGGCAGTTGGCGCAAATCACACATGACCACAGGGCACTGAAGCACAGATGTAAGGGAGAAATGCGCAGACACACAGTGTCCCAGTGTGTTTCTATGCATTTGTCCCTTGCGTCTGTTGCTTCAGTGCCCTCTAATCGTGTACCACCACACAATTTCATTATCATTAATCCTGAATTAATCCATGTCATGTTATTGATGTCATGTCCTATCAGTCACGTTATTCACACATTCATAATGTTCAATGCAAATTTTTGTATGTACTGGTCAAATGTGCGAGACCAGTACACTGACTTATGGCTACTGATAGAAAAATATTTTTTTTAAAGTTATACGTTTGCTGTAAGCAGTAAAAATTAAGGTTCCCTACATATTAGGCATAGTACCTAATGGATTTCACATAGGCGAAGAGGTGGCATTTCTGTATATTACGGTCATCAACATAATATTCATGCCTCAAAATATGTGTAACAGGTTCTTATATGTGCTACCTTTGAGAAGCTCCAATCATCAACCAAGCACATTATTTTGCTCCTTCCTCACCTTACTTTGAATGAATGTGGTCAACTATTTTCATTGTTTATTTATAGGATCCTGCCTTGACCTTTCACACAACAGTAGATTTTCACCTGCTAATGAGATAAGCAGCACCAATACAGATTGCTGATAATGAGCTACTGTTGCGGTCAGCTTCAAGATGACCATGTCCTGCCAAGGTGAATAGTGCACTCATGCAGAGACAGTTAAGCTGAAAAAGGAAGTGCACACCTTGATTCAAACAAGTTTGCACAGTATCTCTGTCATTATCATGAAAAAAAGCTTTAATGTCGACACGGGTCCTACCACAACAGCAATGAAAGATGGCAAGCACAACGTACATTGTGTGCTTGCATAGCAAACAGACATTATAGAAGCCTTAGTATTCAATTTTATTACAGTACAATATTGGAGATAATGTAAACATGGCCGAAATAACTGGACTGTGATGATCCGCCACTATCCGAGGGCCAAACCTAGTTAAGGCGCAAGAGGGTGCGGTTCCTACACAATTTTAAATAGTATCTTAGCATGTCACTTCCAAATATCTCTTGCTATATTCTGACCACTGAAGTCCTATGTAAACTACAGCCTCGTTTATATATATATTAAATATCCATTAGGCATATGCCAACATCTTTAGGTTTTGCTGAGGCTGTTACCAACTATACACATACTGTGGGTCACTGCCTATCCACACAGTATAGGTAGAAAATCATGGGCAGCCCTCATTTGTAAAGTCCTGTCTGGTAGTTTGTTTGTGGTCAGTGTCCTCTAACAACATAAAACAAGCCTATCATTGCCTGACATGATAATTATCATTCCGGTCATTCCTAAAATTCTAACCAAGCACTGTTTTAAAATGCTTCAAGAGAAATTCATGGTTAAGGGGTCATTTATAAACAAAGGCATGCTTACAATCGTGTGATGCAACTACCATCACTCACAAAATTCTAACCAAATGCAACTTAGAATGCTTTGGACGGCTACTTGTGATTCACTAATAGTTTATTAACACAAGGCATGTTTGTAATTTATTGTGTGACTACTGTCCACTCTTAAAATTCTACGTAAACGCTCCATTAGCATGCTTTTGGGGGCTATGTGTGGATGAGGGGTCTTTCATTAACATAAAATGTGCTCATAATTGTATGATGCGAGTACTGTTGCTCCTTAAGTGCTAACAAAGCACTGTTCTGTAGTGCTGTAAGAGAAATTCATGAATGAGAAGTCGTTTATTGCCAAAAGGTGTGCACGATGACTACTATTACTTGCAAAATACTAACAAAGCACTCTTTTAGGACATTTGACAGCAATTCAAAGAGAGATTAGTGATTACAAAAAGGTGTGCTTGTAACATTGCGATGTGGCTTCTATTACAAGCAAAATCCTAAGACAGTACTGTTCTGTCATACTTTTGAGCATTATTTGTGGCCAGAGGTCTTTTGTAAACACAAGACGCGCTTAATTGTGTGATGTGAGTGCTATCGCCTCTATAATTCTGCCCAAGCACAGCTGTAGGACGCCTTTATGAGCAATTTTTGGTTGAGAGGCCTTTATTGACACAACATGTGTTCATAATCATATGATGCGACTTATGTCACTTGAAAACATGCAATACAGTACCTGTCCAGACAGGTTTGCAAGTTGTTAACATTGAGAAGCTGAAATTCTTGGCATTTCGGCCACGTTAAAAGTGCATGAGTACTAGCATATGTGGGAAAACTCACAAACTTTTAAAATTGAATAATCCTTGCCATGTTATTCCTTATATATTGTTACCATCTGATCTTGTTATTTGAAATTGTCAAAAAATAATTCTGTTTCAAATCACGGTGCTGAGAAAAAAAAAAGAAACAATGAATGGGCAGATAGGTGTTGATGGTTATAGATATGGCACTTCATGATAGGAATCACGGGATAGATCTGTGCAATAATGTAAGGTCATTCGGGCAAACCAGCTGTCGTTTACATAGCCCTTATCAGAATTTTGTTCCTAATTTACACAGACCAATGTTTATATCAGCTACCATTGCTGCCCACTGCCCTACGTGTCTCTTCAATGATGCCCTGTACTCTAATATTGCACACTGCTTATTCAGCGAATAATGCGAGTACATTTGGGGCCATGCTGTCCTCACATTTTTAAATTGTCATGCATTTGATATTTAAAAAGGCACATCTCATTCACAAGCTCTGATGAGACGGCAAGTGCTAAAAAACACGCTATGTAAACAACCCTCAAAAAGCAATCTTCTTTAGATCCTCGTTACTCGATGAATAATACCTGCTCTTGCATTACACCTCTGTCCGTGTGTTTGTCAGAGCAGACAGCGTACAAAGCAAGGTATTGCACATACCTTGCTTTGTACTATGCATGTGCCAATGTGCAGTGCACTGTAGGAAAGCAGAACAAGAGCAAAAGCAGCATTTCATCGTGCATGCAATTTTCTTTTTCAAACACCACTTTCGTGTACGTTCGAGCTTGAATTCTAAACACAGCAACGACACCGGTAACAGCTGATCGCAGCCGTAAGCGATGGTCCGTTGATGCTGGCTTGACACTACACCTAAACAATTTGTCTCGAATCAACAAATGTTTGAGTGTCGTAGAGTGCGCCATACACTCATGTTCGTGGCAAGATATCACCGGAAAGTGCTGGCGAGGGCGCGGTCCACCTTTGGCAGCGATGGTGGTAGGTGCCGATGTTCAAAACAAACATGCAGCGGTTCAACATTCTTGCGTAAGCACCACACACGGTCACGATCAGGGGCGTTGTTATAAAGTTTACGTTGCGACGTAAACAAAGAAACATCAACATCCGTCACCCAAGTTTCTCAACTGTGCCCCTTCGGGCGAAGTCGACGGGCCGCGCCAGGGGACTTCGCTGGTTACTGACATCGCTCACAATTGAATTAGCAACAGGTGACGGTCCAGCCTTCGAAATTCGAAAGCATGTCTCCACTCGTTTCAAGCACAAGTAAACGCAGACACTAGCACAGGCGCAGCAGCAGTCTCCAGTACGATGTCGACGATGTTTTGACTCGGCAGCGATCGCACTCACGCCGGTGGAAGGTCAGCTGGAACTGTTGGCAAAATCACGGTGGGCACGATATCATATCACCCTGCGACAATCGCGGTCCTTGATCGTATCGCTGTGGGCTACGGTTGACGACGCGTTAATTCCGAAACGCTTCCGCGCTTCCCCAGAACCAGAACTCCGCCGTGTCTTCGCGGCTGCACTGCGGCGGCCGCCATGCTAGGCCTAGCCGTGGGTGGTTCCGCGGCCTCTGATTGGTTGGCGCGTGGCAGGCGCGTAGACGCGAGCCGTGCGCGAGGCGAAAATATCTGACACTGCTAGATACCCTCGCGTCGACGCGTCTCGGTCCGTCAGCCCCCTCCGAGGGTGACGCGCGGCGACGCTTTTGACGCTTTTGACGCGTAGGCGCGTGCTGACGCGTGCCTGTGGTTGGGCCTTTATGGTTCAACTACGCACAAGAGAAATCCCCCACCGGCACTACATTCCACGTCAAGATCTAGTGCCTACCACGGCCGGACTCGACTCTCCTCTCCTCCGCGTTCCTTCGCGGAGGAGAAGAGAGTCGAGTCCGGCCGTGTGCCTACGTATATGGGGTGGGCGGTGAACGGTTGTGCAGCGCGAGCAGTCGCTTTTTTTTTTTTATTCAGGAAGCTCGCTAGCAGACGCTGCCTGCGTCAGCGTTGTCTTTCGCGGTCGAGGGCGCATTCCTTGCGAGCATAGAGTTTCTTACTTGCACACTAGAGAGAAAGCTGGCGCTAGTTCCTATGGCGACTCCTTCAGCGGCGCTTCAACCACGATGGGAATTATGGGAAGTACAGGATTCGGATCTGCTTCGGATGGATTTTGTTATTGAGACTCGCGACGGTTGTTTTCGAGCTTTAAAGGGGTCGTGAAAAGAATTTGGAGATGCCGGTTTGTAATTTTCACTGCATCAATACGCATTCGACAAGCCGATTCCGAAATATTTCGGCGAAATATTCAGTGCACATTTAACAACGCCCGTTTTAAATCTCAGCTTTCTTGGGCTCCCGAAACGACAATGCGACACTACCGGCCGGCGTGGTACTATTTGGTGACGTTGAGTTAAGATATTTTTAAGTTCAAAGGCACAGTGAACTCGCGTTTGCTCTAAAGGAATCGATTTACTTGAAAGCTAGAAAGGAAGAAAATACTTGGAAACCGTGCGGTGCCATCATTCGGAAGAAAAGCGGCAGCACGGTTTGTTTTCCCATGGCCTCCGAGGGCGCGCCAATCTCGGAGGTATGACGGCTACTAAGATGACGTCATCTGCAGAGTTAAGGGGAACGCTCGCAGTGAAACCGAAACCGCGTTTTTTATCGCTTTAAATCAACGCACACGGTGCAACGGAACAATGCATATTGTTGATTGGAGGGTCAGGATCCCGAATACGCACTTAGTACAAAATGTTCAGAAAACGTTTCACGGCCCCTTTAAACAAAATGAAAGGAAAATATTTTCCGTTATTGTTTGTTTTCATCTCCCGCATGTAACAAATGACACGGGAAGTTTGCATAACTGTGAAGTTGAAAGAAAACAAAGACAAATTTCGGCATCATGGTTTGCATGGTTTGACGATTGTGCTCTAGATGTGGCGGCACGGAAAAACTGATTATCGCTTTTGGATCAGTGTAAACAAGCATGTGCGTTGCCTCTGAAAAATACGCAGTGTGCATTTATCAAAATAAATGTCATATTTGGTGAGGAGTGTTGAGCTTTCAAGAGAAACGCTAAACGTATCGTCTGCTCCGTCCGCTCTTGGGAACCGCGAGCGTCTCTCGCAGACGCTGTTGAGAACAGCGCGCGTTTGGTCTTTTATATGCGGAATATCTCTTGCTCGCTGGTATGTCACGTGTCAACCGGCGTCCGCACTCACACTACGCGTACGCGACTCTCCTCTCCCTTCCCTCTCTCTAACAGCTGCTGCAATAAATAAGGCGGGTAGAGCGAGCGAGCGAGGAACTTTATTGAAAAGGACCAAAGGGATCGGGATCAGGGGTGGAAGCGAAGAGGCTCCATCTCTTCACCCGGTCGGTGGCTCCACCCAGGTCAAGCGGGTAGAGAGAGAGAGAGTTTTCTTCTCGCGGGGGTTTCCAACACAACGGTCACGCGATGCGTCGTAACGAGCCAAGTTAACAACGTGACAACACGCAAGGTTCACCGCAAGATTCACCGCAAAGGTAACACCGAAAACACTGCTACCTGTAAACACCGCCGTTAAATGCACCGTTGAAACCCTCGCGATGCTCCGCATCACCCCATGGTCCCCTTCGGGGAGATGGTGTAATTTTTCATCATTGTTACTGAAGATTGCTGATACAGGTGACTTTTTCGACGGCTCAGGCGGCAGCTGGATGGCTGTGGGCTCCTGACAGGCCTTTTTTCTTTTCGTCGCCGATTAGTTACTGACTGAAGCGCACTTGTCCTGCTCTGCGCGTATATGCAACAGCAGGCAGCAGCTTGGATGCAGCGCTTATCACAAGTGTGTGTTTACAATGAAAACGAATTCTTTTCACCGGCGGGTGGATCGCATTTGCCGACGCAAGCGTCTCTATGCTCTGCCCGCCCTTTTCAATACACCGCCGCACCACGCCAAGAGAGTACATGAAGACGGCTTGAACTCCCACGTTAGATAGCTCGCTTTTCGCGCAGGCTTTCTATCGAGAGTGCACCACACCACTGACGAAAATATACTGAGTGGCCAGCATAAAAAAGACAGGCTGGCGGAACCAAGTCATGTGGCAAGGCGACGCTGGTTTTTCGCGTTTTACTAGCTTTGGCTGCAGTCGAGGCTGGCTATCTTTCCAGCTTTTGTTTCTCCCGAGTGCGTTGCACGCCTCGAACAACCTCGCAGCAGGGTGCGCGGGAAACAAAACCAAAACTGCAGAAGTAAATGGCTTGTGCCCAGTTCGCAAGCCAACTGCGAACCAATCCGAAGCCTGTACTTCCCATAATTCCCGTGATGGTTGAACGACTGCAGCGCCAGATGACCCTCTTGTTTTATAGTATGAAACTATGTGCTTGCCAGCTTGGACCAGCTGTTGCGCATGCGCAGTGGCGGTGTGGACGGTCTAGGAAGAGAACAGGGCGCTTGTCCTTCTTTCTCACGTGCGCCTTGCCTGAACAGCTTTTCGCGCTTAACTAAATTCAGTATGGGTTCAGACGAGGCATGCATGGAGGATAACACTTTGAAATGAACCAGTGCGTGGATTTTTCATATTAGCATTTCAACGTACGCAACGGACTACAGTGATGACAGGAAATTATACTATTCTCAAGACCAAAGAATCACTGAGGCCAGGATCTTATATCCTGACAGACTCCCAAATAGCGTGTCGCTATTTTACTAGCGGCCGTGTTCCTGCGTGTGTCGCCCGCCTGCTAGGTGCAACATTAGACCAGGATCACAGCATTATATGGTGCCCGGCACACATCGAAGCGACGGGTAACGACAGAGCGGACGGTGCAGCTCGAGCTCTTACACACCGAGCAACTGTTCCTCGTCTAGACACTCGTCTGCAAGGCGCCCCACACTCCGAGGGATATCTTAGAACACCAGCGTCGACAACGACGGCGCCATTCAACACCACACCCGCGGCTAAATGTAAAGGAAGCGCACGAATGGCGCCTTCTGCAGACAAACACATACCCGCACCTGCGTTTAAAACATGCCATCCACCCAACCGCTTACGCCACCACTTGCCCGTGGTGTGGAGGACAGCCAACTCTCGCTCACATCACGTGGGAATGCGAACTCAGGCCATCTAAATTTAATACGCCTCATATTTCGGCGCGAAAATTTCGAACGGAGCAGTGGGAGGCCTGGCTTGCCAGCGAGGAAAAGGAGGCCCAAGTGGCACTCCTTGACCAGGCACGGCGGGCTGCTGAGGCCAGTGGAGCCCTGGACTAGGGGCCCCACCCACCTGCTTCGCCAACCTCCTTTTCTTTTTTTTAACAATAAACGTTTGTCAACTCAACTCAAGCGCGCGGACGTATAGGTGAAGATTTCGTTTGTTGTTGTTTTGTGGGGTTTTACGTCCCAAAACCAGTTCTGATTATGAGAGACGCCGTAGTGGAGGGCTCCGGAAATTTCGACCACCTGGGGTTCTTTAACGTGCACTGACATCGCACAGCACACGGGCCTCAACATTTCGCCTCCATCGAAATGCAGCCGCCGCGGCCGGGATTCGATCCCGCGACCCTCGGATCAGCAGCCGAGTACCTTAGCCACTAGACCACCGTGGCGGGGCCCAGGTGAAGATTTCGTGGGGCCACTGGAGGATACAGACAAAACAGTAGAAACTGCATGGCAATTATCGTAAAAAATTAGCTGGGCGAATAGGGACGACCTGCCTCTATGTGTTCATTGAAATAAGGCGGCTACTGGTTTGGCTGTTGTCCAGAGAACACGGACGTCACTGTTCCGAACGCGCACTCTATAGTGAAGTGAGCGATATACGTGCATGCCTTGTGTGAGCACCTATAAAACTTTTGATTTCACATCTTAAAAGGAGCTGCAAGAAAGAAACGGTGCAGACGCTACTTTGGCGCGTTTTACCTGTGCCTGGTGGACGTGGTGCCTTGAGAGTAAGTCAGCCTGAATTGATGCGCAGCACAACCCGATCGCGCAGCAGTCGGCGATGACACTGACGACGAGGCCCGGCCTGTCGTGATGATCGCCATTACGAGCTGCGCATTGTTCGCGCGGACAATGGCGGCTTATTTCCGTTTCGGGAATCGCCATATTTCATCGTGTCCGAGGAGCGTGGCACGTCCGAGCTCGTGCGGAGTTGGCGTGACTGGGCTCCAGGCAATCGACCGCGCTCCTTCGTCGTAAATTTTAGCCTGCATTCTGTGAAAGCTGGCTCTTTGAATAAAGATGAGTGATCCTCACTGAAAGAAAAGTTGATCCGGCAGTGACGCACGCAGGGCGGGGAAACGAGCCGAGAAAGTTACATGAAGTACCTGAGGGCGCGCACATGAAAGAATATAGGTCGATAGGACACAAGGGGCCTTGACCCGAAATAGGAGAATCATGGGCCGCTCTGCTGCACCGAAGCGCAGCCGAAGGGCACAGAATTTTAGGCGCAGACTTCCCTCAAGAGATGTCGCCGTGCCTCCTTCGGTGCACACAGCTGGTCCGTCAGTGCTTGTAATCGCGGTGTTCAGTGCGCAATTAATTAAACAATTTCTTGAATACAAAGAGTAACGTTATAAAGCATTAAGCGAAGGAAGTCTTTCCAGCGGAGTATGCGGCTGCACTAAGACGCCGACTGCTTGTCTCGCCACCCCGTCGACACGCGCCCTACTCAGCTTCTGGGGTCTTTACACTCGAGGCTTTTCTGAACCTTAGTGTAGAGCAAGAACGTGATGCATCATTGTGCGACGTCATCCGCCGCCTACGCTTTGACCCTGCAGACCCTTCGCATGTTTCTCCTTGTGGATGACGCCGAAATATGCGCCCCGACGGACATGAACTACTGATAGTTCCTTCCCATCTGCGGGCGACCGTATATTCGCCCAGCTCCATGACTTACCTACAGCGGGCCACCCAGACGCACGACCGTGTCCGGCGAAGATTTTTCTGGCCAGGGCCTTATCGTTCCGTGCGACGTTATGTCAATGCCTGTGAAAAATGCCAACGTCGTAAAAGGCCAGCTCTCCCTCCGGCCGGATATACCACCCGAACCGTTTTATCGACCTGTTGGCCTGGATCTGCTGGGACCTTTCCCTACTTCACGGTCAGGTTACAAGTGGATTGCCGTTGCGACGGATTATTCAACCCGCTACGCCTTCACACGGGCCATTCAGACCAGTTGCGCTACCGACATCGCCGACTTCCTCCTGCAAAATATCATCTTGCACCATGGCACTCCTCGCCAACTTCCGACAGACATAGGACGTTGCTAGGGGCGAAGCTTCTTAGGGCTTGGGTTGTTCCCTCCTCCATACATAGTATGTAGCCACCTGTAGTTTTATGAAGTGCTGATTGGGTGGCGTGATGGCGCTGCGGTGCTCGCTGAATTCATTCAGATGCATGGGAACGCGTATAGTATGGGAGTCTCCGCCCGAGCGCTGCGATCCTGCTTAGCTAGTACGTGAATTGATCAATAGATTGCGCGGAGGCGCTCGCTGCGTGCTCAAGTGTGATAGGAGAGCGCTAGATGGCTGTGTTTGTCACGTCTTTGATGATGTACTGGGCAAGATTCATGGTTTTTACCGATTAACCTCCGGAGCTTCGCCCACTCATCATCATTCACCTCGTGGATATGCTGTGATTTTTTTTTATCCAAGGTTGTCGAAGATCTTCGCTCCTGTGCCACGAAACACACATTAACGACAGCGTATCACCCTCAAAAGAACGGCCTCACGGTGGGGATGGTGGATTAAATTTTTTAATCGATTAATCGTTAATCGTTCGTGGATTTAGCCTTTCATAGATTAATTGCTTTCGCTGTGATGTTTTAATCGATTAATCGACATTTTTTATATGTGCTTGAAAATTGATACTTTGTTGTTTGAGAGGCTTTGCTAGTGTTTGATATCGACGCAAGTATTTATCCGACACGCTAGAGTTCATGTGCGCTTTAGTGGCTGCGTGAAAATTCGCACTTTTGCCCATTGAACACAGGGAGCCCGTCGTCTTTGGATGTCGTCAAGGGTCAAATATTCCGTGGGTGGCCATGATCCACGATCATGGCCACTGTTGCGACCCCTTACCGCTGCCAGCGCTTGTCGTGGTTTATCGCTGCCACCATTTGTCGTGGACTCGTGTCGCCTTCAGGCCAGGAGTCCACGGGGCAGGAAGGAAGAGTACGAGGAGTTGGTTTGAGAAGAGAATATTTACATTTATTTACAGCATGATTTTAAGGTGATGGCCGAATCTCAATCAAATCCTCTATCGAATCCTCTCTCGAATCCTCTCTCCCGTGGATTAAATAACCAGCGTCGTCCGGCGACGCCTTCTTGGGAGGGCCCAGTCGACGCTTCTTCTTCCAATCGGAGGTTGAAGGTCCGAAGGGGAAGAAGGTTGTGGACCTCCCCCTTTTTCTTCGAATGTGGCCGAGGTCACACGTACGCAGCCGGACCATACGATGGCGCATCTGGACGTCTTCCGGTGACACGCCTCGACGTCTTCCGGCCAGAGGTAACGAGGAAATCGTTACCGGCACTCGACACGTTCGACTCGTATCTCTAACGACACCTGCGTTAACGAGTCTCTGGTGGCGCCGCTCCATCTCCGTAGTCCCGGACGCAACAGCTCCGTCCGCCGGCGGGAGACCCGACCTGAGGGTGACCAGCATACCAGGTCGGCCGAAGTGTCGGGGTTCGATGAGCTCTCCGTGGGCCACTGTTGACGACGAAAGCTCCGATGTGGCGTTCTCACACATGCCTTGGTTGCTCTCGTCCTGGGCACACACGTAAACAGACACACACAACTACAGGCACGGGAAGTGCCCTGCCCGCACTAGGAGCCATCGAGTCGAAAATACACAAACCAATCTGCCTTACATTTCTCAACTTAAATGAAAGCAGCCCTCAAAACAGTTGTAAACATTCGCTGAAGCTCCCAATTTCTATCCCTCAATTAATTTGAGCTTACAGTTTACATTAGTCATCATTTCCACTCGATGAACTACATTCGTGAGCTATCGCAATCTGTCGCAAATCCACCAGGCTCCACATCTCTTAACCAGTACGTGCCTCACATATGACCCCGAACTTTTTTTCCCAAAACTTTGTGCCGTCAAAGTGAGTCATCATGTTCCTGTGAGCAGACGAAAGAACACTGTCGAGCTGCATTAGAGCAGAAGCTAAATACGCAAATGTGCTCTAATAAACATTACAAACCTATGCCGCATAACAACAGGAACACTAACCATATTCAACATCCGCCTACGCACGTCCTAGTGCTACTTAAACTTGCACTCCACGGATGTACTACACAACGAGCTCTCCGACTTTGCGGTCACAATTCTTACACTTCAGACACCCTATATAAAATAACATTGCTCTCGTCCGCACACTGCACATGCCTTTGAAACAATAAACAGAAAACAAAACTCGCCAAAATTATGCGCAAAGCTCAATAAGAATATCCATGCTTATTGATCTCTCTTGCCTAAAAGCTAACTCAAAACACTGCCACTATATACGCACTTGTTGAACAAACACTAACCTCGTTTCTTGTCAGCGTCCACACAATACGCATGAGTTTAAAGCAACAAACAAAACTCTCGCTAGCATTACGCGCTAAAAAACTCACAACCGTTCCTTATGACTTACTCACGCTAAAAGATAACCTCAAACACTTTCACGGTTTCGCACGCCCGCTGTACAAACCGCAACACGATTCCTTGCATTCGACCTGAATGACGCGCAAATCAAACACTACTCTTTCAAAACATATGCGGTCATACGATTCTTCAGACTCAGTCTCTTAAACACATCGCAAACCATTCAATCTCACCCGTGACTAACCTTTCCCCAAACAACTCTCTTTCTCACTTTCCACTTCGCCTTCACACTTACTATCGGCTCAACAAAAGTTACAGTTCGCGAAATTCAGTCTGACATCCACAAGAAAGCTACAAAAGCAAATCTCAGGCTACACGCGGAGATAAAGAAACATCACTTCACAAAGCTAAAATAAACAAACAAGCAAAAATGTCTCTCCAACAAGTCATCCATTAACATTGTTCAAAAACCTAGGTCTGTCTCCCATTTAGAGACGTACTCGCGGTGGTCGCGCTCGGAACGCTTTTCTAGCACAGGAAACGCAAACCGCGAAACACCTGTTCGGTTCTCCGCACAGCGCCACTATCCTCGCCATCGCCTTGCCTGCGCTATCGTCGTCGCATTGTTCGATCACTTCGCGACGACCCCTGGCCTTGCACACCCGCCGCGACGATGCTGCACCGCGAAGAGGACGGGAAGTTAACTGCAACCGGCCCTCGGAACGCTTCCGCGCAGAGTGCACCTCTCCTCCCCCTTTCGTTCGGCGGCTCCTATGTATTCTCCGCCGATTTGTCGTGGGTGGCAACCACAACTTTCTCATTTTTCTGCTTCTTCGTTTGAAGCCCGTCTGGAAATCTTCTACGCTCTGTGCGGTATTCCTCTCACTGCGGCGCCTTTTCGGCCTATGCCGCTTCTTTCTGCGCATTTCAGAGCCCTTCGCTTCCTTTTCATGCACCTGTACAACCTCACTGCACTCGCTAGCTGTCTCACCCACACAGTCTAAATGATTTCCAGTTGAATCATCAGTTCCTTCACTCTCCTGAGTGGCGGACCGTTTCAAACACTTAGGAAAGTTGCAGCTGTCTGCTTCTAAGCTACTTAGCTCGCATACCTGGGAGCTACCCTCAACTACAACCTCCTCGTCACATTGTGCTTCACCGCACCCTGCTGACCTTTCACTGGTAGTCCTGCCTAGCGAGTCGAAATTACCTTGGACGCGGCATGCAGGATCTACCGTCGCGACATATTCCTTTTGTATCCGTACCAAATCGTCCGCAACCTTCCTAGGTGCTTCACTCTCGTCCCATTGGTACGATACCTCGTCGCGTTTCTTAAATGCAACCTTCTGCTCACATTGCGCTTCACTGCGCTCTCCTGGCCTTTCACTGGTGTTCTTGCATGACGTGTCGAAATCACCTTGGACATCGCATGCAAGATACACCGTCACGACGTCCTCATTTTGTATGCGTGCCAAATCGTCCGCAACCTTTCTAGGTGCTTCTCTTTCATCCCATTGGCACGATACTTCGTCGCGTTTTTTCGGCCTTCAACGACATCCTCTGTAACTGCGGCGTGTTCATCAGCAACGCTCACTTCGCTTGTCAACGCGCTGCTACTCTCACGTGCGCGAGCCCTTTCTTTGGCTCTGACCTCCACCGCACACGCTACCGATTCGCACCTTTCGTGCGCTACTTCCGCAGATACCTGATTATCTCTCTGCATTGCCTTCCGTTCACGATCTAGCCTTTCAATTTCATCGTTCAAAAACTTCAACTCTTGCCTGCGTCTTTCGTCCTCAATTCTTTCCTTTATTTCCCTTTCCTGATTAACTAGAATTAACGTGCCAAAATATTCAATGTCCTCCGGATCGCTACCACTTTCTATTATTATGTTTCGAATTTCCGATTCAGGCAAGTCCTCATCTACATCCAAATCAAACTCCTCAGCGAGCATCAATAGGCTAGCTTTCGTCAAACTCGTCAGATCCATGGTGACCACTTTAAACATTGACTCAGCTTTCGCAAACTGTAGAAATTAACCCCACCAGCGTTTCAATTCTGGTCCTAGAGAAATTGAAGCCTGGTAAACTCTACAGAATTAACGAAAGCCCACACAAACAGCACCAAGTGACCTAATCTTTTTCTACCTTTTCCAATTTCTTAAACACTTTTTTAATCCCTCAATCAACTCCCAACCTACGTAACTCTTCCTCTTCTGCACCTATCCTTTAAACAACATCAGTAATCAATCTCAAGCTCCCTGTTCACTCCCTCACGTCCACTACCAATAATTCTGCACTTTTTCACAAACGTATATGGGTTGCCTTCAGCAGCTTGTTTACATCCCCTTGAAAGCTGCTTTCTGCTGAGATACGCACTTCCACAATTCTAGGCAGTTGTACGATCGAGCTTTTAACAGTTCTAGGCTAAAAGACTCGATGACTCTCAAGCACAAAGCCAGGCACTCACCCAACACCGTGCAGTCGTGGTACGCTACGTGGATCCCGCCGTCTTCCAGTTCCTAGGGCTTTCGGCTGATCCTTCCTCTATGGAGCCTCCGGTTCATCACGCCGCTCGCCATCCGTGGTCGTGGTTCATCCCACCGCTGCCACCAGTTGTTGCGACCCCTTACCGCTGCCACCGCTTGTCGTGGTTTATCGCTGCCACCATTTGTCGTGGACTCGTGTCGCCTTCAGGCCAGGAGTCCACGGGGCAGGAAGGAAGAGTACGAGGAGTTGGTTTGAGAAGAGAATATTTACATTTATTTACAGCATGATTTTAAGGTGATGGCCGAATCTCAATCAAATCCTCTATCGAATCCTCTCTCGAATCCTCTCTCCCGTGGATTAAATAACCAGCGTCGTCCGGCGACGCCTTCTTGGGAGGGCCCAGTCGACGCTTCTTCTTCCAATCGGAGGTTGAAGGTCCGAAGGGGAAGAAGGTTGTGGACCTCCCCCTTTTTCTTCGAATGTGGCCGAGGTCACACGTACGCAGCCGGACCATACGATGGCGCATCTGGACGTCTTCCGGTGACACGCCTCGACGTCTTCCGGCCAGAGGTAACGAGGAAATCGTTACCGGCACTCGACACGTTCGACTCGTATCTCTAACGACACCTGCGTTAACGAGTCTCTGGTGGCGCCGCTCCATCTCCGTAGTCCCGGACGCAACACCACCCACTACTACAAGCGCGAACCGAAATTCATGGCGCATTCGTCGACCACACTGGCTGGAAAGTCGCACCGGAAACATGCAGTGTGGCCGAGGGTGAGGAAATCCGAAGAAAGGTTAAAAAAAAAGCGCTGTTGGTGCGTCCTCGTCGAAGTGGGCGAATACAGGCGGAGTTTGCAGAAGCTGCCGTAGCTCGTTAAATGCCGCTTCTTGCTCCTCTCCACACGTGAAGGCGACGTCTTCTCTTGTGAGGCCGGTGAACGGAGAGGCAATGCGTGCAAAGTTTTCGATGAATCCCCGGTAATAGGTGCAGAGCCCGAGGAATCGTCTCACTGCCTTTTATCTGTTGGCCTGGTGAACCTTGATACGGCAGCAGTTTTATCGGGATCTGGTCTGACGCCTTCATGACTAACCACATGGCCAGGAAATTCAAGTTTTTCGTAGCCAAAGTGGCATTTTTCGGCTTTTTACGTGAGCCCAGCGGACTCAATGGCCTGGAGAACCGAGATTAACTGTTTGAGGTGCTCCTCAAACGTGGCGGAAAAAAACGATCACGTCATCAAGGTATACCAAACGAGTCTTCCACTTTAGACCGGAGAGAACGGTATCCATTAGTCTTTGAAATGTAGCTGGGGCTGAGCATAAGCCGAAGGGAAGAACCATGAATTAGTAAAGCCGATCAGGATTAACGAAAGCGGTCTTCTCTCTGTCTCGCTATCCACTCTATCCAGCGAATAGCATCGGGGAGATACAATATCCCCGATGCTATTCACTGCATGTTTAGAGGGAGTCTTTAAACGTCTAGACTGGGAAGAAAAGGGCATTCGAATAGACGGAGAATATCTAAACAATTTAAGATTTGCAGACGACATTGTGCTCTTTAGCAATGATGGTGACGAATTACAAAACATGATTGGTGACCTAAACAGGGAAAGCATTAAAATTGGATTAAAAATGAATAGGCAAAAGACCAAAGTTATGCTCAACAGCTTAGCTAAGGAACAGGAATTTAAAATCAACAATGAACCCTTACAATGTATAAACGAATATGTATATCTGGGACAGTTAATATCAGGAACTCCTACCCATGAAAAAGAAATTCTCCGTAGAATAAGCATGCGCATTCGGAAGGCATTACGAAATCATGACTGGAAACTTGCCGCTCTCACTAAAGCGAAAAATATCCAACCACTGCATTCTACCAGTATTAACGTACGGTGCAGAAACGTGGAGGATAACGAAAAAAGAACTACAGATGAAACTAAGGAGCACGCAACATGCAGTGAAAAGGAAAATGACAGGGGTAACACTAAGAGATAAAAAACGAGCGGAATGGATCAGAGAACAGACAGGAGTAGCCGATATTATCTTATCAATTAAAAGAAAGAAGTGGACCTGGGCAGGACATGTCATGAGGAGGAAGGATAATAGGTGGACAGTAAGAGCGACGGAATGGATACCACGAGAGGGAAAACGCAACAGAGGTAGGCAAAAGGTTAGATGGAGCGATGAAATTAAAAAGTTTGCGGGCATAAAGTGGAACCAACTCGCTCAGGATAGGCTGGATTGGAAATCGTTGGGAGAGGCCTTCGTCCTGCAATGGACCTAAACAGGCTGATGATGATGATGATGATGATGATGATGATGATCCACTCTTTAAGTCCATGGAAGAGAAGTAATGTGCATGGCGTAACCGGTCCAAAGAGTCATCAATCCGCGGTAAAGGATACACGTCATTTTTTAGTAACACGATTGAGCTTGCGATAGTCAATGCAGAATCGTAGGGTGCCATCTTTCTTCTTTACGAGCACCGCAGGCGATGCCCAAGGGCTTTTTGAGACGGTTGGATTACTTTGTCCTCTAGCATCTTTTTGACTCGCTGTTGTATAACCTCGCGCTCTTTCGGTGCTATACACGGTACGGATTCTGGCGAATCGGCGTTGTCGCCTCCTCCGTGATGATGCGGTGTTTCGTTAGCGGCGTTGACGAGAAGCAATCCTTGAACTGTTCAAGCAAGGTAAGAAGGCGTTGGACCAACGTCGACGACAGGTGCACATGCATCAACCGTTTCATGCACAGTGAAGCAATCTTGAGCGATTTCTTCGAGGTGTCCTACAGCGGTGCCTTATGTGAAGTTGGTCAGCAGCAATTCCGCTCGTCCACCACGAGCGATGGCATGACGGAGAGGGAACTTGTTCGGCTACACCGTTGCAAACTCCGTTGCAGATGATATGCAGACGTCATCGTCAAGAAGAGGTTTGCCTGCCGAGAATGTGACAACACCGTCGCGTATGTTAACGATGGCACCGTACTCCCGCAAGAAGTCCATCCCTAAGATTAGCGCTTTGCAGCACTCTGGCAGAATCGCGAAGGTGGCGACAAATGTTGTATCGCCTATAGCCGGCCGCGCCGTACGTTTGCCTGTCGGTGTCGTCAGCTGGCCTCCAGCACTTCGAATTAAGGGGCCCGTCCATTCCATTTTCACCTTTTTGAGTGTATGCTCGCTCATTGTAGAAAAGTCCGCGCCAAGGCCGTCACTTCGTGCCCGTCAATTTTCACAGTAAGTTCGGCAGTAACAGATTTCGTCGGCGTTGCGATCTGGTTCGGCTTTGATTTCTTACGGCAGTTTAATGGGGGATTTTCGGCAATTTGACTTTCGGCGACCTTCCCCCCTGAGGTCGCTGCTTTTTGTTTCCCTGCCGAGGGCTGGGGGATCGACCTCTGACGTTCCCAAAGCTCTGCCGCGGTTCGGCGAAGGAAACGGCGAAGGAGACGGTGAACGTGACCGAACCGATGGGCTTACTTGGCGGCCGGCCGTACTGTCGCCAAATGCTGAACGGCTCTCGTCAAACTGGCGGCGTGGAGCGGCGAGTGCGTTTCTTTGGTAGTCAGTTCCACGGTGGGGGCAGTTACGGTAGATGTGCCCCGGTTTTCCGCAGTTGTACCAAAGTGGTCGTCGAGCAGGCAAGCGCCAAATGTCGGTTCGCAGAAGTTGGGGTCGCCTGACAGGTTCCCGGTTGTAGGGGTTCTTCTACTACTAACTACTACTAGCAGCGGCATCGCCGCTAGCAACCCCCTGCAGTGGGTTGGAGCACTCGACGAGCAGAGAATGAGGCCGCCGCGTTCGCGCGCTCGCTATCACAGCCATGCATCGCCGCGTTGCCGCGCGCGTCAGCCCGCGGCCCGTCTCGAGGCAGGACAGCACGAACCGCCGCGCGCGACGAAAGAGGAGAACATTAGGCGCAACTCTCCTAGCATGGTAATTTAATTAAACGTTAAAATAGTAAAAACAATAAAAAGGCCGAATCAGTCGAATTAAATGTAAACAAAGGTTAACAATAACGATAAACAACACGCGAACACACAATAACACACAAAAAACCATGCAAGGGAAAGTGCCCAACCCCCGGCCAGCGCACCCGCGACCGCGCGCCCCCAGAAAAGGAAGATAGAGGAAAAGAACATACAGAGATGGACGACGAGGCCTCGTCGTCCGGACGGTCGCACCGGGTCCCCGCGAGTTCGCATCTCCAAATCGTATTTCAACAATGCGACGACGCTGGATCGGGAACAAAGGTGGGGGGAAAATTCCTGGAGTCGTGGTTCATCCGCCGAGACCAATCGGCGCGCAACAGTAACCACGGCCCTCTAACGGACAAGGACATACGTGACTAACAGTAGACTGGGCCGTCTCCGTTTATGTGTGTCAGTGTATACCACCCGCATAGGTGGCGAAACATCTATGTAAGCTTGTTATATTTTGTTAAGTCGAAGCAAATCTGAACGCATCCAAAAGAGTTAGCTGTGAGCCTTACTTTCTATAACATTTTATATCATGCATTGCTACCGCATTCATTGCCGTTTTGGCGAAACTGACATTTTTCTACGACGACGTGTCTCGCTTCCGATTTCTACGTACAACGCGTCTCGGTCTCGGTTGGCATTTATAATCTTTGATGTCATCGCCCAGAAGATGACCGCAGGGTTGCAGGACACCGCGGTGATTTAGCACTTACATCGCCTCTCGACCGCCACTTGCTGAAAAAAAAAACAAATTGACGGGAGATCCACGAGGTGAATGATGATGAGATTGGGCGAAGCTCCTGGAAGTAATCATCGGTTAAACCGTGAAATTTCTTCCGTTAATTCGCCCGATAAAAATGACGTGAAACGATTGATTAAATGTTTTATCAAACTTTTATTGCTGGTTTCCGTTGTCCTTTCATTATGACCGCTTTGTGGTCGGTGAAATGTAAGCTAAGTGGTTCTTGCACTGGTTGCAGATGAAAACCATTGCTTTACCTGGCGTCTTTCGTTAAGCAGCTGGCGTCTTTTCGTTTTGCTTTAGAAACATCTGGCGTCTTTTCGTTTTGCTTTTAGAAAACATCTGGCGTCCTTCGTTGGTTTATTTCATCAATCAACGGCGTTTTGAAGAAAATTTTTATTGTTTAATCACGCACAGGAGAAATCTCACCAGGCACTACCTTGGAGGTAAACAATGGCTGCTACTGGGAATGAGAGACAGCAGAAGTCGGCTTTTAACACTTCTACTTCTACTAACGTTCCTACTGGAACATGCCAATGGCTGCTAATGGGGAATGAGAGACAGAAGAATTTGGCTTTTAGTTAACGCGCACGCTGCGAATTTTTTTTATTGTTCAACAACGCACAGGAGAAATCTCCCACCGGCACCACCTTGGAGGTCAAAGCGTAAGACTGGTTACGCACTACGACTACGACTACGACGAGGGACGAACGGGTGCCGCTTTAAGGAGCTTCGCCCCTAAAAATCCAATTGGCGTGCTAGAAGAAGATTGAGTGAGCGGAGCGACTGTCGATGTCATCTTACGTTTCATCGCTGACTGATGGAGTTCTGTGGTTTTAAACCACGATATGATTATGACAGACGCCATAGAGGAGGGCTCCGGCAGTTTCGACCACCTGCGGTTCTTTAACGCACACTGACATTGCGCAGTCCTTAACATTTCGCTTCCATTACGTTTATTCATATCGACATACACTGTAAACAAAAAAAATCACAGCATATCCACGGGGTGAATGATGATGAGTGGGTGAAGCTCCGGGGGGAATCATCGGTAAACCGTGAATCTTCCGTGTCTTCCACCAATGACACGCGCCATATGTGACGTCATTCCTATTTTATAACAGCGCCCTTCATTATAATTGCACCTTCTCCCGCTTAAGGGGACGCTATAGCACAAACGCGTTAGAAACGTGCAGTACACTCTAGTAAGGGGGAGAGGCCACAGCGTCTTACGCAGCCCCTTACACAGGCCGGAACGCGCACCGCGTTTGCCGACGCCATCACATGACTGTTGAGAGAGTATAAGGCGGAGAGGCCACAGCGTCTTACACCAGCTTCTTGCACGGGCCGTAACGCGCTAGCACAAACGCGTTAAAATGCCAAAAAATGCCAGAGGCCCGTGTACTGTGCGTTGTCAGTGCACGTTCCACCAGGTGGTCTAAATTTCCGGAGACCTCCACTACGGCCTTTCTCTCCACTCCCTTTCCCCGACGGACGCTTAGCCGTGCTCCCTACATGGGCTGCAGAAAGCAGCGTCCTTTCCTAACCGCACTCTTTCGTTAATATTGGGTATTTAGTGTCATCGTGCACGGCCACCTGGATCCAGGTGGTGGTGGTACGAACATTTATTGAATCACTAAGAATTCAGTGGAGGTATGCAGGGACCGCACCTTAAGGGGACGGTCCTTACAAACACTAGGTGGGGATCCCTAGTACGGGACCCCATTGGCATCGGCCGCCGCTTGGGCTCGTCCCACCAAGGCCTTTTGGGCCTGAAGGTCAGTACAGCCAAGCAGGGCCGCCTCCCAGTCCTCCCTGGTTGGGTTGGGGATAGGGGGTATAGCGGGATTAGAGGGGCAGGCCCACACCATGTGGTAGATGTCCGAAGACTTCTCCCCACAGTGCGAGCAACTGCCGGAAAAGGCGGGATCCAAGTGTTTAATAGCATCTTCGGTAATTATGCCCCGGAGCAGTCGCTAACTTCCCCAAAACCAAAAGGGGGCAGAACGCCCCGGTTTGCAGGAGCAAATGCAAATAATACCGAAGACAAAAGGCACCACTTCGGTGCGCACTGCTAGCGCCGCCTAGCGTAAGGCGCGCGCTTCAAACCGTGCGCCCACTGTGCTCCGGCCGGCTCCTTGCATCGTCTGCTCTAAAGCCCCTCCATACGTTTTCCAGTAGACGCGATGGAGGGGCTTTAGTCTGCTCCACAATGAGCGCGTCGGTAGATGTGATTGTTGATGGAAAAAAAATATTCGGTTGCAATGACGAAGCCTCAACTGGATGAGATTCTGTCGGGTAAGTAATTATTCAAGAGCTGAAGAAATTGCTCACAATGCATGAAGCAGAAAGGTAACGCGTAGACGACAACGTACGCGAGGAGAAGTTAAACACTTGGGTTGTGTTTTATTATGACACAGGATGTCTTCGTTGTTTCGCGCTGTGTTCCGCTATGAATAGTACCCACAAGCTTGATCAATTCCACACACTTTTAAATTATATATAAGTATTAAATTACTCACGTCGACGTCGGAGTAGAGCTTGACGGTTTCCCCACGAAATTTCGCACTTTCGGTATTTCATCGGTGCGCCCTGTCACCAAGCTCAACAAAAGTCCATCTTCGCTGTCCTCATCGGATGAACTTTCCGACAAGGCTTCCAAAAATTCGAGTCGCGCTACTTTTCTAGCTGTCGCCATACCGGCTGTTGCGTCGTCTGCTGACCGTCTGCTACGCGCGCGGCACGCAATGAATGCTGGGATTGCACAGCGGATAGACCAATCTCACCGCGTGATCTGCGCACGCGCGAGTTTCCAGGAGCGGCGCCGCCGCCATCTTAGTTGTAGTTCTCAAAGCACAGCTGCTACGGCTGAGCGTGCTGCATGCTATAAGTTTAGTGGTGTTTTTTACGTATCCTTGGCGTGGACGACGATTGAACGCATCAGAAAACGATGTCCGAACCTTCTGTGGCCGTGTTTCATTTAAATTTGTCACGCGATGTAGCGCTGTTAGAGAAAAAAAAAAGGTTGGAATGTAAACAGGCGACGTGGTCACGATCTCGTCGTTAGTCCGTGCGCCCGCGTCGCTTCGAATTGATGTTACCCGTATTCGCTGAATTATTCGCAATAAAAAAAAGCACGTAAGGACGTCTCGGAGCATGTGTCGTACAGAGATAGAACGCCAAGAGCGCGGAATGGTGGAAACTGAAGACTCAGTCGAAGGAACGATTTTGCGCTTGTTTTGCCAAAGTAAAACTTCACATGCACAGTGTGTTGTTAGTACAGGGCTTCGATCACAGTGATGTGCTAGATGTGAATGAGTGGAAAACGATCGCGATGAAGTTCAAGGCGCGTCCACCTTAGCGGAACGATCGATGACCTGCTGCACACCGTTAGCGAAAGCTTACGGGCCGTTGCTATTATCGCGAATGACAAGCAGTTCCTGCTGCATATAGTACGGATGAGTCGGTGAGCAACTTTGGCGACAGGTGCAAAACTACGAAAAAGCGGCAGCCCGCTCTGCCCGATGCCCTCACACTCGAAGGCTCGGCGCCGATGTCATCGCTAGGCCTTACCGCTTCAAAACTGCGTCGACATTAACTCAGTAGGCGTATGACCCTACGAAAGCCGCTCGCGCACATAAGATGACACGTTTTGTCACTGGTATTTACTCTTTAACTTGTGATCGCAATAAAATCACACATTGAAAACCAAAACACTTGCGGCACTGATGGTTGCTATTGGTGCCGGCGTGGCGTATCAATAGCCTTGCGCAGCGTGAAGTATGCACTAAGCTGGGCTTGTATCAGATCTTTCGTTCACGTTGACGTTTGACTGTCGTTATCGCTCGCAAGAGGTTAAGTAATTTCTAGCGAGCACAATTTTGTCCAGAACACAAGCTGTATCCACTCCGACGCCGTTGGCGGAGATCGCCCGGCAAGGTGATCATGCACATGCTATGAGTCGCGGCGGTCACTGATCGGTCCGTCCGTGATATGCCTGAGCTCTTATGACGCTGTAGGGCATTGGTAAAGTGTCACGCATAAAAAACACAAAATTCACAAACACTGCTGAACAAGCCGTGTGCCGTACGAGCCGGTCTGTCCTATGCACCAGTTCCTGCCGGAGCTTGACATTCTTCGCGAACACGAGAAATACCGAAGAGCTTTTGTTTCAGGCGGTTCTTGTAGCATCCCGGCACCTAGGATGTAAATCCAACCACCATAACTCTTCAAAATAAGGCAGATAAAGCTCGTTAACGCCGTTCGCCGATGCACCAGCCATGCATTTGAGCGTACCGCGACCGCCGCGAGTACTACAAGTTCCGGCATGCACTGCGGCAGCGGTGGCGTGGTGAAACAGCGTGGTGAGATCGGTCTATTTCTCGGAGCAACAAAAAATGTGCCCCGACAGGGTGCACCCTGTTTACCGAAGACGACGGGTGCGCACCGATGCGCACCGGTGCGATTTATCGAAGACGCGCAGGCGCCCCGGTGCGCACCGGTGCGCATTGTCGAAGATGCCATAAGGGCTGCCGGGCACAGCAAAGTGTTTGTGTAGAGTCGGAGTAGAAGCCGCTCCTCCGCTTTACTTAAGCCTTTGCACGGGCGTGGATAAAGGCTGTGATCAGATTGGTAGTGCATGGTGAACAATTTCGCGGAAAGAATATATCGGATTGAATTCGAGGTCGTCCTGATTGGGGGAGTCGATTGGGAATGCCCGGTGAGAGAGCGCGCGGGCGGCGGCGTCGGCTGCCTCATTCCCTTCCAGTCCCATGTGAGCAGGAGCCCAGACTATACGGCGGGGCGCAGGGTTTCCCTGATAGTCAGCATGTTTCAATAATCGACAAGCTAGGTATGCGACATAGCCGTTTTCGACGTTTCGACAGGCCCCTCGCGAGTCGGAGATGATAGTTTGCGATTTAGGATGACAAGCTGCCAATGAAATGGCGACTTCCTCCGCATGGGTTACGTTTCGAGCTCGGAAAGTGAGCCCGTTAACGGTTCGGTTCTCATGGACGACAGCGGCCGTATACCATCCCCCGTGGTGTGGTCCAGAAACACTCCGGGTTTCGATCCATAATGGCGGGCCAGGGCTTCCGCCTGCGCCAGGCGCGCCGGCCATTATGGTATAGTGCCTAGAAAATATTTCTAGGCACTGTAATTATGGTCTTCTTTTGTCATATTGCTTGGAAGAGGGCGGACGTGGAGGGCGCATCTCCACTCAAAAGGGAGTTGAACGCGATCTTCCGTGATGTTGGTGTGTCTGATGTGTAAGCGGGCTAATAGGCGGCGACCCGCTACCGTGTTTGAAAGGCGAGTGTACTGATTTGTGAGGTGGGCTTCTCGAAGCTCCCGGAAAGTGTTCACCATGCCCAGGCCCAAAAGGCGCTGGTTCGAGGTGTTTAAGGGGAGGTCGAGGGCCCGCTTTACAATTTTGCGATGGATGACTTCAAGTGCATCCTCGTCTTGCTTCCGCAGGTGGAGGTATGGAGTAGAATATAAAATTCTACTCGTTACAAATGCATGTGCCAGCCGCAAGGCATCCTTGCACCGTAAACCCCCGCGTTTGTTAGAGACCCGGCGAACCATGCGGCCCACCTGGTCGCCCACCTTGCGGAGTTTGGCCAATGTAGTCAAAGTTCTTCAATCATACCAGTTGCCAAACTGTGTTCCGAAACCTGGACAAGCCGACGGCCAAATTGGCGGAGGTTAGCAGACTGTCGCCCCATCTGGGAGCCGTAACTAGAAACGCTACAGTCACCGGATCTCGGAAGCGATGTTTATTGCATGAAAGTGGCGGCCACAAACGTTGGAGCACCGCAACAGTTGTTAATGGCTCTCTCATCACGCGGCTAAAGAGGGGCAGAAGAAAGCAGCGAGAGATAGAGACGCCTTACATTGCAATTCGCCTGCACTCGGATCGTCGACTTGCTCCATCCGCTTTTTCGCTTGCAGACGACACGCTCTGCATTAAAGGCCTTCTGCTGCTGTGTTGACACATCGACGCAGTAGTCATGTGAACTGAATACCCCTGGTGCGCGCTTTGTGCTGGATTCCCAATGACACATCGACATTCAGACGAAAAAAAAAAAATAATTATTCACCGAAAATCATCCGCTGTTCGAAAAGCTTTCTTGTTCTTTCACCAGCGGCCTCGGCAGCCGAACAGACGATTCCCTGCTTCTTTCGTGAGAGCAGTTAGCACGGACCATAGAGTTTCTTGGCACGGACAAAACACTTCGTGAACCCTCAGTGTTCATGGAGAAGCAGAAGCGACGGCACAAGGTCAGTGAATTTTCTTGTTCTGCAGAAGACGCCAGGGACGCCAGAATCACGGCGAACTGACGGATTTTCTGTGTGCGCAACATCGTTTGCATAAGGCTCGCTTCATTGACGCGGCGGAGCTTTCTGCGCTCCATAACACAAAACACACCAACATAGCATTTATTAGTTGGTTTCTCTGTCGACAGATGGCGCGACAATCTGCTAACCTCCGCAGTTTTGGCATTTGGCGTGTCCGGATTTTGATACATGGGGCCTATGGGGAGTTTGGTAACTGGTATGATTGAAGAACTCTGAATGTAGTGTCTGACCGTCTGTTTTGATTTATAAAGAGCCCCAGTACCCGGATTTACTTTTGTTCAGGAATTGGACCTGTTTCTAGCGATAGTTCAATTTTGGCCGTGCACTTTGGCGATGGGCGTATGTGCACGAATTCTGATTTGGAAGGTGAGCATTGAAGGCCGCGTTGGCTGGCATAGCGTTCGACAATGCTCGCGGCGCGCTGCAGGTTTGTCTGGATATCTCCGAGTGAGCCCTGCGTAGTCCAGATGGTGATGTCATCTGCATACAACGCGTGTTGTATAACATCAGCCAGCTGGTAGGTGCATCATCGCCAAATTCAATAATAGAGGAGACAGCACTGCACCTTGCGGTGTACCTCAAGGTAAAAGGACCGTGTTCGTTGTCCTGTAAGCGGACATGTCTATCGGTTAAGAACTGCCGGATGTATTCGAACGCGGTTTGTGACGATCCAGGTGGCCGTGCATGTGCGCTTCGTGACGCAGTGGCTAGCGCCGCGCGTTCGGAAGCGAGGGGTCCCTGGTTCGATTCCGCGCTTCGGACGCAACTTAAAGACGATAGTCTTTCTTGGGATACTTCAACGCAGAAATTTTGTTCTGTCTGTCTGTGTGTGGGTTAGTGTGTCTGTCCTGCTGCTTTTGTTGCTTTTGCATATTTGCCAATGTCACTATTTCGCAAAATATCACTTCATGTAGTTGTTTGTAAATATTACGTCATGTATCTTTTAGGGGCACCCGTTCGTCCCTCGTCGTAGTCGTAGTAGTGCGTAACCAGTCTTACGCTTTGACCTCCAAGGTGGTGCCGGTGGGAGATTTCTCCTGTGCGTTGTTGAACAATAAAAAGTTCGCAGCGTGCGCGTTAACTAAAAGCCGAATTCTTCTGTCTCTCATTCCCCATTAGCAGCCATTTCGTGCGTCCCCGATGTATGTAGTAGTAGTAGTAGTAGTAGTTAGTAGTAGGTAGCCACCGGCGCGTGCCTGCTGGAGCGCACGCACGCGCCGAGGGCGAGCGCGTGGCACCTGGCGCTCGCCCTCGCCGCGAGCGCCGGGAGCCACGCGCTCCCCGGCAAACTCGACACTGCCCCGGCAAACGCGAGAGACAACGTTGGCGCAGGCAGCGTCTCCTAGCGAGTTTCTTGATTGAGAAATACCGACTGCTCGCGTTGGAGAAGCGTTCACCGGCAAAACCCATATATATATATATATATATATATATATATATATATATATATATATATATATATATATACGCCGCCCGCCACTCCGGCCGGTCCCTTTCTCTCCTCCCGTCTCTTCGTTTTCCCTCTCGCTTGCGCAACTCCTCGGGGGGAATAGAAACACGCGAAACGGGACTCATGTAGTACGGCCGGTAGAAGGCTATCGTCTTTCGACGGCATTTGCAGCGAAGCACGGAGATACGCGGCCAATTTTTTTTTCATAAAACTAGACGTGGCTACCTACTACTACTACTACTACATACTACAGAGGAGGGACAGACCCACACCCTAAGGAGCTTCGCCCCTAAAATTAGCCGAGATGGGAGTAAATGGATCTGATCCTCTAGCGCATTCCCCGATAAGAGTTTAATACACTCCGGTGATGCGGAGTAAAAGGTTTACTCCGCTTGAACGGAGCTTTTGGGTGGATTGTTGGGAGTAATATTTGAATCTATCGGGGAGTTTTTGCAGGTACCTACATGGGAGTATATGTTTACATCCATGTAGGAGCTGTTGCTGAAGCCAGCTAAGCGTGGTCCGGGACATAATCAAGAGGCGTGCAGGACACGGACACAAGTAGAGCAGTGAACAACACGAACGCCGACTAACAACTGAAGCACAGCACAGAGGCGAAAAAGAAAGAAGACACACAGCTTATCCGCGCATGCTCGGAATGGTAGCGCCACCTGTCAATTGGTTACACGTGCCGGTCTTCGCGATAGACAACTCCTAAGGCTTTCTATCTCCTCTCTGTTTAAGCTAATCGACGGCTGACTCACGCATGCACTTCCACTAATACTGATATGCCAGGCCTCAACCAATAAACGCGTATCTTCGTTCTTATGCCTGTACAGGATCTCGGTTTTGTCTAACTCGGGCATGCAGCTACAGACCTGGCAGTGCAAGGATAGATTGGACGGCGTCCCACCTGATAGCGACCTTCTGTGTTCAATTAATCTTTGATTAATACAACGCGCAGTTTGCCCTACATAAAAACGTCCGCAGCTAAAAGGAATCTTATAAACTACACCCATGCGACAGTCGCTGAAATTGTTCTTGGCTAGGTGCTTAACAGGACAGATATCCGTTCGCTTCTTACCTTCCATCTGCTCATTTCTTCTATGCACTGCAGCACAAACCCTTCCTAACACAACATTAACCCCATATTTACTTCCCACTTTCTTAAGCCTGTGCGAAACTGCGTGGATATACGGAATACTCACGACTTTTTTCTTGTCGCATGTGCGATAGCTGACACCGTGAGGATTCGTAGCATGCGCGTTAACTAAATTAATCCGGAACTCGGCACGATCTACGATGCACATCCCGAGCTTCGCCCACTCATCATCATTCACTCCGTGGATATGCTGTAATTTTTTTTCTTTTTTCGAGCTTGTTTTGTGTTAATTATTTATGCCCCACTCCTGCCTAAGGCCTTCATGGAAGGCCGGCAGTATGTAACAAATAAATAAAGGTGAACCCCTTCCTCAACGACCACCCAGCTTGAACTGGTGGCTACCTTCATACTTCTGAACACAGTAGGCCAAAAAGCAAATATTACGCATATCTGAGGCGCAACATCAATACGTATGTATTGGACGGTGTGTTCCTTTAGTAGAAAATACATAGATGCGTAATTCTAAAGACCCTCAAGACCGTAACCATGGCCAGATGGCGCCCTTATCTCGCGCTCGTGCCGAACGGAAGGCAGGGAACGGCCGCCCGCCACTCCGGCCGGTCCCTTTCTCTCCTCCCGTCTCTTCGTTTTCCCTCTCGCTTGCGCAACTCCTCGGGGGGAATAGAAACACGCGAAACGGGACTCATGTAGTACGGCCGGTAGAAGGCTATCGTCTTTCGACGGCATTTGCAGCGAAGCACGGAGATACGCGGCCAATTTTTTTTTCATAAAACTAGACGTGGCTACCTACTACTACTACTACTACATACTACAGAGGAGGGACAGACCCACACCCTAAGGAGCTTCGCCCCTAAAATTAGCCGAGATGGGAGTAAATGGATCTGATCCTCTAGCGCATTCCCCGATAAGAGTTTAATACACTCTGGTGATGCGGAGTAAAAGGTTTACTCCGCTTGAACGGAGCTTTTGGGTGGATTGTTGGGAGTAATATTTGAATCTATCGGGGAGTTTTTGCAGGTACCTACATGGGAGTATATGTTTACATCCATGTAGGAGCTGTTGCTGAAGCCAGCTAAGCGTGGTCCGGGACATAATCAAGAGGCGTGCAGGACACGGACACAAGTAGAGCAGTGAACAACACGAACGCCGACTAACAACTGATGCACAGCACAGAGGCGAAAAAGAAAGAAGACACACAGCTTATCCGCGCATGCTCGGAATGGTAGCGCCACCTGTCAATCGGTTACACGTGCCGGTCTTCGCGATAGACAACTCCTAAGGCTTTCTATCTCCTCTCTGTTTAAGCTAATCGACGGCTGACTCACGCATGCACTTCCACTAATACTGATATGCCAGGCCTCAACCAATAAACGCGTATCTTCGTTCTTATGCCTGTACAGGATCTCGGTTTTGTCTAACTCGGGCATGCAGCTACAGACCTGGCAGTGCAAGGATAGATTGGACGGCGTCCCACCTGATAGCGACCTTCTGTGTTCAATTAATCTTTGATTAATACAACGCGCAGTTTGCCCTACATAAAAACGTCCGCAGCTAAAAGGAATCTTATAAACTACACCCATGCGACAGTCGCTGAAATTGTTCTTGGCTAGGTGCTTAACAGGACAGATATCCGTTCGCTTCTTACCTTCCATCTGCTCATTTCTTCTATGCACTGCAGCACAAACCCTTCCTAACTTATTGGGAGCCGTAAACACAACATTAACCCCATATTTACTTCCCACTTTCTTAAGCCTGTGCGAAACTGCGTGGATATACGGAATACTCACGACTTTTTTCTTGTTAATGTTACTCTCTGCTACAGCTTTTGTTCCGGTCGAAATCGACTTCTTAAGACGCTCAGCTACTGTGGCTATGGCTAGTCTAGGGTAACCTGCATCTAAGAGGCGCTCGACCTGCGCATTAAAGCTAATGGTCAAACGGTGCACGCACGACTTCGATAGGGCTGACTTTAAACAGGACAAGGCTATTCCGTTTTTTACTACTTTCGAATGCTTGGAGTCAAAGTTTAACAACGGCTTAGAAGCTCTAGGGGAATACTGCCAACACACGTGATTCTGCTCAAATGACAACGAGATATCTAAAAATTGTATTACGTTTCTCTCCGGTAGTTCTTTCGTAAACCTTAGACCATCCCCATTAAGTTTAAATTGATCGCTTACATAGGTGACGACGGATTCAAAATCATCCTTACTACAAAGTACCAAGTAATCGTCCGCATACCGAAATACCCTAATGATGCGGTCCCCTAAGGCCTCTTTTAAACGGCAGTCAAACTTGCTCAAGTATAGATCACTTAGAATAGGGGCTACCTTTGAACCTATACAAATCCCTGACTTCTGCACAAACACGCCTTCCCTGTATCCAACTACTGTTGACGTTAAGTACATGGAGAGAATTTCTAGAAAGGTACCCGTGGAAACTCCGCATCTATCTATGAAACCGGACTCCTGCCCTTGTTCTTGAATACATTCTTTCACGCAATTTAGTAAACCTTCATGCGGCAACGAGTAATACAAATCTTCTACATCCATGCTAAACGCTGTGCAGTGGCCAGGATTTTCCTCTGTTAACAACTGAACTAGAGCCTGAGAATTACGTACACGGAAGGGGTCAGAAAAGCTTAAGGATGTTAAGCACTTCTGCAAATAGCTAGCTACACAAACTTGCCAAGTCCCTGACTCTGATACAATCGAGCGAAACGGAATTTCTGGCTTATGGGTTTTCGCCGAGAAAAATAATTCTAAAGTGAGCAGTTTTGCCTTTTTAACACTGGAAGCTACCTTATCTAGATTATGTTTCAACAGGAGATCGACAGCTCGTTGTTTTACTACAGAAGGTTTCAGTTTCACAGGTCTAAAATTCTTTTCTACAGCTGCTGAGGCTTTTTCAGAAAAAGTGCTATTCGGCATTATTACAAAACAACCTTCCTTATCAGATAAAACAGGTCGAAGCTTATGTTCCACACAGTAATTTACAACCGGTCGGATAGGGTCAGAGGCCTTAACGAGATCGTGCGAATGCTTGATGCTGGCGAAGCAATCTGAAATACATCGAGATCGTTCAACTTCCGGAATAACCTTAGTTATCGATCGAGGTAAGCTTAAAACGTCAACTTCTTTTAGGTTAGGATAAAAACAGTACTTAGGGCCTAATGCTAGAATTTTCTTGTGGTTCTCGTCCAAAACGGCGTCTCCGAGAATCATTACCTTTTCCGACGGCGATTTAGTAGAAAAAGAATTCCTCTTACTTTGCAGTAGATCCGGTAGCTTCGTCCTCCACAAAAAATCCGCGTGCTGCTCGGAAACTCTCAACAGATTGGCGCAAGTGCGGTTCCTTTGACGGTCTCCCCGGGTGGCGCAGCTGGCTTCTAAACACTGGCGATAAAATCTGACTTGCCGCCATGCTTCGGCTGAAATAATCGCGCAAATCCTGTTCGCGTGTCCCGTAGAAGGAAGAAGAAAACCGCACAACATCTGAATTTCCATCGGAATGATATTATTGCGTTTGAACCACGACATAGTTCTAGCGCGAAACATACATATAGCAATTAAAGAGGCTAAAGAAGCTGGATTGCGCAGATAAGTAGGAGAACACGGAAAAGGGCTCAGGGTACTAGAAATGAAGCTCAAAAGGACAGAAAGTTGAGCGAGTTGGTAACAGTCCATAATCAAAAGAAGAGGCGTGCAGGACACGGACACAAGTAGAGCAGTGAACAACACGAACGCCGACTAACAACTGACAATTATGCAAGAAATGTCCGGGACAATTTCTTGCATAATTTTATTAATATTCGATCTACCTGGGTAAATTTAGCATCCTTCCGGTCGATAGTCCTGACGTTTGCTTTCCGATAATCCTGGTTTGTCCGCATAAAATCTTGATAATCTCGGAAACCTAAAACCACGTCAACACTCGCTGGGTGGTGGTGCCCCAGCCACTTCATAACAAAATATTTCTGATTCGCGCATCACTGTGGTCGTCTGGTTGATGTGCGGCGTCCGGCTTCTGGCTGGAGGAGCAGTGCGGTTCACCAGTGGAAAGAGCCCTGACACGTTTACACAGAACACTGATCGGCCGTTGCAAACTCACTGCGCACCCATGACTCGTTTAAAAAAACGAAGTGGTGCTTCACTCGGACGCACTAAACACACGTGCGAGCACGCACAGATACAACTCCCACCGACGATCCGTCGAACCAACCAATGCACTGGACCATCACACGGAAGCACTAAACAGACGCGCGAGCGCGCATACACACACACATCACACAGCCGCAAGAGCGTCGCAACCGAAGATGGCTGTTAAAAACTCCCATGTGGAGGTGGGGCTACGTGAACTGAAACTCCGTGTGGGTAGTATAATAAGGTCATGTCGTTTTAGGGGCGAAGCTCCTATTAGTCTAACCTTGTCCCATGTCAGGCGTGACCGGCGAGGGCGAGGGCGCGTGCTGTCTTGTGAGAGACAGAGAGAGAGAGAGAGCGAAAGGCGCGCCTCGTCTATGGAAACGCTCTTTCTTAGATGAACGTTCTACCAGCTCGCAAAGAAGGAGAACGCGCACTCACCCGCGAGAGAGAACGTTGGCGCAGGCAGCGTCTCCTAGTGAGTTAAGTCTTGATTGAGAAATACCGACTGCTCGCGTTGGAGAACCGTTCACCGGCCACCCATATATATATATATATATATATATATATATATATATATATATATATATATATATATATATATATATATGCACTGCATCTTGACTTGCAATGAAGTGCCGGCGGGAGATTTCACTTGTGCATAGTTAACCATAAGGGATTCGTAGCGTGCGCGTTAACTAAATTAATCCGGAACTCGGCACGATCTACGATGAAACTCCCGAGCTTCGCCCACTCATCATTATTCACTCCGTGGATATGCTGTAATTTTTTATACTCCGTCACTTAGCAATGGTGGTAAAATGATGTCATGTGCCGATTTCACTCCGCTATGACGGAGTAAATGGTTGGGGCATGAGAGTTTTTTCGGTTGACACGCTGGTAAAAGCTCCCATATCGGCTAATTTTTGCTTAATACGGTATAACTTTGAAGACGAAAGTAGTTGTAGAAAAAGTTCCACAATCCCTAAGCATAATCTTATGAGGTGAGAACGTGAAAGCGTTTGTTTTGGCTAGGTTGTTGTGGCGGAGGGGTGCCGCAAACTGGTGTTGCCGAGTTGCGTTATAAAGAAAGAGGCAATGTGGGAGGGCGGATTGTGTTCATTTAGATGATCTGATGCCATCTAAGTGTTGTCGACACTTGACATGTCCTCTTTTCGTCCAGGCAGTGTACGCAGATATGCCCGAGCTAGGTCTCGGGCATGACCACCGCAGCGGGTGGTGCCAGTACCGGTGCCGGCACCCTCTTATCGTTCCGGTGACGGCGTACTTGGACCGGTGTGCAAAGACACTGCCATGGCCTTGTGATCCGAGGTGGATAACATCTCGCACAATGTATGGGTCGGGGGTGACAGCGAGATCGACGGACGTATATCTCGGTGTCGTGATGGCCTCAGTGGGTGTCTTCAATTCGAGATTGAACTCGGCACGCACGGCGGCGATGAACGATGGGCTAGGTGGCGCGTTCGTGCGCCTAGTCCTAAAGCCCCTCTTTACCTAGTCCTAGGCTTTACCTAGTCCTGCTACGGCGACACCACGCAGCTGGGAGCGCGCTTTCGCCAGCGAAGAAACGCGGTCGCACGCCGCAGCAGAGCGGAGCGCGAGCCGACTGCGGCGAGTGTTCGCGTCACTTCCCGCGGGAGAAGTCACGTGCTTTCTGGGCACGGCTTTTGCGGACGGCAGCTGGGAGCGCGCTCTCGCCAAGGCACGCTTTCAAGCTTCAAAGTGCTTCTATTATGGTGTCCAAGTTCCAGACATTTGTAGAGCGCTGCGTATATACGATTCCCATGCTGTGCTGCGGATGCATAAGCACGATGACGGTGACTGTGGTTCGGTTAATTTATGCAGCCCATGTCGGTAACACGGCTAAGCGTCCGTGGGGGAAGGAGAGTAATGAAGGGCTCCGGACATTTTGGCCTCTGCTGTTTACTCCTCCATCAAAAATTCGATCGCCGAGGAACATGACCACTGGCATGAGGCGCCATTGTGGTGTCAGCCGACAGTTGCTTCTCTCTCTCTCATTCCTTTCGCGGTGAACCACTGGAGTCACATGAAAGGCACTTAGAAAATAAACAAACTTGGAAACGCACTGATGATGCAAGTGGGTAAGCGCCTTAAATGCTCATCACCATCGACGGTGTTCACCGAGTGCAGTTCCGATGGCTGCAGCCGTGCCTGCTGCTGCTGAGCCGGCCGTCATGGAGGAGAAGAAACGGACAGCGGCGAAGGTGGTGACCACCCTCTTCCCTCGAATACCCAGGGTGACCACGGTTCTGCTCGAGTTCTTCATCCGCCGTGAAAGCAGAGTGGAGCTAAGCCGTGAGCCACTGTCTCACTTCTGCCAGGAAGAAGTGGTACTCGCCGCCCAGGACGTGCTCGAGAAACTCAACCGCCAGGTCATCACCTTTCAGGACATCCGTGACACGGCCGAGAACCTCATTGGTGAGTGCTCGCGGCCTGATCGGAAAAAGTGGGAGTGGTGGGAATGACCAGCCGAGCTCTGGTCGCTCAGAAAAGACATACAACGGGATTTCCCCCTTCGACGTCATGCCCCTTATATATATATATATATATATATATATATATATATATATATATATATATATATATATATATATATATATATTTGTTTATGGAAAAAAGCAACATTGTGTGTGTGTTTGGAGTGAGTAGAAACGAAGCGGAAGACAAATGTGCCTTGGGTGGGAACCGAATCCACGTCCTTCGGATAGCGCGTGCGATGTGAGTGTTGTAGCGCAAAACTAAGAAAGGAGAGAGGCAGACCAAACCGAAAACAAAGAGAAGGCGCTGTACTCACGACTGTTTATTCGGGTGGAAGGATCCAAATATGTGTATGTGCACACGCACAACGCATGAAACACTGACAAATGGGCGAGCGATGCAGGCAAAAGACACCGTCATTTTGTTCAAATGTTCAATAATCTCCACTCGGCATCATGAAGTGCGACGCTTGTTTGGCTAACACCAGCATGCCCAGTTTTTTGGATATGGTAAGTTTCTAGCCATTTACACGGAGTTTTGCTTCTGCCTAGGATCTTGACTCGCCCCCTTTGTCGGGGCATGTGTAATTTGGGTCCTTCGACCCGAATAAACAGTCTCCTCTTTGTTGCACCTCATTGCGCTAGAGCGCAGTCCTGTTGAACCTCGTTGTGACGATCGTGCAGGCCTACACAACCTGACCCTCAGGAGGGCCCAGGACATCGCCAAGGAGCTGGGCGACAACATTCGGAAGCTGACCGTCATAGTGGGCGAGCTGGCCACGTCGCTGGAGAAGGTGTCTGACGTCCCTCCCACCGACTGGATGGCCGTCGGCGACACAGTCGTAGCCAAGACGGCCAGGCTCAACCTGGCCGACATCGCACCCTTCTGGGCGTACATCCCCAAAATGAAGGACTTCCTCTCCATAAAACTTCTCGGTGCCGGAGGTTTCGGGTGAGACATTCCTGTCGTGCGGTGCGCTGTGTTTAAAATCGCTCAGCAGCAGGGCTCGTTTGAGGGAGCCAACGGCCTTTCAACCGCGCTTACACCAGGGCGAGCCAGCGCTGGCTGTGGCCGTGAGATATCCACCGGCGCAGCTTTTCCACCAGTAGCCGCGAATGACTGTCAGGCTCTTTCGTACCGCCCACTCAGTGCCTGAGACGCACCGTCCGAAACGGCTGAGACATTGTGCAGCCTGAGTGAAACTATAGCGGCGACAATGGAGATGGGAAAGCTCGTATCTACATGGATTAACTCATACATTTAAGTGAGGAAGCACGTACAGGGCGCCTAGAACTTGAAGCCAGGTTCAGGACAATCGCAGAACGGTGGGACAGATTTTTATAAACCGCCAATATGCCCTGAGATTCGGCGGTCATTCTAACCATTGTCCTACCTCTCAAATTAGGGAGGACCAATTGGTGAAATCCCATCAATGCATTGCCGTCGAGGGCACTTTGTTTCACAACTGATGCAATGGAAACCGAAACTGGCATCGTTCACCACACGATCCCTTTTACAACGATTAGGCTAGCGGAGCAGCTAGCCCTGATAAAATTAGACACGTTAAAACGCCAACCACGAGCCATGACGACGAGCAAGAGTAGCAACGAAAAGTGCGCGAACCAAATGCACAATAGCCGTGGGTGAACGCCAAAGCACGTCATCGGCAGCACGAATAACGGGGGAGAAAATGGTGAGTTTTCGTTATGGAAGTAGACATCTGAAAGCCTCAATGAAAAAAAATTAACAAAATCGAAGTGAACTTCATAACGTGCCAGAACGCAGGCATAAGGCGCGGAGTGGGCAAGATAAAATTTAGAAATGGCAGATTAGTAAGGTAATTTGCCCGAAGAAAACAAGAGCTAATTTGGTTATTAAAGGGAAGCAGACCGAGGCGCAATCGAAGCAATGATAGCATAGTTTAAACTTTCTTTAAGTAACAAATTTGAAGCCTTAGGACAGAACGGCGACGATAGAAAATATGAAGTCTGTCAAAGTTGATCAGTAAAGCTGGCAAAGAGATATAAGGAAGTCCGGCTGGCTCATGAACTACTAGAATAACCAGAGGGTATTAATTTGTGCATCATTGGTCTTAGCGAAGTTAGGAAACCAGGGGAAGGATATTAACGATGGGCATGTCCTCTGAGGACTGCTTTACAGAATCGGCGTGGAATGAAGACGAAGAGCGCAGGGTGCGCAGCGGCAAACGCTACGATTGACGTTGTCACTGGTGTTCCAGCTTTATCCAAAAATTGATAAGTACGTTTTCGTGTATGTAAATGGCATAGTGGGGACGCTTTCTTTCTGATTCAGCGTCACCGCGTGTGCTGTTGTGAGCCTATACGTTTCAATCAATCAGTTTATGTTTTATCATCTGGACGGTTTTTTAGGGCTAAAAGCGGCTAAGTTAATAACTAGACCCTGAAGACCGTTACATTCGCTGTATATGACGTTTAATTTACATTTGTACGCGAGTTCGTGGTTACATATGAGCATCGCTGCAGTATGGGTTAGATTAAATATTCGACATAGCACACTTACGATTCACCACAAACGGTATACAGCACGATTCACTAGCTTGACATTACACGATTCCGCGCTACCTTATAGTACCCATGTGGAAACGCGCGGCTTGCTCCCTCGTGCGTTCCGAAAATCGGCGTCTTTTTGAAAACATCTTTCTGTCGCCGCGATCGCAAAGCCCTCCCACAATCATTGTTGACGGACAGCTCGCAAGACGGACGGTTTGTCGACCTCTAACCTGCATGCACATTAATTCGCGCCGTGGGTGTGGGCTAAAGAATGCGAGTTCGTCCACCCCTTGGCAATTAGCGCATCTCAAATGAATCTGTCATTTTTCATATGCATGCCTGACAACAAACGAGGCCTCCTGGAGCGCGCGAGTGAATTTGCTTCTTGACCGCAGCGCCGTCTACAAGGCGGCCTACCGGCCGACCAACCTGACCTGCACAATCAAGCTGGTGGCATGCGACCGCTTCCAGAGGCACAAGCAGGCTTGTATCGACAAGGTGGTCGCTTCCGTCATCAGGAGTCCCTTCCTGGTCAAGTACTACGCCTGCTTCTGCACACGCGTGAGCATCCGAGTGTGCCGTGCTTGTCTCTATCCCTAACTAGCGCGCGACTCTGGTGGCGACACCTGATGATGTGGAACCTAACCAGGCACACAAAAAGCTAGTTGTGGCTTGCCCGTTTTGCTTGACTCCTAGTGTAAAGCATTCGACGTGAGATAATAATGGACTCTGAGCACTTTCATTACCTCTTTCGAAGAAAACGCTCACGCTACTAAAAAGAAAATCGAATGCATTGTAGTTAAGTACACCGCGAATAGATGGCGCTAGCAGTTCTACATCCACCGTAAACACGCACGGTAAACCGGTATCCGCAAACGTAAAGAAGTTTACGGACACACTAAAACTCTCTAATAACACGGCCGCTGGATAAAAACGCACGTGGTGCGGCCTGCGACGTCGCCCGAAACTGGTGTGGCGAGCCTAGTTCTCCGCTACGGGCACGCGGGAGGTTCTGCATGTTTCGCGCAGAGTTTGCATTTTTGTGTATTGCTTTGCCAAAATAAGATCTCTACGCTGCCTGCAAGAATACTATACTATACCCGGGAGGTCGGTACGGGCATTGGGCCCCTAATGGACTCGCACGAGCCCGAACCGCGCACTTTTGCCGCAGGTTTCGGCACGCGACCACCGTTCAATATAACTGGCAAGTTCCTTACCGTTTGCTTGACTGCTTGCTTCGCTTGATGCGCTTGTTTGCTTATGAAAGAAAAACCTGTTATTAATATTATTATTCAAAATTCCTTACAGGCCCATTGAAGGGCATTGAATAAGGGGGCATCCGCAGATACAAAACAGAAACATATACAAAAATTAAACAAATAACAAAAATGAAGGGAAAGATATAAAAGAAAGAAACAAGACAAATATGCAAGCAGTAGAACGTTATACAATGATAAAGTGCAACGAAATTAAGTCATCATGGAATTTCACGGTTAGCAATGGATACAATGTGATCAGGAAGACCGTTCCAATGTTCAGTGGCGCTAGGTAGTCGTGGTGAGTTAAATGCTTGTGTGCGACCATGAATTCGCATGCAGCTGCGCGCGTTGTGAACGCGTCGAGATGCGCAAAGGAGTATGAAACGGCAAACTGTGAAATTTGTTACTATAAATCTACTTGTGAAGTAAACACAATAGAGAAATGGCGCGGCGTTCTTCTATAGGGGCTGAAATGCAAGATCTTCGTTTTATTACACGTACTTACAAATGCGTGTATATATGCGACTTACTGGATTGTCCAAATAATTCTTATATAGTGTTTTAGTTCCAGCTTTTTATAAATAGCTAGGCGTCCACAACTAAATGAACATCCAGCCGCTTTGTAGACGCGTGTTTGCATTTCTATGTAAGGACGGAACTAGTTCGGATTGGCTGACTGGAAAAAAAAAATGGTCGAGGAAGGCAGTGTCAGGCTCATTTCCTTATTTAGAAGTTACAACATGCACATCCACGGAAAGGCGACTCGTTGCATCAAAGTCGCAGCACCTTCCGTGACAGAGGCTTGTAAGCGAGTTTGAGCCGCTGAACAGTTGCGTTCAGGTCTCCGGCCCTGTTTGCCGCGACAGTTTGCTCAGAAACACCTCACAGCGCTGTGGGGTGTTTCTGACCTGGGTCTCCTCGGTGTTGCTTTGTTCACCCGTGTCACACGTCAGTTCGCGACATATCACACAATTTGGTAGAAGTGTTGATGCCAAGCGCACGAACTGCCGTCGGAACAGTCGTTGGAAGCAATAGCTTGAGCTTCATGGAGTTCTTATAGTCACCGTCAGGGAAGCGACGTGAGCGACCTGTCATTTGGCTCGCACGTGCTTCCTTTTCCAGTTATTCCCTGTCGAGAAATGTTTTTTATTCATACTTTACGGCGTCGCACGGAAACGCGTGCTATCTGAGGGTCCTTCCTTGTGCCACACAGCGGCGCGCAACAGCTGCACGTGTCGCGCACAACCAAAATTATAGGAGGCACAATACGAAAAGCACCTCGACACGTTGCTGTCGCAGGGCGTGAGAGCGAAGTGCAGAATTTCGTCGACACACACAGAAAACTCGTCCCGTACTGGTTCGCGGAGCCGCCCGCGCGGTGAGAGGCGGGAGAGTTGGATGGATATTAGGAGCGTCCCCTTTATAACGGGGCGGTGGCCGGGCCACCAAGCTCTAGCTTTATTTCTTTTTCGTTTACAACCATTTCTTTTCCCGAATCACACATATTTTCACAACTAACTTTTTTTTCCTCGTCTATTTATTTTATCTATTATCGTTCTGCTGTGATGTAACAATCTTACCCGAACTACCTTGCGCTTTTGTTTGCTCCATACTTTTGCGCCACCAATGCTCTAAGCGCCTTTTACTTATATCTATCGCCGGCATGTTCAGCTTTCCCCTGTTACTCCTGAAACCCATGTCCTCCTGTAGGGTAGTGTCCACAGCTACACCTGGGTGGACATCAGTACATTCAATCAAAATATGGTCTGTCGTTTCCCTAGCTTTTCCACAGCACGTACATGTATCCCCTTCTTTATTGAATTGTCCCGTAGCGGTGGCGCCCCCTCCGAAAAAGCGGCGAAAAATGTCAACTTTCGCTGCACAGCTCCGCTTTTGTTCGCCGCGCGACGTAGCAGGCTGCACCTCGTGCGTTGCTAATCGAGCGGCCGTGCTAATAACTTTGCACCTCACACTTCACTACGCAATCGCAGATGGAGCACTGCAGTGCGCCCTCCAGTGGGTATGATCTCTGAGGATTTCGAGATTCGCCCTCCGATACTGTTTGCGATCAAGCTAGGGCACCTGTGGAAGTGGCAGTAATTTTTGAGGTCGTATATATATGTATACAATACGCTCAAGGGGCCCTCCCTTGTTTTGACGAAAAAAAGAAAAATCCACGCATCTCGACGAAGTGACGAGTGGGCGATATGTACTTTTCTAGGTTGTGTCGGGTGAGGTTAGGGGCACTGTCATGAAGACGGTTCCGTCGGATAGTTTTATTGCAGCGTGTTCGCCGTTGTGAGATTGGGTCGTTGTTGGTAAGTTGAGATTCACCGCTGCCTGTGGCAATTTTCACGTATATCCCAACACCACCCGCCGATCGCTCTTCTGTGCAGACGACGTGCGCGGTCATTTCTCGTTACACGCACGTTTCGGTAAAGCAAAGGACGTCTGCATGCTTTCGTTAGATTTCGTTCGACGTCGCCTGCACGGGCGTTGAGGGAGCGAGCGTTCAGCAAGACCAGGGTAAAAACTCTGTCGTGGGATCTTCAAAGACTGTGAGGCTCCGGTCGAGGAAATGACGCTTGCATCGGCGCCTCCCACCTCCGGTAGGCGTTTACCCGCCGCTTCGCCTCCGGGTTAGCAGCTTGTCGACGTTGAGCCGCTGCTTCCCGGGCTCTCAACTCCGGGTCCGCTTGGGGCCGTTGAGTTTTGCCGTTGAGCCGCCGCGTGCCGCGCCCTCCGGAATAGCAGCTTGTTGTCGGCGTTGCCTTTCGCGGGCGAGATCGCGTTCACGTTCGTTTTCATCCCTGGCAGAGAGAGAGTGAGCGGTCTGGAACGCCCTCTCGTGTACTTTCACTTCAGCGTGCTGTGATGTCGCTTAAATGTGTGTTTCGGTTTTACACGATGCTGTGCCTGGGCGCTGAGTTCCTATACCCTGCATCACTGTCCGGGTGCACTGACTCCAGGATGGGCCCACATGCAGTACTGCTAAGGTTCCGTGACGGACGCCTCGCATATTCGCCCCTAAGGCAACCCCCGTCGCATGTAGCACTCTCAGAAATACAGAGCCAGTCGTGGGAGCGTCTCCCTTGCACGTTCAACTGGACAGAACAGGCTAGCGGCGAGCATGTTGCCGACATGGCCGCTCGCCGATAAAAAAATCACAGCATATATCCACGAGGTGAATGATGATGAGTGGGCGAAGCTCCGGGGGGAATCATCGGTAAAAACCGTCAATCTTCCGTCAATCTTGCCCAGTACGGACGGACGGACAGACAGACAGACGGACGGACGTACGGACTCCCGTATACTACGCGTTCCCATACATCTGAATGAAGCGAGCACCGCAGCGCCATCACGCCATCTAGTGAGCACTTCATAAAATCATAACAGTGGTGTAGGTTACACGATACGACGATACGTGACGACCGACCCACAGCTTAAGGAGCTTCGCCCCTAAAACGCACACACGAGCGGGTTCCCGTCTTGCGGGTCGCGCCAGCGTAGCCTGGCGTCGCGAGTTGTCTCGTTTCACTCGGGACTTCTCGTGACAACGCGCGCTTTTTTTTTCGCCTTTCGTCCGTGGCGTGCCCGTTTCTTCACCCAAGAGGAGGTTGTCGTATTGGTGGCTAAAATCAAGGCAGGAGTGAAAGCTAGCCCTTCACTACATATATAATACGCGACATTACGGCTAGGTGGCCGCCGCCATATATAAAGGGTACAGCCTAATATCCGTCCTGCTGTCGGTTACGCTCAGGCATGTCGCATACGGACGTATTGGTGAGTGTGAACATTGTAATATTAGTTTGTTCTTTGCTCGTAAGGCGTGCCAGAGAGCGGGAGAGAAGGTTTTGGGTGCGCCCCATCTGGCGATACCGGCAGGCCAGGCGAGCACTCTGCTTCCCCCCGCTCTACCTCAGGGTCGTCGATATCCGTTTCTGCAGTTCAGTGCTTGGAGGCTGGCAAAAGATTGCGCTTTTTCCAGCATGTAGGTTCCTGCGAATGCCGCCTAGTGGCTTTGACACTTTGCTTGTCCTCGCGCGGCCGCTGACTGGGCGGCTGTCTGCTCATGATCGACTGGCAATGACCATACGGTAAGAGTTAATTCAGTCATATTTATTTTCCTGTTAGCCACGAATTCTCACTGTATATGCTACGAGAGTGTTGATACCTGAAAGCATAGGAAACTTGCAGCATAGTCCGCACTTGCATTGGCATATAAACGAAAGTGGTTGTTTTGCACGTCAAGCCCGAGTTAGTATTGCTTGCTTAACTAATTATGTTACTGCTGAAATTATAATTGTATTGGCAATGTGGAACACCAACCGAGTAATATGTAGAGCGCAATGCTAAGCGCAGGGCGGCAATAAACGCCTACGATTTTTTACAGGTTCCTTGCCAATGGAGACACCATGAGAGGCTTATCATTTTCTCACAGGATGTCGCAATGTCAAGGAAACAACTGCTGCCATTTGGCAGGCTTCCCTCAACAGTGGATGGAGCAGGTGAGGAAATAAGCTGCCCCAAATATTCGTAGCAGATTTTGTTGTTGTTGTTCTTGTGGTCCTCAAGCATATCTTCAATACAATGACCGTTCTGTTTCACAAGTTCTTGCTGGTCAAAAAGTACGTAGTATGAGTCACATGTGAGAGGGGATTATCACTATACTAGATACACTGCGAGGATTATTTTATGCAAGTAGACAAAAATGTACATTGAACTGCACGTTTAATGTCATGTTTTGCGGTCTCTTCACCGCACTTTCCTGCCTGTAAACAAAACTTTCTACGGCTGTGCCTCTGTAGCGTGGTTTCAACCAGCGTGAAATTTTAGTGCACGAGTTGTCACGATCCTTCCGCTTGTGTATGCATGTGTTTTAGTGCCTGCTGCATTTCACTGCGATTCTTTCTCCTCGTGTTCTGCCTTGAAATAGCAGCACTTGGTCCCTTCTCGTCTGTGTTTGTTTTAATTCAGTGGACTTCCTTCTCTTTCTTTTCGCAATGTATGCCCACTCGACTACCTTAACATGACTGCGTGGTTTTCGGATTGCCGCAGACATGGAAGCGAACTTTCCTAATTGCATAGGAAGCATCGATGGTAAACATGTGAGCATAGAATGTCCGGCCAACTCAGGATCGAGAAATATAAGAATACGTTCAGTGTTGTCCTCCCAGCTGTGTGTGACGCACATTACAAGTAGATCCGTTTTCTTTCTTTTCAGTGCGTGAAATTTCACTCTTTTGGCCTTGGCTTGAACGCCGTGAGCTGCGCTGTCAGTGTCGGGGTATAGCAGCGGTCAGCTTTCCTCACGCTGCCGTTCCCATTTCTGGGCAGCATCGGGCCACGCAGCGACCACGAAGACCATTTCGTATAATAATATCCGGTGTGACTTCAGTCACACTGGCGCCTTTGCTTCCGGATGCTCGGAAGCAAGGGTGCAAACAGTGTTGCGGTTGTGGATACCACCGATGTGCGGAACAACCGAGGCGTCCAGTGGGAGTGGAGAAAGCTAGATTTTTTTTAGGGGCGAAGCTCCTTAAGGCGTGGGTCGTGCGTCCCCGATGTATGTAGTAGTAGTAGGTAGCCACCGGCGCGTGCCTGCCGGGAGGCACGCCCGCGAGAGACAACGTTGGCGCAGGCAGCGTCTCCTAGCGAGTTTCTTGATTGAGAAATACCGACTGCTCGCGTTGGAGAAGCGTTCACCGGCAACCCATATATATATATATATATATATATATATATATATATATATATATATATATATATATATATATATAGGCACTGCATCTTGACTTGCAATGAAGTGCCGGTGGGAGATTTCACTTGTGCATTGTGCATAGCTGAACCTTGAGGATTCGTAGCATGCGCGAGATGTTATAAAACTAGATGGCGGTACTTGTAGTTGATGATGAAAGATGCGAGATGTTATAATAGTTTGATGACATTTACTCAAGTGTTTCACTTTTAATTGTGGGGCGAATTGCACGGATGAGTTTCACGGTTTACCGATGATTCCTTCCGGAGCTTCGCCCCACTCATCATCATTCACCCCGTGAATATGCTGTGATTTTTTTTCTAAAGGAAAATCCCAATACAGAAAGACAAAGAGATACAGTTTCTCCAATGCTATTTACTGCATGTTTGGACGAAATGTTCTAAAGACTAGACTGGGAAGAGACAGGGCTCAGAATTAACTGCGGATATTTGAGTAACTTACGCTTCGCCGGCGACATAGTACTTTTCAGCAATGATGGCGAATGAACTATACAGAAGATGATTGTAGATTTAAGCCGGGAAAGCGCTAAGGTACCGTTCACGATGAACATGCAGAAAACAAATGTAATGAGGGGTGGCGCGGCGAAAAAACGTACCTTCACGATTGAAAACCAGACATTAGAAGTCGTACAAGAATATCTAGGACGGCGACTCACAGGAGAACCCGCTTATGTAAGAGAAATACACCGAAGAATAAGCATGGCATAGTGCGTATATGAAAGACATTCCCAACTCATGAACGGAAACCTACCACTATCATTCAAGAGGAAACTTGTCAGTACTGACGTACGGGGCAGAAACTTGGAGCATCACAAAGAAGCTAGAAAGGAAGTCAAGACCAACACAGCGGGCGATGGAACGAAAAAGGATAGGGGTTACGTTAAGAGGATAGGAAGACAGCCGGGTGGGTCAGAGAACAGACGGGGGTCGCTGACATAATGAACGATGTTAAGAAGAGAAAATGGACATGGGCAGGTCACGTGGTGAGAAGGCTAGACAACCGATGGACAGTTAGAACGGCAGATTGCATACCAAGGAAGCGAAACCGTGGACGACAGAGAGTAAGATGACGAAATTAAGAAATTCGAAGGCATCAAATGGAATCAGCTCGCGCAGCATTGGGAGAGGCCTTCGTCCCGCAGTAAAACGAGATGAGTTCACTATATTTTGCTTTTCGTAACAGGTACGCGACCCTTTATTATTAGCAGGTATGTCTGCTAATATTAAACTCCCATTGACAGGCGTCCGGTCAACCTGGGCTATGGAAGGGCGGTGGCTCCGTACGTGTGTAATCACAATCTGGGCTTCTCAATTGACTTCAGAGGAATGAGACACTGTCAGACAACTTGCTTCGGGACTTGAGTCTCGTAATGTTTACTTACAAAACTTGCTTCGTTCGGTGGTCATTGCTCGTCTTTCATTTGCCGTTCATTGTTTGAGTCGTCACTTCATCGGCCGTTACGAACCAACACAAAACGTTTCGGACGTGTTTGGGAACATTTTGTATCTATAGGAACGCAGCATTTGGCATGGAATGTTACAGCTGCAGGAAAATGAAGGATGTATCGGGCTGCGCTTTTGATTTAATATGCTCCTGTGTGTCGACTTTCAGATTCATTTATGTAACCACCGGCCATTACGGTGGTGACAACGGGATCTTCCAGCGATCAGCGCTGCTGGAGGCGCTGGAAAGGGGTTCGTTTGGCATGCCAAGAAATGTTGGCTCCACATGGTAGGCTTTTCCGCTGAGGCCCTGTCAGTTAGTTTATACTCGAAATATCCGCGTTTGCAACACCTTTCATGCTCCTCTTTTTAGATATTTTCACATGGAACTTTACGCGATACTCGGAACTTGTGATGCGTGAGCACGTTGGACGCTGATTGGTCGTGGTATTGCGTGAAAGCGTTCTTTTACGCATTGTGATCTCACTCCATCTGTCTGTGCCGCTCACTTTATATAGTAGCACAAAACGCGCCGGGCATCACACATTCCGAGCATCGCATTTCACCCGCTGAGCGCTGCACTAAATTACCGCTTGCAGTCATTGTAAGTAAAAGACTGACTCAGAGAGCACATTTAGTGAGACTTGCGGTTAATGTACCGTCCTGATTTCTTACATCTCCAGAAGGTCAGAAATGACCCGGCTCAGTTGCAAGACGGTAGGGCGACGTTCAAGCTTGCAAGCCGCGCAAGACGGTTGATTGAAAAAGCCTTTGGGAGACTTTTGCGGCGACCATTCAGGGCACCAGAAGAGACGACACATAATATTGCACAGTTTCCTGTTGAGCCATTCGCCGCAATCGCGATCTGCGTACAAACCTCCACGCTCCATCAACACTGGGATGGCAACCTCGTAGACGGATCTTGCAGAACTGACATGGGAAGTCTCAGTATTTCTGAATATCATTCAGCAAGGTGAACGTTCTTTCCAGTGAAAGCACAGCCAATCAAAATCTTGGGATGTCCTAAATGTTGGTACTTTTGCATGGGCGCAACAACCTGGCAACTTACTTCATGGATGAAGGAGTAACGATGCTGAGCTTTTCATTCAAAACTGCTGCAGATGCATCAAGTGCACAAGTTGGATTTATTGCGATTGAACTTTTTTATTGCAGTGATAGGAATGGTCGTACATATTTCCATTTCTAACATTTGACGTAGCGACAATATTCTAATCTTCGTCGAGCACTTCCATTTATACTTAAAAACACAGTATGAATATTTAAAAGAGCACGCTTCTTGCGTGACATCTAGCGCAGCTTCGTTGTCATCCACTTGGACAGGGCTCTGTTATCTGGGCCTCCCTTGTTTTTTTTTTGTTTTTTTTTAATTGAAGTTAGTGAAGTTTCCCAAAACAGCTTCCTCGAAGTTCTTTTTTTTTTGTTGTTGTTGTAATTGAAATCAATGGTCAGTTATATAAAAATGATATATGTTCCAGGAAAAGTGAAAAGTAAGACTACCGAGGATGCTGTGTCAGAGAGAGCCGTGCTTTGGAGGAGGGCTAGGATGATGTCTGGCCACTGCTGGAACTTGGTAGCAGAAGACAAAAAAAAGAAGCATCCTGCATTAATTGGTATGCTACGTAAAAAACGTTAAGGTATGCTTACCTGGAAAGTGCTGCGGGCTCACTACTGGGACTGACTCGCGCTGAAATGCAGAGAGAACGTGGTTTGATAGGAGAACCGCACATAAGCGACCTGCAGCAAGCAATTCGAGTATCATTGAGTTTATGCGCGATGTATATGATTGTTATTTCGTAATAAATGCAGAAGTGCTCACCCACAGATCTCTTCATCATCCTCAGACTGGCACACAGTTGTACTTTATGAGTTCCTACATTGGCATCATTGATATAATAAAGCAAAAATACATACACGCGATACACAATACTTCAAACAGTGTGATGAAGCATACGTTTCATCCGTGAGTCTCCCCGCCGGCGACGGCCTTGGACAATTGCACAATAAGATTTGTTTAAAATTCTCGATGAATATTTCTTTGATTGCTACATGCAGATACGGGTGCGTAAAATAAAAAAAAACAAATACAATACCGCTCCAATCAGACCATACTATTCTGGCGCCTCTTCAGCCTGCTCTTTGTGGCTGAAGACAAGGAACCACTGAATAAACACACAGTTTAAGAGAGCGTCGTAAAATAAAACCTACCCATCTTTTAGCATGGGCATGTTTGTAGTGAATCCTGGAAAACAACCGCATAGTATACTTCAACGTACACGCATTCAGGTCGCCCTTACATTATTATATGACTGCTACATGCAAATAGATGCAGCCCTGCTGTGGTGCTTCGTGCGAGAACAAAAGTATAAAACAAAACTGAAATAACATGCTGAGAGCATCTTGCTGAGAGCATATAGAGAGCAGTGAAACACGAATTTACAAGTACCGGGCACGGGAAGCAAAAGACGAAGGAAAGAAAAATTGACTAGCACAACGGCACGGCACCATGAAGAAAGACCGGGGGCGCAGCAACCGCGAGCTTATACTTTTCCGCGTGCTGCAGTCGTCGCAGTCCATTATTTCAAGGTCCGTTTTCACCTTGCTGTATTTCTGTAGGCCTTCTTTTTTTTTTTCTGTCGTTATTTTTAGGCAGCGGTCCCGGAGGTTCTTAAGCTTGGTCGCTGCTTGCTCGCCTACATGGTTATGTATAAGCATGTTTACGTGTACAAGTAGCGCGTATTCGCACAACACACGATATGGTTTCATCCGTGCTATGTTGAATTCCTGGCCTGATACGCCGTCGATTAGCGCGCAGCTCCTTATCCTTCAAGTCGGCATGTAACTTGTCGTAGCCTGGGCGCACAGTTTCCAAAAAGGCTTCCATCATGGAGCTGCTGCTTCAGCGTGCGTGACGAAGCTCTGCCGATACACCACCGCTGGGCCTTATATGTTCACCACAGCGTTTCACAAGTTGCGTTTAATTGTTGCGCTGTTAAAGTAAAGGCGTTTAGTACTGTGAACTGTATGGCTTAACAAACAAAATTACTATGAACATCGCATCCCTGCACTCTTGGGTGGACAGCGTCCCCCTTATGACGAGGCGGTAGCCCGCGGGCGACCAAGCTCTACTTTTATTTTTTTCCTCTAGAAACACGTTTGTTCTCGACGCGGATGCTAATTCGCGCCGGTGGTCCTTGCGCGCCTCGACCGCCGGCGTCGTCGAAGAACGAACGCGGCCGCGCTGTTGTCTTGCGTGGCCAGGTGTTGCGACGCGCACTGCTCCAGCAAGGACGGCCGTCGACAAGCAGATGATTGGCCCTCCGTTGCAGTGTTTTTTTGGCAACTCGTTCGCGTGCAGTCGTTCGAAAACCTCGTGTGCGAATGTCAGGGATGCAGTGCCGAGGATGCAGCGTGTTTAGATCCAGTACCCATTCGCCGCTTTATAGTGCCCCCAGAGATGGGCATTGAAAAGAGCTTTCTTTTCAGGACGCTTACGTGACCGTAATGGAGTACATATGCGGGGCAGATCTAATGCGAGTCGTGGACAAAGCGGTGTACTTGGCTACAGACGAGTGCCGTATCGTCATGGCACAGCTGATCCTCGCGCTGGAGCACATGCACCTCAGGGGCCTTCTGCACAGAGACATCAAGGTTTCTAAGTAAGACCCCTCTTAGACGGCGCTGTATCTGCTGTCGCTTGCATCCTTCCTTCACGCGAGACTTGTAAATCTAGGTAGCGGTCTGTCGCGTGACAGGTCCTCGTTCCGTATTTGTGGATGCCGGCGTTAAACTTGTTCGGTTGTGCTCTTTCACGTGTCTGATCTCTCGAAGACACTGTTCCGAAAACTGACGGTAAGCCTGGTGCGTTTGGTTTTTGCGATACGTACCGCAAAATATTCTCATTTCGGCAGTGCCCATCTCTAACGAGTTGGCATCTGTGGCTTATTCAATTTCAATTCAATTCTTTATTCATCATTAGTACAGAAGGAGGTCCCGGAGTTACAAAACTGTCAGGGGGACCTCCTAGTAGTCATTTGTCAATATCAATAAATTGCATAAGATGGCAGAAAGCAGTTAATGAGTAGAAGAAAAAAAGAAAACAAAAATAATAAAGCAGGGCATATAGGACAAAAGAACAATAATGGAAAGAACCAACAAAAGGTAAGTGTTTACAAGAAACGTAAATACGAACAAACAGTACAAAACTCATAAGCGATAAAAATTGCAATCAACGTAACTTATATAAACATAAGGGTTTAACAAAGAACACGGTGTACAATTGATATATAAATAAATGAAACATGCTTGCAACTGATTTTAACGACATGAAATCTTAAATTTCTAGAAACAAGAAACTAAAATATTGGAGAAAGTAGTTCAACGCAAGTCTGTGATACATATTATAGAAGTGGTATTATAACGAAACGAATGAAATGGTTTACGTTTAGGTATATAATCACAATGAATCGATAGCGAGCAGTGTTGTTAGTAGGTGCGTCTTCATGTGTTTTTTGAATATTATTGTTGTGCGGCATGTTTTAATATCTAATGGCAATGTATTCCAGTGTTGAATGGTAGTGAATAAAGCTGTGAAATTCTAAGCCTGACTTGCTTTTGTCACTGCTATCCTTAACGCCACACAGCGTTTTCTAAACGGTTAGTATGGCGACAGTTTGCTTTCTTTTCGTCTCAGCATGTTGATCATCCCTGGCGGCAGGGTCAAGGTCATCGACTTCGACACCAACAAGGTTTGCATCGGCCATTGTGAGTGTGATTTAGTTTCAATAAATGGGCAGGAGGCTAATATGTGCCAAATTAAAAGCGATGCTTGGAAATTCTTATGCCATGCCTGTAAATTGTGCTTGATGAGATACTTCCAGGTGTGGTGGTATTATAAGGTTGCCAAAGCGTTTTTACAGCGAACCTGTAACGGACTTTTTGTAGCCCTCACACGAAAACCCCGGCGGTCGACCCCGGTTTCACTGTGCGTTCTTTGCCTCGCAACGAGGCAAAGGATTTCCCCAACGTTTACGTAACTCCTAAGAGGACCCTCGCGTCTCGTAAGGCACAGCAGCACTACGGCCAGACGAGTCCATTGCCTCCCGAATGGTCTGTCGCAAAAATTTTGCAAATGCCTTTATCAGCGGACAGTCGAAGCGTCAAGTTTTGAGGGGACCATCATTTTCGGAAACTTTACGAAGGAAGCTCAGAAGGGCGCACAGGTGCTTTTCCGCATGGCCGACACGCGTGCCGCCAGCCTTTAAAACCCCTTGATGTTGGCGACACTCTCCTCCACGCGCGCGCTTTCCTCCTCAATCCTCCTCGGATTTCTTCCCTCCTCGCGCCCTCCAGTGGCGCGTTGCAACCGCACTGAGAGGTAGTGCGCTTGCTTGCTTATTCGGCCCTTTGAAGCGCCAAATAGAGCTCTATTCCTTGTGAAACTGGCGTGACGATAGTACGCTTGCAGTATAACCTCGTGACAAGTGTTTTATTCCGGGACGCTTCGGTAAAAACAAGCGAAATCGCACAAAAAAAAAATTGGGGGACCCTTAAGGTTCGCCTTCAAGAGTTGAACGCGATAGCGAAATCCGGCTCCTAGTATGCACTTCAGCCACTCAGTGCATACTTATTAGTTTGCGTAGTTACACACACGCACAGACACATACACACACACACTCGCGACGTATCTGTAGTAATCGTAGAGGTTTTCCATCTATTTAACAACCCTTCTATATCAACTTCATGAAAATATTGTACAGTGATGTAGTCACATGGTCCTGTATTATGAAGTGCGCATAGGCGTGACACTTTTATTCGTAAATGGTCACATTCTGTCGTCCTTCGTGCGTTAACTGTCTGGCAGCTGTTCGATTTGCTCTTCTGGAGACCTCTTCCGGCCAACCGCAACAAGCATCGCCTTATGGTCGGTGAAATGGCAACTGCAGTACTTCACTTCTTTAATGGTGTCGTGAGAATGAAATGCTAAAGAAGTGTCGCATGACCTCCAGAGATGGCGGGCGCGCTCGGAGGCCATGGTAGTCGAGACATTGCTTGATATGTTTTCCGCTAGATGGACATAGTTGTCTACTTTTTGAGCTGTTATTTTTCGCTCACGGACGATTTTTCGCTCACAAGAGACGCGTGAAGACACCGACACCGACGGCGGTATTTCTTCTGCGGAACGAGCTCTCTAACGCTATCGTTAGCAACCAGTGGCTGCGCAGTTTGCCTCTCCGTCACGGCGACGCATACAATGCAAGCAGCGTAGAATATGCGGAAGAATGTGTTGCATGTACGTGGCTACCAAATAGCTTAAATATATAACGAAGAATAAATTTAGTAGTTTATTTAAATTGAATTTGCCGGCACAGCCGGGCCGTATGCCTTTGCAGCAATTCCACCGTGTAAAATACATGCTGTGTTTGCGAAAGAGCCGCGCATGACTATATTTTGTCGTGGTGAAATGCGAGCCCAAACACACACGCACACACCAACACATGCGCACACGCACATACATACACGCGCGGGAACGCACACACATGAACATTCGCGCACGCATACACGTACGCGCGCATACGAACGGACGGGCGCACGTGCACACATACGCCGACACACACTCACAAATACACACGCGCGCATACACATGCGACCACATGCGTACAAGTACACGCATATATACACGATACACAAATGCAAATACATACACACGGGCGAACACGGACACGCGCACATAATACACGTACACGTGCGAACACACGCAAAAAAATACGCACGCAAGCACATACTACCACACGCACATAGTACACGCGGACGCGTACGACACATGCACGTACGACCACACGCACATAGATACATGCACACGCATGTATCTATGTATCAACACACATGCGACAAGTACATGCATACACACGCTCTCACATACATACATACACGGATACCACCACGCGCAAATACATGCATACATACACACACTGCACATACATACGCAAACTAGAAGAGAAGCTCAGGGGAAGATGGATGCTTGAATCGATGAACAAATCGCAAGGTACGATTTAAAACAGGGAATGTCAAGGTACGATTTAAAACAGGGAATGTCGCGGGAGCCAACGTTTCGACAAGCGGACTTGTCTTCGTCAGGGCGGCAACTGCCTTCTCCAGCGTGCGTTTATGTACGCCTTTGTACACCCTCCCCCGTCCTCAAAAAGAGAGGAGGAGAAGAGCAGCACGTGCGAACATACACACACACAAAAGAAAAAAAAAGAAAAAAGGGGGGGGGGGGGTTGGGTGCAAGGGTATTTGGGTGACAGGTGTTAGCGTGACTACTATAAATGGCAAGAGCGAAAGTTTCTAGAGAATCCGCTCTTTGTACATATCTTGCACATGCATTGTGTGCACAGGGCTAGACAGCAGGGTGGAAAAAGGAAACACACGCTCGGAACAGAAGTTACTCCTATGTCATGTGTCCCCCTCCTCCACCCCGTACCTGCCCCGCACCAACAATGCATTTCATGGAAAGCATGGGGCTAAAAAAAAGGTAACTACACTGTTTAACGTCCTTGTTCTCCTGGAACTGGATGGGGGCTCAGCACCTGAAAGTAGACTTTCTGGGAGAAACATTGTTAGCTTGTGCATACCTCAACCTTTTGTCGTCTTTGTTAACACTCTACCGTATCTAATGGACTCAAGAGTTCCCTTTGAAAGGTTTATGCCTGTAGGTTGGAGAGTATTGAACCTGTATATGAGATACGATTCCCTCTATTTTCTGTCCCTCGGCGAGCGGAAGTTTCCTTGGAGTATGTAGAGTTTCAGTTCATCGAAATTATGACCTGTCATATTAAAATGCTGCGCCACTGCCTTCGGCAGGTTATTCGCGGTTTCCGCGCGGTGCCCGTTTAGTCTAACATTAATTGGTTGACCAGTTTCGCCGACGTACTGCTTGTGACAGAGTGAACATTCCAACATGTAAATAACGTTCGAACTAGTGCAAGTGAAACTTGATTTTACATGATGGACATAGTCACTTCCCGTGCTTTTAACTTTAAGATCATTTTGAATATGCTTGCAAGTCTTACATCTGGGACGGGAGCAAGTTATTACGCAGGCGGTGCGCTGAGGGTTTACTTTGGCATGTACTAGCAGGTCTTTAAAGTTTCTATTACGGCGGTAGGTGACTCTTGGTATTTCCGGAAACGCTTTTCTAAGGCGATCGTTGCTTGTTAGTATCGGATAGTATTTCCGAAGAATATTATTTATGTTTGGAAGCGAGTTGGAGTATTTCGTTATGAATGCTAGCGGCTGGTTGGCCTGCGCTTTAGGGGCTCTTTTTTCTAGCGCTGGTGTCCTATCTAGTTTAAGCGCGTCATTGTATGCCTTGTTGAGAGCGTCGTGCGGGTGATTTCGTTCAGCTAAGGTTGCCTTTAAATTGCTTAAGTGGTGAACGTAATCCGCGTCGTTGCTACAAATCCTTCTTATGCGCCTTGCCTGTCCTATAAATATGCCCTCTTTGCAGTGTCGCGGGTGATGGCTACTATAATCTAGATATTGCTGGCTATCCGTTGGCTTTCTGTAAAGTGTCGTCTTTAGTTTTCCTTTTTCGATGGATACTGTCGTGTCGAGAAAATCAATTTTACTAGAAGAGTGCTGCATGGAAAACTTAATGCTGGGATGAAAGTTGTTAAAATGCTCAAAAAATGTGCTTAGTGCACTTACACCATGTTCCCAAATAATAAAGATGTCGTCTATGTAACGGAGGTAGGTGCGAGGTTTTAGCGGCGATAATTCCAAAAGCTGTGCTTCTAGTTGCCCCATGAAGATATTGGCGTAGGTCGGCGCGAAAGGAGTTCCCATGCTGGTGCCAAAAATTTGCAGGTAGTTGGTCGAGTCAAATTCAAAGTAATTAAGTGTAAGTACTAATTTTAGCAACGTGATGTAAACTTCAGCGGCGTGTGCACGTTTGCTATTCTGTATTGCTTTCGAGAGCGCTTCGATTCCTTCTGTGATAGGTATATTCGTGTATAGGGAAGTGACATCTAGCGTTACCAAAACAGCCTGATCTGAAAGTGTTTGTGTTTCGTTAATAGACTCTATAATCCGCAGAAAATGAGGCGTATCCTGAATAAAGGACGGAAGGTTGGGCGGTATGTCGGATAGATGGTGATTAAGAAACTTCGATAATGGCTCTGTCGGGGTGTTGTTGTTAGACACTATGGATCTTCCCGGTATTTCAGCAGTAAGTAGTTCGTCTGTGCTAACCTTATGGATCTTAGGAAGGAGGTAGAAGCGGCCTGCTTGTTTGTTATCAGGCATTAGGAACCGGTACTCGGATTGTGTGATTAATTCGCTGGCTAAAAGATCCGTTATCGTACGCCGTATCCTGTTGCTGTATTCTACAGTTGGGTCGGAATCTAATTTTCGGTAATGTGCATTGTTAGAGAGCTGCTTGATTGCCTCGTTCTTGTACTTTTCTATCGGCCATATTACATACATACGCAGACACACATAAAAGCACGTTCATACATACATACGTGCATACATACTGTAACGGAAGGAATAGGAGATGGTAGATGAAGAAGAGGACGACGAAGTGGATTGCGCCATTGCACCATCTCCGTGGCTATCTACCTTGGCGATCCCTCATCCCCGCTGACCGTCATTTGTAAATAAACATCCTTCATCCGTAACAGTTAGTGGTGGAGGTGCTGGGTACCCCGACCACAACGAAACACGGGAAACACGGTTCCCCAACCGCCTGATCTGCGTCGAAGCCGCCGCATTGCTGGATTGCCTCCGTCGCCCCCGGTGTCCGAGATGTCCCACACCGAAGCCAACAGACGGAGCGAGCCAACAGCACCTTTGCCCTCAACGGCGGCTGGTCCTTGGCCACGCCAGCACTTGGTTGAGCCCCGCATGTTCGGAGGAAAGCCCGGTGAGGACGTGGACGAGTGGCTGAACCACTACGAACGGGTGAGCAAGCACTATTGTTGGGACAGCGCAGCGCGGCTCGCAAACGTTGTATTTTTCTTGACCGAGACGGCGCTCATGTGGTTTGACAATCACGGAGAGACCTTGACAACATGGGACCGTTTCATGTCCGATATCAAGGAGCGCTTCGGTGATTCTGTCGCAAGGAAGAAGCACGCGGAGCAGACGCTTCTTCAAAGAGCTCAGTTGCCAGGCGAAACGTGCACGACCTATATAGAAACCATACTGAAGCTATGCAGAATGGCGCAATCCACTTCGTCGTCCTCTCCTTCATCTACCATCTCCTATTCCTTCCGTTACAATACGTTATACACGCGCGAACGCGCACTCACGGACACATACATGCGAACATGTACACACAAACACACGCAATATACATGCACACATGACGTGCGCGAACACGCGCACACGTACAGACGCGTTTATACAGGCTATCACAAGCTCACACATACATATACACACGCAGACACGCGCGCACAATTACGAAGCAGGAGTTTCAGGCACTTATGAATTACATCATTTGAAAACTAGCGCATGCACGAGAACACGGTCAAATGCACGAAGTCAACAAGACATACAGCGTTCTCTGCTGTACTGAGCGAAGAGTCCGGGTATGCACGATACATTGATATTTCCACGGAACTTCACCAATGTCTTAAGGAAAACTGTAACTATAGTGCCTAGGCACTATACTGTAACGGTCAACTCGCACGGAACTGTGTGCTCAGAAGGGAGACATGCTTTTCCCGACGTTTTGGAGCTACTGCTTCTGGCGCACAGCATTCAGTCGTCCTCGGGGGATCGAAAGTCATGCTAGCCGTTTCTCTGGCTTACTGCTGCATTGAAACGCATGGAAGAAAGAGGTTTCCACAGCACACGAAGTTCACACCACCACAGAATGGCGGAAACACTTGCGAAACGCACGTTAGGAGCCGCAGGGCGACCACCGCTGGGCAGGCGCATGGCGGGAGAAACTAGAAGCTCGCGAAAACAAGTTGTGCGTCGCTTTCGTGACGTCAAGGTCACCTGATGGTGCGCCGCAGCCACTCAGCGTTGTGGATGCGCTGGCTCCGCGAACGAGGGGGAAAAAACGAGGAGGTTGACGGCGAGGGTGTCGCGGCGTGGTTCAGAGAGTGCGCTACTTTCCAACATCAAGGGTTGGCTAGGTAGCGGCACCGCGCGGCATACACGGTAACTGCAAGTCAGTCACACCATGACCTCCTGTTGAGCAGATGGGAAACCAAATTGGTGATTTCGTGCAGTGCAATGATATTTGGCTGGCATGTGAACAGGAGGAGAAACCTTTTCTGGCTACGTTCAAGCGTCGCAGGCGCTGTTTAAGTGCAGAAGTGCGCTGACCCCCGATCAATCGCGCTTCCGTCGCTCATTTGCTGGATTGGATGCCCTCGCTACTTACGCATTTGTATCTTACCAGTGTCTGTAGTATTCTTTATATACTTTTAGTGCTTGACGGCTTCCATATCTCACTGTGTAAAACGAGTCAGTCTAACAGTATATACTTGCATCGCCTCTCTCGAGCATAGTGCAGAGGACATAAACTGATTGGCGCAGTCTCGAAGCGCGTGTGCAGGGGATACTTCTCGAAGACGGCGTTCGAGTTCCACGACGGCGAGTCGGCGGGCACCGTGCCGTACATGGCGCCCGAGATCCTCAAGCGGCGGCCCTACGGCCGCGCCTGCGACTGGTGGTCGGCCGGCGCGACCATGTACAAAATGATGACCGGACGCGTGCCCTTTCGCGGCGAGACCAAGGAGGAGCTCACTGACAAGATCATCAACCAGCCGCTCAAGTGGCCTAAGGTCGAGGAGCACCCGCACTCGGCCACGCCCGAGGCCAAGGACATGGTCTTCAAGATGCTCAGGAAGAACCCCGTCGAGCGGCTCGGATCGACCACGTACGCGGAAATCAGAGGCCACCCTTTTTTCTCGGGCTTCAATTGGAAGCGCCTGTCCAGCACCAACCACCTCTGCGACATTCCCGCCATTGGTGACTGCATGACTCGCAAGAAAGACGCTGGCAAGCCCGAGCGGCTCAGTAAGCCGCCTCTCTACACACCTCTGACATGTATAATTAGAAAAACATAATCTCGTGTACTATTCGAGTTGGCGGCCTCTAGATACAGAACAACTTCCGCACTTGTGCGCATAATTAGCGGAATTACGCTAATTAACTTTGTAATTATCAGTAATTGGTGGCTACAGCAAATGAGTACTTTGGAGCCCGTCCTCGATACTACCTATCCCAACGATAAAATTTTGAATAGCGGAGTGCATGTCGGAGTTACGCGAACAATTAGCTCCCCGTGGCAGGCTCCTTGAAACCGAAACTGGCCGGGAAAAGAGCGTCTGTGACGTCGATCATGCCGCCTCCCCGGATTTCGTCGCTCGCCCGCCGCGCCTAACGCCGCAGATAACAAGGAGATAACACAAGCTGCTTGCGCTGCCGGAGCAGCCAGAGCGGCGGTAACCACGGGCGAGTGACGAAAGCCGTGGGGGCGGCGACGTCGACATCACAGACGCTCTTTTTCCGGCCAGTTTCGGTTTCAAGGAGCCTGCCACGGGGAACTGATTGTTCGCGTAACTCCGACATGCACTCCGCTATTCAAAATTTTATCGTCGGGATAGGTAGTATCGAGGACGGGCTCCAAAGTACTCATTTGCTGTAGCCACCAATTACTGATAATTACAAAGTTAATTAGCTTAATTCTGTTAATTATGCGCACAAGTGCGGAAATTGTTCTGTATCTAGAGGCCGCCAATCCGTATACTCGAATGGTACACAAGACATTCCCGCAATTTATGTTTTTCTAATTTTAAAAATGTGTTGCGGCTAGAAAAAAAACACCCTGTATATATAGTACGCTTCGACATTTCACCGACGTTTGGTTCTCGGCTGTTTCAATTGCTCTCCGTATTACGGGGACACGGGTGTTAACTGATCTTGACTGGAGAACGCGTGTTTCCTACCTGCCTGGTCAACATAACCGCTATAACATATACGGCCAAGCGCAGTTTCTTTTCTAGTTTCTCCGGTCTACATTACTTTTTAACACGATAGCGTTAGAGAGCCCGTTTCGCAGAAATTCCGGCGTCGTTGTCTGCGATGTAAATAAAGCGGGGGAATCGAACCCCCTCGCTCCGAAGCGCGATGAGCTCGGCAACCCCGCCTCCAGCCTTCTTGAGGTGGATGCAGCGCTACTCGAAACACGGACAACGAAGACGCAAGTTCGTCTTCTTCTTTGTCCGCGGGTCTTCTTCATCTTATCTATTTATTTACAGTGCCTCTCAGGCCTTCAAGAAGGCATTGGGTAAGGGGGAAGATGCATAGTCATAGCAGTATTAAAAGAAGGCATTAGCACAAAGGTGGACACAAAACACGGACAACGAAGAGGACGCAGAGGACACGTGCGTCTTCTTCTCTGTATCACGATGAACCAACAAGTTCAAGTCTCAATTCTAATGATGCATATCTTCATCGACGAGTTTTGATGGCGCATCTATGTCAAATAGCGTAAGAACGAGGCTAATACCCCAGTCACACGGGCATACCAAAGCTCCTCTGAGGTAAAGGAGCATAGCGACTTCGAAGGGAGCTGAGTTTCCGTTTCCGTTGAAGCGTTTAGCAAAAGCCACAACGTACGCTTGGCGCTCCTATCGCTCGGAAATGAGAAAAATAATACGGCTCCGATGCGCCCATAAATTAGTTGTGCGTGCTTTTTTCTGCTTTTTTCCTGTCAAATATTTTGTTTTTGGAGACTGATAAAACAAAGTGAACACCTAAAGGTAATGGAAATAGTTCGCCAAACGCGGATGTAGTGGTGGCAGTGCGCCGCTGTGTGCACCGTATTGTGCTTCGATTCCGTTTTTGTTGCTCTTCTTGATTGTTTTTCAATCGCAACGTCTCCAAACGTGCGACGACACACTCAGCGTGCGAGTATCAAATATTGATCGCAGCGTCCAGTTTAGCGCCATGTGCCGAATCTTCTGAATGAAAACATGCTCTCTGGTATCACCTTACGCCGATAACAACATTCAAATACTTAGCTGACGTTTGCCCAACAACTAGAAACGCACCGGCACATGACGCATGTTCTCGAATGTGCAGTAGAAAAATGTGTCGCCGGCGGTTGGTACGATATGATAAAGACACCTCGGCTTTTAGCAGACAAAATCTTGACACCCAGGCCCAGCTAGGCACACCAGCTGACCACAACGTCAGTGCACCTGCCCTCAAGCTGTGCGATTTTCGGGTGACATATGACAAACTGTCTGTCAGCAGAACCTTTATGGTCTATAACTTCTAAGATACCCTCAAACGTGCTTTTTATTAAATAAAAGCGCGTTGGATATCCTCCAAAGTAAAACATGTTTTTCTGCCGCCTGCCACCTGAGGGTAGCCTCAAGGGACAAGCGCGGACTCCCTCAGCTCGAAGCTCCTTTCAGCTAATGCTCCGTCCGTGTGACAGCGTGCCTTTCAAGTGCCCGTGTGACAGGGGTATAAGCGAGAAGGCAGACATCAAAACTGGAGAGAACGCGGTGGGGCATCGCGTTCGATGCCGACCAACCTTCTGCGCATCTCCACAGTCGGCGCACCCATATTATTTCATAATTTTTTATTCGCAAACTCGGGAAATAACTGGCGTATGTACGCTGACGTCAAAAAACTGAATATTGTCGTGATGAACGTCTAGGAATGAATGAAATTTTTCTGGATTGCTGCGCCGCATATACGTTCATCGGGCAGCCAGTCTCTCTCTTACTTGGGACTCGATAAAGGTTAAACGGGCTTAGGTTCATCGCACGTCAAGAAATACAGTTCAGAGTGTATAAACTCGCTGTGCGTAACATGGAAACTGCATAACGTTTCGTGTGTTTTTGACAAAAACCGCAACCGAGCTGCTCCCGACCTCTTCGCTCGATACACCAATCACTTAGGTCAGCAATTTTTCACTTGGTTTCATTGTTCGTTGAGAAAACGGGCATTGTTTCTCCGTAAGAAATTTCGCACACGCCGCGCGGCGCAGAGAGGCGTTTCAATGTGTCACTCGCCAGTCACGAAAGTCTGATACTTTGCCTCACCGCAATGCACCGAATGTTCGCATCAAACCTGCATAAGAATCGTTGGATATAACGCTTCTGATAGTGTGAATTGTTTTGTTTGCACAAAAGTACTTTGACGACGATCTTCTAGGTGGCAAGTTCACCGGCGACGCCCCCCTTTTTTCCATTTCTCGTGAAATGCTTGCCGAAGGTCCCCGCAACCGATCATATACGGGGCCGTATATACGCGGCTCGCCTTTAACCAAATTCCGTCACTAGGGAAACGCGGGCCCCTGAATGTTTCCGAAAATGTCGCCTAAACTGCCGCATCCACAAAGCACTTCACGACGGCTTCAGTTTAACACACCCCAGCAGTCTCTGTGGGTGCTAAGTTAGCTGGAGCTAAAAGTGCAATAACCGACATTAAGAGTATAGCACTAAGTAGAGAAGGTATGAAAAGGTGTATTTTAATGCATCTCTCCCAACTTGATTCATTCATTCAAGGGCGCCTAACAGGCGCTTAGGGGTGTCGCGTACGAGGCGAGAGTGCAGTAAAGGGTTATTACGTACGACTAGCAACAATGAAGCAACGAATAGATACGGTAACAAATGCGTTAATGTAAAGCGATGTACGCTCCTCTTTGCTGTACTCAGTGTTTGTTTTCTTTTTTGACGTGATAATAGTTGCCTTGTTAGCTGCGAAATGATTTGCGATGGTCATTAATCCCGCGTGAGCGTGGTTCGATGCTCGGTGTTCCAACGTTCTTCCCCCCCATCCGCAGCCGTGAGCGCCACCAGCAACACCCGAAAGCGGAAGCTTCTCAGGGTGCAGGACATGGTGGACGTCGAGGGCCGCACGCAGAGACCACTGTACACTTACGCCTCGCCCAGCTTCAAGAAGATGATCGACTTTGTGCGTTCTTACTCTACCCCTTCACATAACCTGACGATTGATCTACGCCCCAAAACTACAACCAGAGAGTTAATTTGGACCACCCGCGGTTCTTGCATATCGCCTCAAACATTTCTTGGGGAGTGGCGCTAAATCGACGGGACAAAGAAGACAGACACGGGCACTCACTATGTGCCCACCGAAATGTAGCCGCCGCGGGAGGAATTCGATCCCGCGACCTTCGCAGTAGCAGCATCGCCGGTGAGGCACGTTAAGATGGAGCATGACCCCCTCGAAGCACAAAAGAAAAACGCATAGTATTCGCCTATTCTAGCAATTTATGATTTGCAGGCGCCATTGCGCTCTTTAGCAATAATGTAGACGAACTGCAAAACATGATTGATGACCTAAACCGGGAAAGTATTAAAATTGGACTAAAAGTGAATAAGCAAAAGACCAAGGTTATGCTCAGTAGCCTAGCTAAAGAACAGGAATTCAAAATTAGCAGTGAACCCTTAGAATGTATGCACGAATACGTATACAAGGGACAGTTACTAACGGGAACTCCTACCCATGAAAAGAAATTCTCCGTAGAATAAGGATGGGCTGGAGCGCATTCGGAAGGCGCTGCGAAATCATGACTGGAATCTTGCCGCTGTCACTAAAGCGGAAAGTATTCAATCACTGCATTTTCCCTGTACTAACGTACGGTGCAGAAACCTGGAGGATAACGAAAAAACTAGAGATGAAACTAAGGAGCACTCAACGTGCAATGGAAAGAAAAGTGATAGGGGTAACGCTAAGAGATAAAAAGCGAGCGGAATGGATCAGAGAACAGACAGGAGTAGCCGATATTATCAATTAAAAGAAAAAAGTGGACCTGAGCAGGACATGTCATGAGGAGGAAGGATAAAAGGTGGACGGTAAGAACGACGGAACGGATACCAAGAGAGGGAAAACGCAACAGAGGTAGGCAAAAGGTTAGATGGAGCGACGAAATTAAAAAAGTTTGCCGGCATAAAGTGGAACCAACTCGCTCAGGATTGAAAATCGTTGAGAGAGGCCTGCACAGGCTGATGATGATGAAGGTAGAGGTGTGGCGACCACGGGAGATCAAGGGACCACCTAAAGAGGAAGGGTATTAGTCGCTAAGCATCAAGCCAAACTAAATAAAATCAGCACAAGGACAGGACGAATAGGATTGCGCTTGTGAACCACGACGCACCGAGACAAAAGAGGCGAATATAAACACCGGCAGTGAGGCGATGCTGTAGGGCGATCAGGCGAGCTCTCCCAAACCACAAAAGACATCACGAAGAAACGCGTTTAAAACTACTCATTCAAGAGATATCAATGCCACCGACAGAGGGAATAGCAAAAAGACAGAAGCAGCAGCGAATCAGATCAACTAAAACAAAACTTTGCAGAACATGCAGCGAAAGGTCAGCACAATGACGCGGTAGCTCTGACGGGACAGTCCGTTTGATAAGCGTTCTGCGCAGAATGTGCAAAGACGAGTTGGGAAAACGTCAGTTCCGCGATTGCATATTCGCGAAAGTAATTTTGCATGGGACGAGAGACGCACTTGACGTCGATCGAAGCAAGCCGCCTTCTGATCACCGTCATCCTTCACTCTGTCCGTATCTGCGAGTTCCACCGCCAAAATGTTTCACCATGGCGGCATTTCTGAACACGACTTCACCACTGGATGCATTATTCAATTTATCCTAGGGAAAAAAAAAGAAGTACGCAGCTTCCGCTAGGCAGCGTAAGGCCAGAGAAGCTGGCCGACAGTTTACTGAGGCGATGTGGTATTTTGGCATGAACATATGTCACCTTTCGTTACGGGATGATGGCGGGGACGTGATCACCGAAAATCACGCAACACAGTGTCACGTGACATGTTTCCGCGAACATCACGTGACGCAATGTCACGTAACAGGTTTCCGCCAAAATCACGTCACGCAATGACACGCGGTATTGCAGACAAATTACGGCTAGCTTAAATAGCTTCGCTGCGAAAACCACGTACAACTTGATCAGGTGTAACATAGACCTAATTTTGATCTCGAATCAACCTCCTTTTTTGGACGGTCCTTACATGAACGTTCGCTTCGTTTCATCGAGCAGAACAGGGCGCTTTTGAAAACGGTTCTGGAAGACACGTTCCACTTAAGTGCAACAAAAGTTGTTTGATGAGCGGTTACCAAGAGCCATCAAAGGAAAGTACGGGCTGGTTACGTGGAAAGCTGTTACGACTGGCCTGCTATACAAGTGCCGGCCACAAGCGTGGCGGTGAGCGGCGAAAACGACCCAGGGCGACGTGAGACGGGGTTAAAGCAGGTTTGTTTTACAGCAAGAATGTCGAAGGCAAAAGCACGGGAACAATCACGTTAGAAGAAGGGGTCCTCCGCGTCCGCCTCGAGTAGGCCTTCTGCGTGCAAAGTTGAAGCGCTCGCACACATTAGCAGCGTCATTTGGTTTGAATGTCGCGCGCCCCTTGGATCTAGCGGCATGGTCAGCTTTCATTGATTCATGGCAGCTCCTTAACGTTCGCAATTATTCCAATCTAGGGGCCCTTACACGATCGTACGTCCGGCGCTCACGTGAGCAGCCGAGGCATAGCGGTATCACCATGGATTTTGTGTACCGTCTATCTCTGTTTAAACGTAAAATGCACGTACGAATGTAAATAAAAGCCGCGAATACGTGCTCGACTTATCATGCAACTCGCTGTACTATTCACGTGGGTATATGTTAAGAGCAACCTGCCGAAAAGTGCCTAACCAAGCGCTCCTGAGATGCATAATACCAGCTTTGAACAACGCCTCGCTTCAGGCCCAGAAACAGACTGGCCCCATTGAGCTGAAGGAGTCCTTCTTCAACACAAGTGGCGGTGAGTCCGAGGAATTGGACTACAAGAAAGCGTCAGACACGGACGTCGTCGTGGGAATCAGTGGCTACAGCGGAAGTGAGGCCCCCTCCGTTGATCTCAAGGTCAAATTGCTTTGTCCCGCTGTACTCATAAGACTACCGTACCTTATCTCCGTTGCTCTATGAATACGGGCCTAAGAAATGCGACCCGTTGCTCGTGATCACAAGGCTCAAAACTGGGCCACTCCCTTATGATATGCCTACGCGCAAACTCATTTTTATGGATTTTATAGATTACGAATTGGCATTCAACCCAGTTGACATAGCAGCAGCTTTCGAGGCATTCTGTCACAAAAAACTTGCAGACATGTGTGAATATCTTAACTACTTCTACAAACATTCCATAGTTACCCTGCTGATAATGCTCCAGAAACAAAATATTCGATCAAGGAAGGGTTCAGGCTGGGAGATACGATTGCTCCAATGTTCACTACGTGCGTAAGAGTATTCAAACAGTTAGAATGTGAGAAGCTCGGAATAAAGATCCACAGGGAATATCTTGGCAACTCGTGGTCGATATCGACGGCGACGAAATAATGAAAAGAAAGAAAGCGACTGACAGATGTGAATGGACACCGTGTGTTGACGAATATGCAGAAGACAGAGTGACAGAACGAGAGTTGTATGTGACGGAATCGATGCCAAGGGAGCTGGGCAGAGGGGAGTGGTGCGATTTAAACTACACACATCATATGATCAGCTTACATGGGTCTTGCATGCAAAGTACACGACGATGATCTAGTAATAATGGTAACATGGCCCACTTGGACGATCCTAATGGCTTGAGGGAAGAGATGACGAAGCGGCCCCTTTTAAACTGCTAAAAGGGGGCATTTCCACCCGCCTCCGAAAGAACAGATAAGGCGATTCTCGAAGAAGACGCGACGCCATCGATAAGGCTGGCGATACTCGGGAGGCTGAGCGGACGTTGGAGTGTGGTGCCGCCGCCGGAAAGAGCCGAGTGAGAACTGTTGGTTTATTCAGGGAGTGGCCCTCTAACGGCGTAAATTTTGAAACAAAGCTGAAACGCCACATCGTCCCCTCAAAAAGGAGATGTACGCTGTTGTGCAAATTCAAGATCCATTACACAATACTTAGTTGCACGATGGTACAGCGTCCTGAAAGATATATATTTCTAAGTAGACTTCTTTGCCATTGAATGGCATATAGTCGATGACGTAGAAATTGTATGAAAATATAACATTACACAATACTTTTCACGACTATGCATGTAGCATGATCTTTTTATTAGGACGGTACTATGTGTGACTCGAAAAATATGCCTTTAGTATTTGTGCTGCAGCGAGTTATTTAAGTTGCGTTACGTGGTGTTAAGCATCAAATAACTTGAATATACAGGAAACCAAAAGACTAGGATAAATTAGTATTATGTCATGAAACTTGGCCGGCCTTCTACGGTGGCGTATGGGACGGAAACAATAAGTGAACCACTGTTCCCTGACTTTGGTTGCTCTTTTTAGAAAAGCCACTTGTGATGAAGTATGCAAGTCGAAGGAATACGGACCAACTTGGACGGTGTTGTGGCTGTGCGCTTGAAAGTTCCGCACTGGTGCATTTGGCTCTGCACTGGAGCTTGGAAGCCATCGCTGAGGCGGCATGTCCGACCTGGCTGCGGATTGTAAATGAACACTTGTATTCTCCTGAAAAACGTGCCTTGACGTTTAGTAGGAGGCCTCGCTCCGCGTTGAGAATCTACGCGTTGCTTAGTTGCTTGCTGTGTATGGAACACTCGTGTTCTCACTGGATGCAAACCAGGGAAGGTGCAAAAGGCTTCGGGTGTAACGTAATGTGAGCATCGGAACGTGGCTGACGACTGTGTGCTGCGGAGGATCGGAAGCAGACACGCGTTCGATTACACATTTCTCCAGGCGGCGAAATTCATCGGTTCAAAAAGTAGAGGCAACGCTTTGTATAGCGACTGTTTGCACGCCTGGACGTCGTGGTTGTATCCCTTCACGAGGTCAAGGTCCTCAGTGAAGGGATCATAAAATTCGGATGGTACATGTCGGAAGGAATACTGGAAGTACTTGTGAGCAGGACAATGTAGCGCCGTGGATATATTTATGCAGAGAGTCATCCAAGCCGAGAACTCTCCGTCGTCACGTAGAAGGCGACAGGGGCCGCGGTATCAGTAGACATCTTTAGTCTATCGGGCGTCGTTATCGGAATAGCGGGATGGAAGTGCGCATGCGCAGCACCGTAAACGGCCGATACCGTTTACCGTGCCGACGGTATTTCGCAGACTTAACGTTACCGTGTTTGCGTGGTTATCGTAGTTTACGTAAAACCATGGCGGCAGTTTCGGACGCCCGCTTCGATCTGAATTTAGCGTTACTGTGGCAGGATTTACTTCGTTCGCAGCAAATGACTGTGCAAAATGGCTTCGCTTGCCTTCAGGTAGCTTCGACGACGCAGTATTAGAGATAACTTAGCCGAATTTTCGAGATCGCTTCCCATTTCGAACGTTGCTAGGCCTAGCGAGAGAGCATCTGTTTACATTTCTGCAACATGTCAATTTATGCTCTTGGCGCTTGGTTCGTATATATTTATTTCTCTTTATTCTCGAAAAGTTAGAATGCCGCTGCACGGGGGAGTGTAAGTGAACGTTTTAAGCTTTATTTCCTTTCACCTTTTTTAACGCATTTATCCTTCGCTAGATGGAGCTATAGCAATCACAGCTATCGGGCCGTAAACCCTTCTCCGCTCAGCTAAAGCTCGTTTCTGCAACGAATGTTTGCGGTACGGTAACGCTATTCCCATAGCCCGGCTATCACGCTAACGGTTATAGTGAAGCAGCCAACGTTGGGAACGCAGCTTTTCGAACAGCTCTGTGCCAGGAAAGTGAAAATTTTGCATGTTTATCAGCGATACATGACAACATTTGGACGGTCTTAAATGGCCGTTTTGTAGATTCAGCTATTGTGACTGTATTTGTCACCGCTGTGTCCTCAACTTGGTCTGCGCCTTCGTTAACAGTTCTTGAGGAACGACGAACGGCGCGGAAATGTCTGCGCTTCCCGCAAGCGGAACAAGGCCGGCTGCGCGCTGGACAGTTCGGATAGCAGGAAGCGGATTCTGGTCAGCTGGGCGGACATCATCATCATGTTGGCTTCATGAAGTCTGCCGAGGAGGGCGGGCGCCGTGGTGTTTTGAAGTGGCTCGGCGGCCATCTTGCGAAGCAGTGGGTTGTACGTGGACCCCCTGCAACGGGGCGACCGAACTCGGTGCAATCTGTATTGCCTGTTGCAGCGTAGAGCCTCACTGTCGAAAACGGTGCAGTAATATCGCTCGAATAAATCGCTCCGAAGGTTCACTGAAACCCCGAAGTTATACACTAGCTGGCCATGACTTTTAATGCAGCGATGATGTCAGTAAGAGGAATTTTCTTCTCATTCTTGAAATGGTGGCTGGGAGTCTTGAAATGACTGGAATCAACGTAGCCTTGTAGACAACTCCCTCCGTGGATGCCCCCTTCTGCTCCGCCTTCAACCCCAACGGCATTAAGTAGCAGGCTCTGGTTGGGTGTCGTTTCCAGCGTCGACGTATGCTTGGAAACATCGACGCCACTTTATGATAGAAGCCGGTCCCGGAGGAAACGTCGGTGGAGCTGAAGCCACGGGACGCAGAGTAATCACATTACCACCAGTATGCGGAAGCGAGGCTGTCCGGAAAAGGACGAGCAGGGTGGGGCCGGAGTATGTACGTACGGTGTGGCCGTATCACGTGCATGTATAGGTAACGGCGCCAAGTGAGCAAAGTACGCAGGCGGCGGACAAGGATCAGCGTAATGTGCTGCAAGTCATCTCGTCGCCACAGTGTCAGGCGCCGGAAAGGCCCAACTTCAGGGAGAGGGATTCCCGACGCAGTGGTCCTCCAACGGTGTACATTTGGAAACAAACATTGAAACTCAGTAAACGAACCGCACAAAGGAACGCGAAAGGCGCGAACAAAAAGCTCAACAAAGCTGCAAGAATGTCCGGAGCAAATGGCCGGGCCGCATGAGAGCACACAAGCTCTCTCCGAAGCTGTATTACTTGAATGGCGGGAGAAAAGGCTCCGCGTCTTCAAGACAGCCTAGAAGGTCCCATCAATGATGTAAATGTCATCCGGCCGGAAACCAGGGTGCCGCAATGTCATGTGCGCATATGCGTGTGTTTAGACTAAGGAAACGGTGGGGCTGACAAATCCTTGCTCATTCAATTTGAGGCTCGGATTGACCGGATCTTGTTCTTTATGTTTGCTCTTTAGTCGCCGCGTCGGTATTATACGAAGTGCAACACAATTATAAGCGCGCAGCAGGGTCGGATCAGGTGGGGCGGTTCCTGCGTCTTATGGGAGACGTACTTGCGTTCGCGCATAAAGGCAACTTCACAGGCGGTGCAACGTATAGGAGCCGTCGAGTCATAGACTCATTAGATAACAATCATCGTAGAGTTTTGGTCCCGGGACGCCTCAAAATTTCGCTGGCCTCTTTCGGAGGCTGAGATGGAGTAAATATGATGACAGGTAACGTTTACATAACACTATTTTAATGAAACAAAATGGAACTGAAAATAGCAGAAACACGAACTGAATTAATACAGTTCACCAAATGAGTTTTTCTCCTTAAATAAGCCCTCGAAGAAGCGATATCAAAGTATGGTGGGAATAATACTCCTCTAGCTGTCCTTGTGCCGGCTCAGTCGCAGGCGTTGGTGAGGCCACACCCGGGCCGATGTGCCGGCGTGCCCGTCGCTGGGCAGCGAGAGTGTCGTCGCGACACCAGGCTTTGGAATCGCCCCATGGTTATCCGTACCGCTTTTCGACCGTGTGTGTTCCTTGCTAAATAGTCTCCCGTTCTTGCCAGGAGAAAGCCACTCGGACATTCCTTAGCCAATCAAGGGGATCGCCACTCCCTGGGTGAAGCGATGGAGCCCGGTGGGGCCCAGTGTCGTATATGAGCGAAGCAGGTGGGAAAGGCGCATCATTTGCACACAACAGCTTTGCTGGCAGGCGCATCTTTGAGACGCCGCGCGCACCTTCAGTGCTTCCGGCGTCCTCTCCATTGGCGCAGGTTCTTTCGGTAATCGGTCCAAGTGCAAAATGGATCGCCTCTGTGGCGCCGCGTACGTGTCCTGCCTGACAACAAGTTGTCGGATAGCTTCGACGCTTCTGCCCAACGTTCGGGCCGTCACAACAACACTCGCTTGTCTTCCTGCCATTTACTATCAATTGGTCATCCGTGAAAGAGCCGTAGGAATCACACCGGCATATTTCTTTATTTTTTTCCACGAATGTTTTCCGTTGCTTCAGTGGCGATCAAGTCCCTATGCACTGCTTGAATTGTGGCGCCGCGGTAAATTGAGCGAGAACATGCATTTTCTGGATAAGTATAGCCTTGGCCACAGACTATCAAAACAATTAATGTATTTTTTTTTTGTTTTTGCTTTTTAGGAGTGAAGCTCCTTAGGGTGTGGGTCGTTCCCTACTCTGTAGTTGTAGTAGTAGTAGTATGTATGTAGCCACCTCGCGCCGCCGGGAGGCTCGCGCTCGCGCGCGGGGAGGCACGCGCCCATGGCGAGCGCGAGCGCGTGCTTGCCGGCGCGCGAGCTCTCTCACTCTTCCATCTGCTGTCTTGTGAGAGAGACAGAGAGAGAGAGAGAGCGAAAGGCGCGCGTTGACTATGGATGATGATGATTGTGGTTCGGTTAGGAAAGGACGCTACTTTCTGCAGCCCATGTAGGGAGCACGGCTAAGCGTCCGTGGGGGTGGGGGAAAGGGAGTGAAAGAGAGGAGAGAAAGGCCGTAGTGGAGGGCTCCGGAAATTTAGACCACCTGGGGTTCTTTAACGTGCACTGACAACGCACAGTACACGGGCCTCTGGCATTTTCGCCTCCATCATCGAAAATGCGACCGCCGCGGCCGGGATCGAACCCGCGTATTTTGGGTGGCAGCCGAGTACCGTAGCCACTACACCACCGCGGCGGACGACTATGGAAACGCGCTTTCTTCGATGAACGCTCGCAAAGAAGGAGAACGCGCCCTCACCCGCGAGAGAGAACGTTGGCGCAGGCAGCGTCTTCTAGCGAGTTTCTTGATTGAAAAATACCGACTGCTCGCGCTGGAGAACCGTTCACCGGCCACCCATATATATATATATATATATATATATATATATATATATATATATATATATATATATATATATATATATATATATAGGCGCTGGATCTTGACTTGCAATCAAGTGCCGGTGGGAGATTTCACTTGTGCGTATAGTTGAACCGTAAGGATTCGTAGCGCGCGCGTTAACTAAATTAATCCGGAACTCGGCACGATCTACCATGAACATCCGGAGCTTCGCCCACTCATCATCATTCACTCCGTGGATATGCTGTGATTTTTTCATTCAGGTGTATACCTTTCTTGCGTTTTCTACATTTTTCTGTACACAACAGAACTTACAATGAGACGCGACATTCATGTACGTAGTACTTTTTTGAAGATGTTAGACTTGAAACATGTTGGCACCAACATCCAACTCGGCTCTTTCTTCGAGGGTGACAAAGGAGAACAACGTTTATATAAGCTCGCTCCTTGGTTCGCTAAGCGGTCGAGTGTCTGAGAACAGCCCCGCCTATTCTCACACACCTGCTCCACGAAGGGTCGCTACAAGAGGGCTCCACCCAAGCTTAACCATGCACCAAGTGATGACGCAATAAAAGTTGATTCTCTCTCTGGTCTCCACGTGCCGGAATCCTCGGCGCGTTGCACGAGGGCCTTTTTCGGCCTTTCATAATTGCGCGCGTCACCCCTGTGGCCAGGGAAGCTTTTGTTTTTGCCCTGTGTATCGCCATCTGCACAAAGTGAATCACCCCTTGTGCTTCGTTCCTGGCCTGTCTTTCGGATGTAGGAAGAAGTAACGGAGTGGATGGCCACCTTAATTCCCGACGGGTCGCGTGCAAGCGCTTCGCTTGTGCCTTTCACATAGGGGACCCTTACACAGATGGGAGGCGCGGTCACTGTTCCTACGAAGATGTCGGGAGAGACGGCTCTGGTGAAGACGACGGCTGTTCTTTTGAAAGTCACCTCTTCCTTCTTTCCCTCGGCCTCCAAGATGGCTCAATAGCGATATGTTACCACCGCATATTTGGGTTGGATGGTAGTCGGGGTAAAGCCCGGTGTGTTGTACCGCGATCTGCACCTGTGCTTTGTGACGTTCGCTGGGATGCAGAGGGGCGTTTCCGCAAAGAATGTTTGAGGTACGGTAACGCCCTTAGCCCCACGCTAAGTGTCTTGTTGTGGTTGTCGTTCGTCGGCCGAGCGGTGATGCCGACTTCGGTGTCGATTGTGCAGGGTGCTGCCGAGGAGGAGATGACCGACGTTCTCTTGAATGTAACTTTATACACTAATTACAAGAGTTGGGTCTTCCTTGTGAGCCAGCCCGATAGAGTCGCGGCTGATCTCCTTTCCTGTCGCGAGACTGACTGACTGGCCTCCCTCGCCAGTCGTCCGCGCTCTTTTCAGAAGACGCTGGGTGACACCCTCTCCCGCAGGCCGAGCAGCTCGTGCCCCGGTCTGCTTCTCGGAATCGTCCCCCGGTGGCATCGATGTTAGGGAGACGGTCCCCTTGCAGCCTCCCAGCGAACGCATCGCCTGGAGAGGCGATGATCTCAGGGATGTGTTCGTGACGCAACAACGTGTTGCTGGCCAAGTTGGCGTTTGCTGAGCCACATATTGCAGAGCAGGAGCATACACCCGCACTGTAGAAGAAATACACACTGAAGATGGGACAGCTGTTGACTCAGCTTTTCAGCACCCAGCCAGCTGGGATGACGAGTGAAGCACCACAGGCATAATTAGTCCTGGAATAGACGAGTTTTGCACCGTGGTTTGTACCGCAGGATCTTGCATTGCGTTTAACGCGTCGCCAGGAAGGTGTGGTGGTGCGCAAGAAAATAGCCACTTCTTGTGGGGTGAAGCCTCGCTCGATGGGTAGCCACGTTGGCGAAGAGCGCGGCGACATTGCGAAAAGTAGAAACCACAAAAGAGGGGAATTCACTACAAATGCGAACGGTGCTGCATCATTTTCCTGAATGCGCTTCGAAATGGGATAAGCTAATGTCCCATTCATGTAAACGCTGCACAGTGGCCCATTCGCTTGCTCTCAGAGGCTAGCGATAGCGTATGTCAACATCTATAGGTGACTCGTGCTACCCTCTCTTGCACTTCGACACCTCTTCCTGAGGAAAAGAGGCGGAAGGTTTTTCCATACCGCCGCGCTCCCTGGAAGTGGGACGAGCGGACGAGGCGATTACCTCGTTTCCCCAAAGCCGACAATTTTGTTAGCCACGCAGTGAAAGCCAGGGATAGTTGATGCATACTTGTGAAGGAAACCGCTGTTGTGGAGGTAGGATAATATTTTCGGAAAAGTCGGTTTCGCGCCTTACAAAAGAAAAAAAAAAGGTAAAAATGAGACGTTTTTTGTTTCCCATAAACAGGAATGATCGCGACAATTTGCAAATATCTACAAGTTGGGTTTCCTGCAAGTATGTTTTCCAACCACAAACTCTCGTCCGCAGATTGCTTTCCTCCTGTAAGCGCGTGTACACCTGCGCGTTCGTCCAGCAGTGACCGTCCCTGCCTTTCTTTGGCACCTGCCCCCCTCTCTTTGTAAATCGTCGAATTCGCTGTGAGAAGGCTCACTGCCTGCAAACTTTTTGAGAAGCTTTTGTGGTGCTTGCGTACGTCGGATGGAGAGTGAAGACGTGAGTGCAGGGAAGCAGCCGGTAGACGAGAGCTGGGAGGGATCCTTGCAGGAAAGGCAACTTTTGCAAATGGTCAATTCCCTATGCTGAAAAATTGCACTTGACAACAAGATCGAACGGATGGCAGGGGTGAGTGAGAACGGAAAGGGTGGGGGCTACTGACGCGCGGACACTTTTCCCCAACACTCAAGTTTAACGAGACGACGGCAGGAAGTTGTTGCGTTTGTAAGTGCCTACATGTGGCGAGGACGAGTGATATCTCTCATCCTTTCTGGGTCCTTGGCGGAGCAGGCGCCGTATGGTATGGCCTCGAGATCGAACAGCGTCGGCGCCTAGCGGCGAGTGGACGAAGCTGTAGATAACGGTAGAGTTGCGCGTAAGACGCGGAGAAGAAAGAAAGAACACGATGACACACATAGAGCGCAAATTATAACAACAGTTTATTCATGAAAGGAGGAAAGTCAACTCTACCGTTACCCATATGCTTCACCAACAGCCAAGTGTGGATAGCCCCTTGCGTCGTCTGCTAGCCACACGTCACACATCCAATATATTTGTTCCTTGAGCCGGTGCAGTGTTGAATGCTTTCATGTATTCTTACCCAAGCATAAAAGTATAGCATTATTTGGTAGCGCGCTGCAGCCGTAGCTCTTTCTTAAAATCACTGAGCGCCTGTGTCGTGGGTGTGCTGTCATCGTCGCGCCTCCGGTTCGGCACTTATTTCAGTTTGGCTGCTGCCTTCTGAATAAGTTAAGCGGGGAACATGAACGCGTAAATGCAGTGCTGCAGCGATATCATCTCGCGATATGTGTGAGCATGATGGAAACGGTTCTCGCTTGAAGAACACATTTTTTTTATGTGAATAAAAAATAAACTTTTTCACGGTCACGCAAGTAACCATGCGAAGAAAGCGATGTGTGTGAGTATTAAAACGTTTAAATGTTATTTAAACATTATTAAAACGCTTTTGTCAAATATCGTGATAGTCCTCATGCGGCGTATACAGTCACGTATCTTGAATAACTGAGCCATTTAACTGTCTTGCGTTTTACGGAACATGAACTGCGAAGCGTTTAAACGCAGGTACGCGTGCAAGTGATACAGCGGAGTGCAAAAGCTGCTATGTATACTTCAGCTCAATGCGCAGTAACAGTCCTTTTTTGTTGCTGTAGCCAATAGGTTAAAAAATTACAGCATATCCACGGAGTGAATGATGATGAGTGGGCGAAGCTCGGGAGGTTCATCGTAGATCGTGCCGAGTTCCGGATTAATTTAGTTAACACGCACGCTACGAATCCTTATGGTTCAACTAAGCACAAGTGAAATCTCTCCCACCGGCACTTCATTGCAAGTCAAGATCCAGTGCATATATATATATATATATATATATATATATATATATATATATGGGTTGCTGTGAACGCTTCTCCAACGCGAGCAGTCGGTATTTCTCAATCAAGAAACTCGCTAGAAGACGCTGCCTGCGCCAACGTTCTCTCTCGCGGGTGAGGGCGCGTTCTCCTACTTTGCGAGCTGGTAGACAGTTCATCGAAGATGATGATGATGATTGTGGTTCAGTAAGGAAAGGACGCCAATTTCTGCAGCCCATGTGGAGCACGGCTAAGCGTCCGTAGGGGTGGGGGAAAGGGAGTGAAAGAGAGGAGAGAAAGGCCGTAGTGGAGGAGTAAAGTTGAGGACCGTGGTGTCGAAGGTCCTTCTCCGAGATTCCAGCTCCCCGCTCGGCGTCCTAAACGCACCGTCCGAGACGGCATGGGCGAGTTGGGAAGGAGCTGGCTGCCGCTGGTATGGCGGCGATAGGCTCGCGGGCAAACGTGAAGCGAATGAAGAACGGGCTCAGAGACTTCAGTTTAAAGAAATGGAAATGAAAACTTGTATTTATAGTATAGTATACAAAAAGGGAATACAGGGAGTTGACTGGTACATAAAAATAAAGTTGAAGCTGAACTATACGTAGGGCGACCCTACTCCGGCGTAGCCGGCAGTGCGTAGCACTTTTTCCACCCGTTCAGCCTCCCCCTTCACATGGCGGAGCCACCTTTATTACCACAACCGCTCCGCCTTAACGTCTCAGCCAGCGAATCATCTTCACTTCGCTCTGGCATTGGGCAGCGATTCCACCTTTTGTCCCGCCTCCTCAATTGGGGCGGTCCAATTGGTGAAATCACCACCCAGTCTGTTGACGGTGAGAGGGGTATGTTTGTACAATAATAAAAAAAGCATATACATCAGCACTAAACAACACATACATAAAAGTAAGCAATGCCACCCAAGGTCGAAGGGCGATGGCAAAGATATGGCGCACGTGAAACGCGTTACTTGCGCACGCGTCGCGTCTGCTCGGGCGCTGTTACCGGAAACGAGCAGGCGCCCAAAAGATTCGCCCGAAAGAGTTATTATTTGAAGAAAACCTTCCCATGGGGAAGTTGGACCGTCCGCGCGTCTGCTTCTGGTTATCTCAAACAAGCCGAGCCGTACTGGCTCTTACTCAGACCCTTTTAATCAGCACCCCGCTGTGCTTAGACGCATGCTACCCCACGGCGAGCGAGGAAGGAACGCTTGAACCAAAGCCATCCCGCGGCACGCGCGAGCCACAGCCCAGTGACCAAAAACAGGCATTTCCGACGGCGAACAACAAACAGTTTGCGAGTCTCCATGGCCGTCACCACCGGCATGTTGCATGCCGACGCCACATTCAGCGTATCCGCCCCAGGTCGTCGTAATGACGCCCGAGGTGCGGCTTACAGAACGACCGAAGTGCCGCTATCGCTGCGTGCTCACGCACAAAAGGGCCCGCCTGCGTCACCGCCGCGACCACTGTCCAAGCATCCCTACTCACAGCCCCGCAGCGGGGTGCCCGTGTCCCCAGAAGACGCGGAAGACACATATTAAGAAAGTAAAGAAAATGAATAACAGATACGGCCGGGGAACGACAAACGAAAAGCCAATGCCGCGAAACGCGCCCCATTGACCGACGTCGCCCGTCGCCGAGTGAAATTTTAAAGAAAAGAAAACGCGCCCTGCTGGCGGCAGGCTTACAGGAGGGCTCCGGAAATTTAGACCACCTGGGGTTCTTTAACGTGCACTGACAACGCACAGTACACGGGCCTCTGGCATTTTCGCCTCCATCGAAAATGCGACCGCCGCGGCCAGGATCGAACCCACGTATTTTGGGTGGCAGCCGAGTACCGTAACCACTACACCACCGCGGCGGACAAAGAAAGAGCGTTTCCATAGTCAACGCGCGCCTTTCGCTCTCTCTCTCTCTCTCACAAGACAGCACGCGCCGAGGGCGAGGGCGCGCGCCGAGGGCACGCGCGTGCCTCCCGGGAGATGCTGCCGGTTACGCCTGACGCGGGACAAGGTTAGACAAAGAGGAGCTTCGCCCCTAAAATGAGAGACAACATATAATACTAAACTCTTTCAGTCCCGTAACAGCACTGTCAAATTTACAGATAGAAGATAGGAGTGGTGAAAGAAAAATAGGCGGAAAGAACCACTGAGGAAGTCGAACGGTTAGGCTGGGTGATGTCATGTGCCCTTGTTGTTTTGTGGGGTTTTACGTCCCAAAACCAGCTGTGATTATGAGAGACGCCGTAGGGCTCCGGAAACTTCGACCACCTGGGGTTCTTTAACGCGCACTGACATCGCACAGCACACGGGCCTCAACATTTCGCCTCCATCGAAATGCCGCGGCCGGGATTCGCGACCCTCGGATCAGCAGACCGTAGCCACTAGACCACCGTGGCGGGGCTGTCATGTGCCCTGTTGAATGGTATATCGCACTTCCTTCACGTGCAGTAAAAATGTTTTGCGTGATTACTGCACTGACGTGAGACGCGTGTGTTACCGTTTGACGGCAACTACGGCTTTTATTTGGCTATTGGCCTCGAGATCGATATGTAGGTGGCAGCACCGTTATCGCTTGAGTGTGGACAGGCGTTCGCCGCTCAAACTTGAAACCGCTCTGTTGTGAGCGGTTTGAAGTGGTCAGCTAAGTAAAAACATTAAATGCAGTAAAATGGTAATACACGCGTCCTTCAATCTTACGTCAGTGCAGGAAGCACGCAAAACATATTGATTGTACGTAAAGGAAGCGTGCCATTCGACGGGGCATCATCCAGCCTCACGGTTTGACTTCGATAGGCGGTTCTCTCCGTCTATTTCTTTTCACCATATTGAAGTTCTTTTCTCTCTACAATGTTGGAATCGCTGTCACGCGAGTTCAGTATTGCGTTCTCGCTTATTTTTCACTATTGTCTACAATAACAATGTTCTGTTACTGTGCATTGAATTGAATTAGCAGTTTGTGTACTCCGCTCTATCACTTACACGAATACTTGCGTTTAAATGCCTTGCATGTCATGAAACGCAAGGCAGTTATCTGGCTCAGTTAGTCAAGCTACGTCACAATATATACGCTGCTTTACACGTCGATGTCTCCCACTTGTTCAGAAGGACGCTAGCTTTGCACTTATACCCGAAATGCACAGCGGCAGCCAAACTGAAATAATTGCTCCGAACCGGAGGCGCAACGATGGCACGCTCACGACACACAGAGCAAAGACTGCAGCGCAAAGCCAAATTATACTTTAAGCACGTTTCTGGTCGGATAAGAATACATGAAAGCATTCAACACTACACCGGCTCGAGGAACAAACATATTTGAGGATATGTGCGGCGGTCGAGCGCATAAAAGCGCAGTGGTTAGCAGGCAACGAAAGGGGCTATTCACACTTGGGAGCTTCGTCCACTCTTCGCTAGGCGCCGACTGTGTTCAATCTCGAGGCCAATAGAACTGCCGCTCACAACAGAGCGCCGCTGTGTATATTTCAATGCGCGCCGGCGAACACCTATTCGCGACTCCATCTAAATGCTCGCCACCTAGCGGACGCTCCTGGAACCAGCCGATCCAAGGTCGACCTCGAAACGCGGCATGGTATCGCATTACTGCGCGCTGTAAAACAGCTCTGTAGTTCCTTAATCGACGCCATGCCGCCTCGAAGGATCCCGAAAAAGAAAGAATCCTGATCAAAAGACTTTTGTTGCGTGTCTCAGGGCGTGTCATCGCGATGCAAAGACAGCAACACGTCGTTTCATCGGTTCCCCAAAGAAGCAGACGACGCTTCGCGCAGAGCAACAAGGATTAGGAACTTGCGCATCAGCAAAAAGGTGACGGGAACTATGCTAGTTTGGTCCAGGCACTTCACTCGCGACGATTTCTTCCTCCCCGGTGAGTTCACAGATTGTGTGTGCGCGCGTTTATTATCATGCGCGCTTTTCGATGAGCCGGAGTGTAGTTTAGTTTAGGCAAGCGCGTGAACAAAATAGCGACATCGTTTATACTTGTATATCTGGTAACGTTTTCTGAGTGTGCCTAAAGCCGCAAAGGACGAAAAGGGGTCTGTGGTTCGTCCTTTTGGGGGGTAAATGCATTGCCACAACCATTACTCCCTAAAGGACCAACGATTCGTCGCTCGGGGACTAACTGCGAAGGGACGAATTGTTCATCCCTTAGCAGTTACTCCTCTGGAGACTAACGGTTACTCCTCACACTTGCTCCCTCAAAGGACTAAATGTTCATCCAAGCAGATGCTCCCCCCAGACTGAGTTCATCCCATAGGACTAACTGTTCCTCTTCACACATGCTCCGACCAGACTAAATGTTCATCCCATAGGACTAAAACTTCCTCATTACACATGCTTCCCCCCAGACTAAATGTTCATCCCTGCAGATGCTCCCCCTTTCCCACAGAGCAACTGTTCATCCTGTTGGTCGAACAGTTTAAACTGGCAAAACCTGGTTTTCAGGGATGAATTGTTCCTCCACTGGGGGAAATAATTCATCCTTTAATATCACATGGCTTTTCGTCTCCATCGGCCTAGGCCTCTGGCTGCATGCAGCAATTGGTGAAAATGACAACAAAAAAGGAAGGGTTTGAACATAATTTATTAAATAAACACAAATGGTCTGCCGCCTTACTTCTGCAGCAAGGTGTGGGCAACACGTTTGTTATTGTATTGACATGTTTTATAATTCAAATGTCTTTTGTAATACAATCACAAATGAATACTTGAGTTGCTTTACTGATGATGGCCTAATTTGCCATGTGCTTCCAAACGATGACAACTACAAAGTGGCATTTCAGAAAAAAGAGATCACACACATGTTCACACACACAGCAGTCCGTGTGAACATCTAGGCGCTCGCAAATCTTCTCTTCTCCGTGCAGCAGTTAAGATTACAGAGCATCGAAGGCAAGTGTACGCGATCGCATGTGCGCCGACACAGCTGGACCGACACAACTGGACATGGCACGTCGGCGGAGCTAGCATACATCAAGGACCACTGTCAACAAAATGTGGTTTTACTAAAGTGAAGTTTTATTGAAAAGGGAACCAAGCGGCAGTAGCGAGTAGAGGGAACAGAGCCCAGCGGGACAGAAGAAAAGTACACGCACCAAGGACGAAGGGGTACCAAAATGAGCCGGAAAAACCCACGCGGTAAATGGAAAACCATACCTGTTTAATTAGAAAACAATGAATTACAGTACCTAGAAAGAGATATCCGCAACAGACTTCGTTCACGCACTGCGCACAGTTCGTTTAGCACACACTGCCCGTTGGTCTACTTCGTCGTCGCAAACACATCGCTATTTTGCAGTTGCCTGCGTAGGACCACACTGGAATGCCGACACAAACACCTACACAGGAATACAGCGTCCACATCTCGGTGTTCTCCGCACACGCGGAGTGGAGATAAAGCACATGGTCACTCGCAAACGCACGTACACTGCCGAGACACCGGGAAACTACATTGACGAGACATGCCAGCGCACACCCCGTACGACCCCCTTGCTCCCCTCCTTTTTCATTGTCCCGTGCACCTATGCGCCTGCTTACAAAAGAAAACACGCAAAAAATGCGTTTAGCCTCGCTCCCATGTCACTCACTCGGAGCGAAAGACGCGCTTGGAAAGGCTCGGCTTCGCTCTGCTGGGCGGCTGGATGTACACACATTTCCCAGAAGCACTTGCGCGCCCACGAGTGGCGCTGCGGTGCTTGAAAAAGGTCTATTGTAAAAAAAGTAGCCTGCGTGTATCTGCTGCGGATTCATATTCATAAACTTGCGTCTGCAGTAGGCACACACAGACTACGAGCATAACAAGCACATGACCTCAATAGGTACGCACAACACTGCAGACTAGGGGCATGAGAAAGCATGCAATGGGAGGAAAAGAAAAGACTGCGAGCGCTAGAACATCCTGCATGTTTTACATCTGCACGATCTAGACACACACACCGCTAAGATCAAGGTAAGATTCCAACGAAAAGAATAAACGCGTCTCCCACGTGTGCCCCTTTGGTAAGAAAATCGAAAGGGCCAGAGGGTTAAAGAAAAAAAAAATCCACGCAAGAAAACCCTATTAACAAAACATACAAGGAGAATGAGCAATACTTAACGCGCGATTAGAAGAGATAGGAAGTCCGATGAGCCGTAAGAGTACTTGCTAACACGTAGTCTTATCCGTGGCGTGCGAGCCGATAATCCATAGAAAAATCAACGGGCTGTCGATTCCTCGCTACGCTGATCTCTGCTGAAAACTGTTGGGCTCGTTCGGCGTGTCCGTGTGCTTGCAGAAAACACCATCTTAGTAACATCACCCTTCGGCCACCCTATTCACCCCACGACCGCGCGCGCACACTTCTCAAAAATTCTGCCGCATGTTGACAGTGTCCTGTCGCCACCACTGACTGCAACGCTGGGAAGGCTACGCAAGTAGTCCGTAAAGAAAAGGAGAGGTGTATCGCTCCGACACACAAACGAGCTACACAAAACACAGACTCGCGCGTTTCGATTGTTTCCCCTGCAATTACGAGCGTGTTTTGTTAAGCTGATCAGAACTATATTATGACGTGAGGCTGCGGCCGAGGTATTTATTGTTTTTCGCTACCGAAAGCAACGGACTACTTTTTGGTCGCGGAAATACACAGAGTAAACACAAGCACCATCTTTTACAGCGCTGCACGTGCAGGCACGCACCGCGACTGCCTACCGTGACTAACTTGATGCGAGTTTCGGTACACAAAGGGGCTCGCCGTCTGCGCCCCTCAGCCGGAGGGGTGAGCGCTCTCCTACGGACGCGTTCTTTTTTGTGCTTTTTGCAAATTGCCCCTGCTCCCTCCAAAATAAAGTTGTTTCTACCTCTACCAGCTTCCCTTGACTGGTACATGAAAGTTTTACGTGCCCTCGGTAGTTGATAAGCGTGACAGGCTTTGTCTGTTTTTATCTTAGTTGCACAAATTCACCTCCTCTCTCGACCAATATACGATGCAGCATATATCAACGAAATTCATGGCTCGACGCTAATTGGTTCATAGTACTAAATATTGAATAGCACGGATTCGACCGTTCGACTGTTTGCTTCAGTGTGTGTGTGTGTGTGTGTGTGTGTGTGTGTGTGTGTGTTTTTGTCTATTGTCCTGTGTCGAATTCGCAGTGTCCAGTTCTTCTGAATGTAGCGGAGGTCTCCGTATTAATTCTAACCACCAGGGCCCCCTTGATGTGCTCGAGGACACATTGCACAAACGTTCGATTTCCGCGGGGCAGTACTGGGGTTCCTTTATTTTATTAAAGTTGTTCTCTCTCTGCCCCCGCAACTCCACCACCACATGGAATGTAGCGGTTTCGACAGACAATCGCAACCACGACCTCGTGCTTCGCTGCAGCAGGCCACGACCACTTAGCCACCGGCGGTGGATGAAAAAACAATTGCATATGCCGAAGCATATGCCAGAGGGACTAACAGCGACGCGTAGAGACACGAAATGCCACCGTTCATCCTTCAGTTAGTCCCTTTGAAAATAAGGACGAAACATTTCGACCATGAGATTTGCGCACGGCACGCATCGTTTTCAGTTACTCCCTCCCCAGACTAACCGCTGGTCGCGAGGACTAACTGCAGCGGTTACTCCGGTTTTCGTCCTTTGCGGCTCAGAGTGTATGCTCAACTTGAACCGCGGTAACATTATTGCTGACGTATGTACTTTTGTCCGCATGCACTGTAGTAAGTAGATATAAAGCGAGCGCTTGCCTTTGTCCCATGCGCGCTCTGCGTCGCGTAATTTGTTTGGTGGTTATGGAGGTAATGTGTGATCGTTTAACGTAGCGCGTTTGCATTTCGAGTTCATCTGGTGACAATCTAGGATTTATTGCGCTCGTTCCAACTTTTGAGCCCTCGACCTGTTCATCGGGCCTCTAAGTTTGTCTTCCGGTACCGCGCATAGAACTGCACTCTCTTGACACGTTTACAAGGGACGCATTTGTACTGAATGGAGCAACGCCGCGCACAAGTGCTTGCATCTTTCGGAGAGGCCTGCTACGCATGAACACGTACCTGCGTTCCTCGACTTCAGGCTCGCTGGAAAGGCTCTTTATCCTGAAGAAAATATGATGCAGGTCTCCGAACAAGTGCGACGTTTGAACGCACAGCGCAATTTTTCCCGCTGTTTCGCCGCTCACATCTTTTAGACCGATTAATATCATGTGTTCGGCAGCAAGAACCCTTTCGCATTCGACGAAGCATCGCAATCAAGAAACTTTAGCACAGCGCTAAGCGGGAGCGCGGCCGTGATATAGAAGCCATCTTTGTTTTTCTCAGCAATGTTGCCAGATGAAGCACTTTTTCTGGAGTATTGGCGTTGCTGCCATGTTGGTCGCCGCAAACCGGAGGAGCGCCCAAGCCTTTTCTCGGTGTTCAGCCTGTGACATGACGTGGACCGCGCATCACGCTGCAGCCTTGATGAGATGCACGGGCGCTGAAACGGCTTGCATGGGCGAGAGCTAACCGCCTGGATGGGATGCCAAACTCGTGCCTGCGCCTACGAACGAAGAGGTACCTCGAAGAGAGCACGACAGCACTTGTCGACGAGAATATATGCGGCCTTTACGACAGCTATGAGAGAGCACGCCGACATTCCCTCTGAAACGCGGCAAAACAGCGCTCGCCCATCCATTCGTCCTCGCTCTTTATTGGTACAGGGCGGCGAAGATCAAAAACCTTCACTGTTTCGTCGTTTTATGACCGTGTCCCGGAATCCTGCGTCACCAACAAGCTTGTAGGCATTTTGTCCGTTCCAGCACAACGACCTGAGCAGAAACGCAGAGGACGTGCTTTCTCGGCCCCCCGGCGGAAATGAGCGTGGAGGCTTTGTCAGTCCATTCTGGGATTCCCTTTTATATCGCACCCTTATCGGCGTCGGTGAGCACACAGTCACGGCTATGCGATAAGCACAAGTTACGCTCGGCTGGTATTTCAACTCGCGCTCTTTTAGGAGTTGAGTTGTTGAGTTTATTTACCACGTACAGTTGTACAGTAAGTGGTTGGGACAGGGAAAAAAAGCTGCATGAAACAGCTTGACAAATGCCCCACATCCCCATGTTCACTGTGACAACAAAACGACAAAAGCAAAGTAAACCACAAGACAATTTAAACCAGCAATGCACATGCTTTACATTGGAGCAAAGAAGTTATACAAAGTTATACAAACCAGCAACGCACATGCTATACATCGGAAGAAACAAGTTATACAAACAAAAATAATATTACGCACATAAACTAATAAAGCATATTTAAAATATAAGTATTAGAGAGCGTACGAACATTATCACAAGTAATTTTTTATTCAGTGTATTTGGCAAGCAATAACGCAATGCCTCAAAACCATAATTTGTGCGCGGCCTCGGCACATGCCAATGTTCAGAGTGTCGGTTTAGGCGTGTCGAAGGATTTAATTGTAAGTTAGCTAAACTACGTATATGGCTGCGACCTTTTATGGTATCAGATCTAAAAGAGATTACTAAGGAATATTCGTAGAGCAGGTTTAATTTGGTTATTTTATGTTTAGCGAATATTTGTGAAGTATGGGCGTTGAAAGGGAGGTTAGCAACAGAACGTAGAGCTTTTTTCTGTAAGATAATAAGACTACTTAAAGATTGCTTTGTTCCATTGCCCCAAATTAAGTTGCAATAACTCAGATGTGATGTAAATAGCGGCAACAATGTATGCATATTACTCTACTGGTTGTCACCAACGTTGCATGACTGTGACGGTAATTATTCTGCACAAGGCGACGGCGTGTTCGAGTGCAATTCCAAGCTCACACGCCCGTCGAAGATGCAACAACGGCTCAGTGGAGGCTTGCAGTGCAATGACGATAAAAAGGCTCATTATTCGAACATGGTTCGTATAATGTATAAGTACATGAAAATGATTATGGGGATGGTCGGAAAACATCGAATGGGACCACATTCAAGTGTTCTCCCATGGTTGGCTGTGAATAACTATGCATAGCACCTAACAACTAAGACCGTGCGGCGCACTATACGTTCACTCCTTGCGATGCGACTGCTACGTTATAGTTCGTGCTGAAATTGAAAGAGAAAGCAATCCTTGACTTCGCAGGTGTTAATAATTGGTCGGTAAAAGCTACTTGAGTCGGGCAAACAAAAAAAAAAAAACTAGCAAAAATGCAAATTTTGTGTAAGCCGAAAGAGCTGCTGTTGGTGTATCCATCTGTTCCATGCCAAAGAGATGGCTGAGGTCTTTGTTCCAACATCGAAGCTGTTCAATTTTGGGAAGACTCCGGGATCGTCCATGCAAACTGTGATCATCATCATCAGCCTGTTTAGGTCCACTGCAGGACGAAGGCCTCTCCCAACGATTTCCAATCCACCCTATCCTGAGCGAGTTGGTTCCACTTTATGCCCGCAAACTTTTTAATTTCATCGCTCCATCTAACCTTTTGCCTACCTCTGTTGCGTTTTCCTTTTCCCTCTCTTGGTATCCATTCCGTCGCTCTTACTGTCCACCTATTATCCTTCCTCCTCATGACATGTCCTGCCCAGGTCCACTTTTTTCTTTTAATTGATATAATAATGTCGTCTACTCCTGCCTGTTCTCTGACCCATTCCGCTCGTTTTTCATCTCTTTGCGTTTCCCCTGTAATTTTTTTCTTTCCATTTCACGTTGCGCGCTCCTTAGCTTCATCTCTAGTTATTTCGTTATCCTCCACATTTCTGCACCGTACGTTAGTACTGGGAGAATGCAGTGATTGAATACTTTTCGCTTTAGTGAGAGCGGTATGTTTCCAGTCATGATTTCGTAATGCCTTCCGAATGCGCTCCAGCCCATCCTTATTCTACGGAGAATTTCCTTTTCCTGGTTAGGAGTTCCTGTTATTAACTGTCCCAGGTATACGTATTCGCTTACACGTTGTAAGGGTTCATTGTTGATTTTAAATTCCTGTTCCTTAGCTAGGCTATTGAGCATAACTTTGGTCTTTTGCCTATTCATTCTTAACCCAATTTTAATACTTTCCCTGTTTAGGTCATCAATCATGTTTTGTAGTTCGTCTCCTTCATTGCTAAAGAGCACAATGTCGTCTGCAAATCTTAAATTGCTTAGATATTCTCTATCTATTCGAATTCCCTTGTCTTCCCAGTCTAGACGTTTATAGACTTCCTCTAAACATGCAGTGAATAGCATCGGGGATATCGTATCTCCCTGTCTCACACCCCTCCCGATCGGGATTTCTCTGCTTCTCTCATGTAGGAGTAGTGTGGCTGTGCAATCTTTGTGTATGTTGTTTATGGTTTTCACGCATACGCCAGGTACCCCTTGTCGACGTAGAGCTTCTAAAGCTGCTTGTATTTCTATGGAGTCAAATGTTTTGTCGCAGTCGTAGGCAAACTGTCATCATCATGAAATAAGCGCGCGTGCACTTCTGTGCCACTTGTTTATTCTCATGCCCACCGCTGCATAGGCGTTTCCATCCGAGAAGCTGCGCTGAAGAAGCTCGCATTCTTGTCCACAGGCAGGCATAAGACCAAAGCGTAAGTTGACAGGCCGTCCGGTACCTTGTCCCTCGCCACGCAAGCCGAAGTCAGGCGACGTCGCCTTGATGGACCTGGAATACCGAGAACGGACGAACCAAGCCAAACGAGTGGCGGCGAGGCTGGGCCCATGGATTCCCCCGTAAACATATAGTGGAGCTGCTCACCTTCGCCGTCCTTTTTTATTATTTTTTTAAAGAGTTGGCTGCGATTTCTCCTCTCGGGACTTCGAATACGCTTTCCTCGAGAATGCTTAGCGCTACAGCTTGCGTTCTCGCAGTTTGGTACTAGCACTTTCTAGTCATTGCATATTCGTGCGTGTCTTTTACGGATATTCTGCAAGTCTAGTTTCAACTGAATACTGTGGAAGAACACGCGTATTTATTTATTTATTTATTTATTTATTTATTTATTTATTTATTTATTTATTTATTTATCCAAGATACTTTACAGGCCCATTGAAGGGCATTGAGTAAGGGGGGCATCCGTATTTACAAAACAGAAAAATAGACAAAGACTAAATAAGTAACAAAAAAGGAAAGGGAATAAAATAAAAGAAGGAAACAAGACAATGCTACAAACAGCGTTATACAATGCTAAAGAGCAACGAAATCAGGTTATCACGGAAATTTTCACGGTTAGCAATAGATACAATGTTATCAGGAAGACCGTTCCAATGTGCAATATGGCTCTAGGTGGTGGTGATGAGTTAAGTGCCTGTGTGTGTGACCATGGAAACTACGGGCGTTGTGAATGCGTCGAGATGTGCGCAGTGCAGTATGAAGCGGCAAACGGTGAAATTTGTTACTATACCTGTGAAATGAACACAATGGCGTGGCGGCTGAAGATCTTGCTTTACTCGAGTAATGCTTGAATGATAATCGTAGTTGCTAGAGATGAACTTCGCTGTCCTATTCTGGACGGCTTCCAACCTACACACGGCGGTAATCTTGGTGTGGTGACCACGTGAATGACGCATATCTCTAGTTGTGGGCGAACATGAGTATAGATATGATAAAGCGCGTACATTACAAGGAGCATTGCATACGTTTCTGCAGAGATAGCCGAGGGATTGATGATGCTTTCGATGAAATAGCCGCTATATGCATAGTCCAGGACGGAATGTGAACGGCGAGATATTTGTAGGGTGGGGTAGCCAAAACAACGGTTTTATTAATCGCATCGTCAAATTCTGAGTTAGCGCGCTTTCAAGAGAACGACAAAAACTTGTATTTAGAGGTGCTAAGGGACATCAGCGAAGGTTTCGCACCACGTGAAGGTTAGGTGTAGGTCGTTTTGGAGAGCGAAATGATCATCAAAACAATATTGCGGTAGATGACACAATCGTCGGCGAACAACCTGACTGAGAATATCAGGTTGACGGAAATATTTACGACAGTCATAGTGTATATTCTGGCTAGACGTATTACGAAAGCGCTTCAATATTTGTGCCCTTATGTGTTAGAACTGCACGTGCACAGAGACATAATGAAAGGAGATCGTTCAGTGTGTTCTCGCAGCACTGATGCGTGTTTTATTTTTTTTTTTTTTCGCTCGTTTAGCGTCAGCGGACAAGTCGATCACGGCAAAGGAAAGGATGGACGTCATTCTGTTCCGCACCAAGAGCCTGGGCAAATACTGGAGCTTTGGAATCAACGTCGTGGACGTCGACGGAGAGAACAAGAGGTTCATTATGGTCGAGGTACGACATCTGAAAATACTGCAGTGCGAGCAGTCGCGTCGATATAACTTGACGATTTCCCAAGTTGGCGGCTGAAGAGCATGGCATACAGATGTAAGTACCATCGAGCCCATATATAGGCTGTGAGTGTGAGTTGGAGTGAGTCTACCAAGGTAATGTATTTTGACAGTGTGTGTGAAAAATGGTGAAATAAGTGCGCACTATGCAAAGTCGAATGTGCTGCATTTTCGCGTGCACTTTCTTGCGCTCATGCCCACAGCCCACTACTACATAAAGGCTGGTATTACGTAACCATGCAAGCTATATATAGCGCAGCAAGGCGGTGGAAAAAATAAGTGAGGGAGATTATAGGAAGGAGGGGACAAATGCCTTCTGCAGTGTAGTTTAGCGAGGGGATCTGAAAAGGAAGTCTCGAGGAATGATGTAGGTGAGCACAGCATAGCAAGGGGTGGGTTAGGTTGCAATGTATGAAACAATATGAAGCATGGAAAAGACCTTGCTTGCAGATTGTCCGTTGCAACAGCCTGGCTGATGACCCTCCACGTGATGGTGAGACAAGCCCTGCAATTATTTCAGTCGGCCTGTCCTCTCGGCTGCACATCTGAGCGTCTTTCAGGCTACGCCCAACCCATTCCACACTATCCCTGGAGGCACCGACTCTCGCAGTGCACAGCACCCAGTCAGCGAGCGCCAGTATCTGTGTCCAGCTTGCTTCGTTAAGGCCGCGTTTCTGCTTTTTAACGGGTGTTCACACGGGGGATTTCTCCCCGCCGTGGAAGGGGGGACTTGCGTATCACGTGACAACAACGTCACGGTTTTGCGAGCTTACGCGGCCTCCCCGCTCATCCCCGGGGTACAGTGCACTAGAATATGGGTAGTGGGTTCAGGAGAGGGCATGCTCCACGCGCCGGCGTGAAGCGGAGAGTGTTGACGGGTCGCGTATGTATGCGGCGGCGCTGCGATAGCGTGGGCTGTACGCTCGGCGGTTGCGCTCAGCAATCCCCAGAACTCCCGCCTGCTGCAGTAGCAGTGATTTTCTTTGCTTTCTTGTTTGCTTCGCTGTGTCGTGTGCTGTTGTTCTCCGTTACCTCGAGTGCAGAATGAAGTAACTCGCGTTTCCTTCGCTGTTCTGCAGCTACAGCACAGTCGATGTGATGCTGTTGCACAAAGCTCAGACTCCCTGTTTAGGATGCAACGAGAACCCCGAAGTGCTTAACCCCGATGCTTACATCCAGCATCGCTAAGTTTGGTGCCGCCAGAAGGCTTCACTTTCTTGTAAAAGGCCTTAATGTGTCACCGAAAGCACCAAAGCAAAAAAAAAAAAAAAAAAACTTGCATATGCCAAGTTGAGTGAACGTGCTCTTCGGCCTATATGTAATTCTCTGAAAGAATACCACGGGGTCGTGTCTCAACAACCATGCATAAAGAATTTGAAAATATCTGACCGCTGGAGCGAAATAGTCTCACATACCTTGTGGGCAGTGATGTACGTGTACTTTCAACCAGTATTTTTTTATCAGTAAGTATCAATTACATATTTTTTACCTACTCAAAATTGTAAATATCGCTTTAATCCCTTATATTTCAGTTAGAAAGTTACAGCTCGCTTCAGATAAACCGGGAATGATTCCCATCATGTTGAACTTTATCACATTTGTTTGTTTTTTTTTTTTTTACCAGTAAAGACAAGCAGCCTTGAAGTATACGTGGAATGCGAAATAAATGCCCGCTGCAAGCGATATTTGACAGTTACATAGCTACATGATGCATCTCGAAACACGCTTACGCTTATCTCGCTGCCATTTAAGTCGTGACACTTTTCGAACCTCCTTGCATGGCGAAGACATGTACGCTGCGACGACAAACGCATGCAGCCGTGCATTTGCCAAATCATCACTCGGGACGCTTGAGCAGCGGTGCGCAAGCACGCGTCTATTTTATTATAACACGTATTTCGCGATTCTTGTTTTCTTTTCGAAATGATTGAGGTCCGGGTTATCTGAGGCGGACTACTACTTTGCACGGACTTGTTAGCGATTAAAGCAATATTTATGAAGTTGTCTAATCGCAGGGAATATTAATTGACACATAGTCATAAAATGTATAGCCGTCGTAAGTACACACGTACGACTACTGCAAGTATGAATTTAGCTAAGAAATTTTTTCTAGAACTTCTGCCTTTCTCAGAAATTTAGTGCATGATGGGAACGCCCTATTAATTATGCACTTTCGGGAACACAGACACCTGCACGGCGGTAAACAAAGAATGGGTATGTCATGAAAACATGTCTTTCTTGTACTTCCCTCTTAAGAACACGCAAGTGGATATTCGTTACTCACCAACGCTTTGGTTTCTTCGGAGGGTAGGAAGTTACATGTTAAAGCCGCTCAGTAGCTCTCTGCAGCCAGGGAACCTCGCTATTAATCAATGACAGCACAGGACTTTGGAATTAGCCAGAAGGTCACACCACCAGGTCTGTCCTTTGCGAACCCGGAAACATATCATAGGATGCATCAAATGATAAAAATGGTCTATTCGGAAAAAGCTACAAGTTAGACCTGCCAACCTAACACCTCTTTTTGGCAGACTTCTGCAAATCGTGGCCGAAAAGTTGTGCAAAGTTATATAATCTGTGAATAATCGTTCACGTCATTGATGGTTCGAAATGTTCACTTTTTCAACACCGACTTCTCGCATACGGAATGATGCAAGGACGAAACTTATTAGGTATGGATGCAGCGGTTTCTCCTTTGTATATACCCAGTAATAAGTTTCATGTGCTGACCCCGGCAAGACCGCGCCGAGCTCCCAAAATCAGCTATCAATCTGTTGACGAACCGTTTATCATAGGAATGTTCTCTATGTATGTAGATCCTCGCTTAGAGACAGCGCACACTTAAAGAAACTGAGCGCCTCTGAGCAACTCCGGTCCCATCTAGCCATGCTGTACGGTTTTACAAGCCACTATCTCATTTACGTATGCCATTTAGCCCGGCGATTCTTGCGGGCAGACTATTTCGTGGGACAGGCACTGAAATGCGGAGCAACAATTCCATGCTGCGACGTAACGCACAGCGCGAGTATGGTGCGCGAGCCTGCTCGAGCTTCGTACTGCATACAGCCCATGGAGGAGTCCTCTATGATACAGGATGGATGGATGGATGCTATGAGTGTCCCCTTTGTAACGGGGCGGTGACATGTGCGCCACCAGGCTCGTAAGAAGATTTAAGAACTTTTTTTTTTCTCTCTCTTAATTTTCCTCATGCCTTTTACGTTTACTTCATTCAAATCGATCATGCCATATCAAAAACGGAATTCCATAGCCCAGTTCCCTGCCCCTTATGGTAGAAATTCCATATTTTTCCCTATAATTATTTTTGTCCGTTCTCTCTAGTTTTCTGCCACAAGTATTCTAACCGTCTCTTGCTTATTTCAATCGCGGCTATGTTCAGCTTCCCGTTGTTCGCCCTAAAACCCAAGGCTTCATGTAGGGTGGTGCCCAAACGTACACCTGGGTGGATATTTCCGCATTCAGTCAGAACATGCTCTGTCGTTTCCCTATCTTCCTCACAGCATGTGCATTTTTCTTCTTCTTTACTGAATTTCGCTTTATAAACACGCGTTCTAAGGCAGCCCGATCTCGCTTCAAACAATAAAGCGCTTCCTCTTGAATTATCATAAAATGCCTCCCTCTTTATTTCGTTTTTGCCCTCTCGGTAGTTATTGAGAGTCGGTTTTTTTTCCATCGCTGTCCTCCAGTAAATCTTCTCCGCCTCTCTGACTTTTCCCTTTACGCTCTTTGTTGTCAGTTCTCTTAGAGCCGTATATTCACTGGTGAGCCTCATAGATCTCTTTCTCCATTGCGTGTCAACGCTCTTTCTATATAAATAGCGGAACACCTTCACTGCCCACCTAACCTCTTTCATATTCCTTAGCCTCTCTTCAAACCTTATTTTGCTCTGCGCTTCCCTTGCCTCAAAACTCGCCCATCCCATATCGCCCTTTACAGCCTCGTTTGTAGTTTTCCCGTGAGCACCCAACGCGAGGCGTCCCACAGTTCTTTGATTCACATCCATTCCCGATTGTATCTCTGGCCTCATGCACACCACTGAGTTCCCAAATGTAAGCCCCGGTACCATTACCTCTTTCCACAGACCCCTAAGCACCTCGTACCTATTGTGTCCCCATAACGCTCTGTGCTTCATTATTCCTGCGTTCCTCTTTCCCTTTGCTGCCAAGGCTTTTTCGTGTACCTTCATGTATCTATCACCCTCATTTACCCATACGCCAAGGTACTTGTATTCGCTTACTCTCGGTATTTCTTGGCCCTGTATGGATACCGCCTGGTCGTTGGGATCATTGAATACCATCAATCCGCATTTTGTTACACTAAATCCTAGTCCTAGATCCTCGCCTTCCTTCCCGCATATATTCACCAGCCCATGCTCTACTGGCGCCATCTCGTGCCGTCAACGTAAGAAGCGTCATTCCCGGCCGCTCTCTGAGCCCACTACCCGTATATTCTAGTACACTGTACCCGGGGAGACGGGGACCTTTTGACCGAGCGGAACAAACGCTCCCCGCTTGGCGGGGGAGACGGTGGAATTTTTGAGCTGTCGCTTGGCAACAATAGCCTCGCGGACACGCTGGCCGTAGCTGCAGCGGTGGACACGGCGACCTTTCCAAATATGCGTTCCGCTTGCGGGCACCGCGTTGACGAAAGTATAACCGATGATGGATATATTTTTTTTTTACTCGTGGAAGAGTACAGCACGTCCGATTACGGAGCCATACCACGACTAGTGATGTTTAACTGCCCCATTTATTTATTTATTTGTTTATTTATTTCGAAATGATGAATTCGATGAGCATCTGGACCTCGCCCGTCTTGCTTGAAAGATTTAAAGGAATCATCGAGTGCTTTTTGTGCTGTATTGATGGTGAAAAGCAATAAAATATCTCTCCGAAACAATTGGGCAGATGCCTGCTAGAGTGCCGTTTTCTCCCGCAAACTGCACGACTCTCATTTAGAAAGATCCCCTCGTGATACGCAATTTCAGCGTGCTGAAGAAGAAAAATTTTTGCTAAAGGCGAGAAAAATGATCGGCATTGAACACAAACTTAGTATATAGGCACTAGTGCCGACTCGCCGACGTTATGCATATATTTTATATTTTAGAAAGGTGTTTACACGGACTGCAAGAACCTCTTTTATTTTTTTTTGATGCCTCAGTTTTCTTTGCGGCTGAGAGAACGGCGTTTTTTTTTTTTTCAAGCGGGTGGGGAGGCGGGGGATGGCTAAACTGGTGATTGATCCTGCCAGATGAAGACAGCAGCGGTCTGCATTAAATTCTTCGCACTCCAAAATTTCAATGGATGGCTGTCCGGTATCAAGCGGCCAGATTGCTTCCATCCTCAGCCGAGGCATGTGAAACAAAAAACAAAAACAAAATACTGTACTTGCAGTTGACCGAAGTCCGACCAACGTGGAGGAATACTTAATTGAATTTTCGAAAAGCTGTGTACAATTTTGAAAGAGCGGGTGCCAACAACTTCGACAAAAATGCATGCACGAAGACGTCTGTGAAGCTAGAAAAACACGGGAACTTCTGCTGGCTAGAGCCGCGTAGACATTTGTTGCGCAAAACTTGTGAATGAGACATTCTGCGAAAGGCAGCAGTGCACGTGTTAAAAGCCTGTTTACACGATTGGTATGCCCGAGGATTCTGCGAGCCGTGCTCCGGCTGTGTGCATGCGACGTCTCCGCAGCTGCACTGGATGCAACTGATCACGTGACTATTCGGTCCGCGGAGAAGCGGGATATTGCCCTCGCGTGTGAATCGGCCTTCCTTAAGGCGTGGGTCATGCGTCCCCGATGTATGTAGTAGGTAGCCACCGGCGCGTGCCTCTCTCTCTCACTCTTCCATCTGCTGTCTTGTGAGAGAGAGAGACAGAGAGAGAGAGAGAGAGCGAAAGGCGCGCGTCGACTATGGAAACGCTCTTTCTTAAATGAACGCTCTACCAGCTCGCAAAGAAGGAGAACGCGCCCTCACCCGCGAGAGACAACGTTGGCGCAGGCAGCGTCTCCTAGCGAGTTTCTTGATTGAGAAATACCGACTGCTCGCGTTGGAGAAGCGTTCACAGCAACCCATATATATATATATATATATATATATATATATATATATATATATATATATATATATATATATATATATATATATATATATATATATACACTGGATCTTGACTTGCAATGAAGTGCCGGTGGGAGAGATTTCACTTGTGCATAGTTGAACCATAAGGATTCGTAGCGTGCGCGTTAACTAAATTAATCCGGAACTCGGCACGATCTACGATGAACATCCCGAGCTTCGCCCACTCATCATCATTCACTCCGTGGATGCTGTAATTTTTTTCCTCTACAAATATTTCTTTTCCCGAATCACACATTTTCACAACTAATTTTTCTCCTCGCCTACCTATTTTATCTATTATCGTTCTGCTGTGATGTAACACTCTTACCCGAACTACCTTGCGCTTTTGTTTGCTCCATACTTTTGCGCCACCAATGCTCTAAGCGCCTTTTACTTATCTCTATAGCCGATATGTTCAGCTTTCCCGTGCTACCTCTGAAACCCATGGCCTCCTGTAGGGTAGTGTCCACAGCTACACCTGTGTGGACATCTGTACATTTAATCAAAATATGTTTTGTCGTTTCCCTAGCTTTTCCGCAGCACGTACATGCGTCCCCTTCTTTATTGAATTTCGCTCTGTAACTTCGGGTTCTCAGGCAACCGGACCTTGCCTCAAACAGTAAAGCGCTCCCCTTTGAAGTATCGTAAAATTTTTCTCTATTGATTTCGTCTTTCCCTTTTCGGTAGTTGTTCAATGCCGGTTTCTTCTCCATTCTTGCTATCCAATCCGAGTTCTCCGCCGCTCTGACCATGCTCTTAACGCTCTCCCATCCGTTTCGTTACTGGCTGTATACTTACTGGTGAGCCTCCTAGTTCTCTGCCTCCATTGTGAGTCAACGTTCTTCCTATACAAATACCTGAATACTGCCCATCTACTTCGTTTCATATTCCTTAATCTCTGTTCGTACCTGATTTTACTCTGAGCTTCCCTTTCCTCAAAGTCGGACACCGTCCTCTGATTCACGTCCAGCCCTGATTGTACCTCTGACCTCATGCACACCACTGAGATTCTCTCCTCAAGTTTGCGCAGCGCCGTCCGCCACTGAAGCGGAGAAAACTACCGGTCTCTCGGACGGCCGCTCTCATGTGTGTTCTGCATTCCGCGAGCGCGGAAACGTGTTTCTGGAGGCTCTTATCTGGCGTTTCCCGCCCAGTCGCTGCAGCTTTGTCAGTACGGAAAGCAGGCACACGACACAGCAGCTTAGAAAAAAGGAATAGCCGAGAACTGGCCATAAAAAGGTACCGTCTCCCCGCCAGCGTCGATTACGGGAGATCGTTAGACAATGTGTTGCTTGCGCGCGCGGTATCATGATGTCATTTTTTGTAACATAAGGTATCTTCAGTAATTAACACGGTGAAGCGCGTTGGCCAAGCTTATCTTAACAGAAATTGCTTATGTCAAGCGAAAGTATGCAGTAAATATTCGCCTCATATTTCCAAGAGTGTGCGCTGGCCAGGTCACTTACCATTTTTTCATGTGAAAGCAGTGCTACACGCGGGCTCCATGCATTACAGTTATTGTAGTTATAATACCGTTAGTACAGGTGCTGTTTCGCTTAACTTGTGGAGATAAGTCTTTAGTCGCTGCTCAGTACAAAATTTGAGTAGCTTCAGCGAGCGCGTCTACGCTGGCCATGTAAGCGGCTGTGCCACTGGCGGTATGCAGCTGCCGCTTTGGCTAACTAGTAGCTGTAGAGAGGATCAAGGTGGCGATAAATAAAGCAAAAATATCGCGAGATCCGACAATGTTTTTATCACACGAATCGCAATTGTAACGGGAAATCCGAATGATCGAAGGAGGCATTTCATAGTGTTGACCAATTGGGCTTTTAAGAGAGATAAAAAGGAAGGAGGTTATAACTGGATATTAGTCACCGGTTTGCTACCCTGCACTGGGGAGAAGGGGGTTGACAGCGAGAGAGGGTACACACACAAAGAACGTTCCACTTAGAGGAGTTCACGAAGGCCGGTAAATCAGAAGAAGCGCAGTATGGCCTTCTTCTGCGACGTGAGGTCTAGACGATGGCGTAGAATGCCTTCTTCCGACAGTGGTCGGTTCTCCAGCTTGTTGTCAAAGTCAATATTAACATGGCGTGCCTACTGACATCGACACTAGTGTGACGTCAGGCTACAGTACAAATTTTGGTGACATCACGCAGCAGTATGGCAAGTTGTGATGACGCGTCACTGTTGGGCGTCTGCTGGTCGCCGTAGTTGAGTGTGCATGTCCGTGAAGCGAGCGAAGTCCAATTACGCTCTATCGTCGTGTGTGCCCGCGTATAATCGGAAGGTAAGCTTACTATGGTGCCGGCATTTTGCCCCTGAAAGTCCGCGGAGGAAGCCACCTTAGCTTATCGCAGGCTCCGGAGCCACGCCGACACCCACCGTGCGTGCCGTACGTTGCAGCTTGCACTGTGCCGAAGTATTTGCTGTCGTCGCGGAGTCACTATACAAAATTTTGTACATCGTCGACCCCGCACTTGCAGGCGCTGTGCGCGAGAGACCACTGGGCAAAAACGTCACGATTTTTTGCTGGAGCACATCACGAGGGGCTCATTACTATGCACATACTCTGTCGTGACGTCAAGCTACAGTAGGAACCGAAACCACCTTTTAAAGGCATGCTGTAAATAAATTTTCACGGCGCGCTAACGCTTACCAGTACGTTTTCTGGGCTCTGGAGGGCTTGGCCTTTCATTTCATGCAAAAAAAAAACGCCAACTGAAAATTTTCGTGGCAGTACTCCTATAAAAACAGGTTTTTGGCTGCCGCGAAGGCAGCGCCGCTTCTCGGCGTCGACTCCTTTTAGTGCGGAGAAAGCAAATAACAGGACGGAGATGCGTTTTTATGTGCCGACTGCAACTTTGAGGCCGAGTTACGGTGGTATGAACAACAGAAGGTGACGTGCGGTGACTCCAAATAGCAGTACCAAGGCGTCTCCACTAGGCCACGTTTCAGTTGCCGCAATTTTTAAGCTCAATTTAAAAATACAAATCCTGTTCAAATCGCTAAAATGGTGCTACGTTCCATCACTATAATTCGAGACTTTCGAAATGCAAAAAAGATCCGTTCACACGTTCTGGCCAGTTGTCTGTCCCTTTAATCCCACCGCGAAACCCTTGCGCACATTCGTATGTATCGATTAGTTCAAGCGTATGAAAAGAGCGATATTTTGGTGACGCTATCATCTGTGCAAATGCGGCTGTGATAACGCACAAAAAAAAAAGAAAGAAACAGTTACGTGCCAAGGACAACACTCTCGAATAACCCCGGCTCGCAGCTCTGCCGATACGCTCAGTTGCGATCCTGAAGGCGTAGTCCTGAAGCGATTTGGCACATTTCAAGCGTGTAGTTCGTCCGTGCAGTCTGAAAATCGAAAAAAAAAAAAGATGTAAAACGCAACAAAGCCACTGCAGCATTGCCGAAGACACTTGTCTTAATTATGCATGCTATCGCAGCCGCAAGCCATCTGCAAAAGCATCGCTGTAATCGGCCTTTCGCACACGGCGTCGGCTTGTGATTTAACCTCTCATTATGTTTATTGCACTCGAGGGAATAAAAATTCGTATGACGCATGCGGAACTTCCTCACTTCAATAATGTACGGCGACCGCGATTAGTTGTGTACATCGTGCTACGCTAATGTGGTGCGCGCTTTGCGGTAGGCGTCATCGCTCTGTGTCCCCACTTCATGTCAAGAAACTTGTTGTCGGGCATTACACTTCAAACTTACAAGCATGTTTCTCTCAAATGAAACAAGCCGCACTAACTGCTGAATAATTACACATAAGCTAAGCTGTGAAGAAAATTACTGGCGCACAACCGATGAGCCGGCATTACAGATTCGTCCCATTCCTTAAGACAGGTTTCTTGCTGGTTGATGCCCAACCAACCCACGACGCAGCTCATCGGTGCACACTTTTTTCTACATTGGACGGCGGTAAACAGCACCCGCACCAGCGAAAACGCAGCCGCTGATATACGGTAGGCGCGCCGGCGGATGCCTATACCATGCGAAACCAGAACACCCGACGACATCGCCACCGCATCTTCGTGACGCAGGCCGGTTACTCGGCTTGCTTTTTTTAAATGCGAAGAATGCATTTCTTAGTCGGGCTATGTCAGGCAATGTCAGGCGCATCCGGCGGCGTCCGCATCTCTCCGCTCTCACTCCCTCTCCCATAGCAACAGCTGCGGGCGCGCGCGCTTATCCTCGCCCCTAGCAACCGGAGCAGGTGGTGCGGGCGGAGTAGCGGAGAGTGAGTGGAGAGGAGGAGCGCGCTCTGGCGTGTGAGGGCGCTCGCATCGCGGGAGCTCTGCGGAGCTCCCGCGTGTGTGGAGAGAGCGTAGGAGAGGGTAGGTACAGTGCTTCGACGCTCCTCTCGCCGTTCGCTCTCTCCTCCCTGCGCCCCACTCCCGTTCGCTCGCTCGCACGTATAAATGCGCATTCGCATTTCCTCACGATTCCCTTCGGGGAGGTGGGGGCATTTTTTTTTTTCGGACTTTACTTGATCCCGTGGGAATCGACATCTGTGACCGTAGCGCGCATTTCTCTTGGACAAAAGAAACGCTGCGCACGAACGTGAGTGCCGTTGTAACCGTCAGCCACCATTCATCAGTCGCCACGGTGCTGTCGATGTTCCTGGTGGGCCCACGTTACGCATACACCCACCCAGTCGAAAAATCTACCTGCCTGGTGTGTTTTGCCCGTTGACACCAGAGCGCAAGTACAGGCACGGGTCCAGGCGTGTCTGGTGTATCCGGTCGGTTTGGTGTGGTCCGGTGTACATGGCTGGCTTAGCGTGGACTGGTGTATACGACCGGTTTTTTCGTGATCTGGTGCCGCAAACTGTGATTTCGCACGGATAAGCAGTGTTGCCAGAATTGGGTAACAATGCATATTTCGTGGTGCCACGATAGAAAAGAGTGGACGTTACTGATCTTAATGTCATTGTGCCATGAATAAATGTACTGTGGATCAAAATGCACACCTTTTACGAGGCAGGCTGCACGACACAATAAAAAAAATGGGCCATTTGTCTTGTTCCCTCGGGCTTGTCAGAATTCTGTGTGTCTAATTTTTATGCAGCCTGCCTTGACTCTTCGGAGTGGCCGCGGGCAAGTGCCCGAAAAAGACAAAAACAGCACATTGTAGGATTTCCCTCGTTTACAGGGACACTATAGATGCACGTACTAAGTTGAACAAGGTTGTATATGATAACGAGTTCGCCATTCCCGGTGAGAAGGACGAAATCGGAGTGGCTTGCCCTGCTTGAAATGACATCAGCTCATTTACTTTGCGACCGTGCCACAGCTTTACGGCCGCGGGGCACCGTCGGCCAAGGTCGTGCTTTTCGCCGTGGGGGCAATGAAATTGAGCAGCGATGCCTGAGACTTTCAGCGGCAGTTTTCGACACACAAAACTCATTTATTGACACACAGTAAGAAACTCCAACGCAGGTCAAAAACCAGTCTAGCCGAACTTAACATGTTTATTTAGTGTGTCTTTAATTATATAAGTACATATCTTTATAACAAATTTATGCTCTGCCTTTTAGGTAAAGGCAGGCTCACAGATCAATTTCTGGTACACTCTTTAAAAAAAGGTAGTAGAAAAGCTAGTAACGGGACCAGTTACTACCGTTTTGGCACCATTACTACATTTCTTTTTTGTCCCTTAGTAGCTTAGATGTATGCTAGAGGTAGTAAATGTCAGGGGTAGTAACTGTGACTACATGCGTACGTAACAGGTTAGTAAATGTACTACCTCCACTGGCAGTAGTATATTATGCTGTAATTATGATAGGCGTACGCGGAATTTAGACAAACTATAATTGATTTGATTGTGTTTGAATAAGAGTCCCATGCAGCGTCGTTGCGTACATATACCGAAACAGAATAATACAAGAATCTCGATACAAAACGTTGATCCGAATCCACTTCTGCTTACCGGAACAACGTGAGCGTCCTTGGACATATGCAGCGTTAACGTTGCCGATATCGCGTAGAAGCTTAGATCTTCGGTAGTGTGCGCTGTCGTTTCTGGTCCGAACATGTTTCTAAGCTGTCACGTAAATATTTCTATGTGCAGCGTATTCACAGGGCTAATCAGATGAAGTAATTAGCGATCGTTAATTGGTGTAACACGATGTCAACGCCAATCAGCGTGACCGGACATGGCCTTACCTCGGTCATTTTTATTTGATCTTTTGCATTGCAGTCGACCTGATATGGCAAATATAAACCGAATCATACAAGCCCGATTAAAGATTGCCATGGTAGTAAAGTTACTACCCATAGCTAGTAACCGCAGGTAGTAAATGACATTGCAGTAAAGTTACTACATTGCCGATTACTACCTGCAGTTACTAATTAGGTAGTCAATGTTGTGACAAGCATTTACTGCCTCAAAATTAGTGCCCCGCCACGGTGGTCTAGTGGCTAAGGTACTCGGCTGCTGATCCGAGGGTCGCGGGATCGAATCCCGGCCGCGGCGGCTGCATTTCGATGGAGGCGAAATGTTGAGGCCCGTGTGCTGTGCGATGTCAGTGCACGTTAAAGAACCCCAGGTGGTCGAAATTTCCGGAGCCCTCCACTACGGCGTCTCTCATAATCAGAACTGGTTTTGGGACGTAAAACCCCACAAAACAACAACAACAGCCTCAAAATTAGTAAGTAGCACTACCTTTTTTTTAAGCCGGTACTTGAAAAGTGACTGTCAATTAATTTTAGTGAGCCGTGTTACCTAATTATAGCTTGCTAAGGTAACATTAGTAGTGTATACACTTGTGCAAAATATGCAACATACATAGCTTAACAAGTGTGACACGAGATTTCAGCTGATGAAAAATTTAAGCTTCTTTTTAGTCCTGGCGAGGCCATGGGGGAAATTGTAGTTTTTCACTGCATATGCACTTTTCACGAACGTCCTAGTCGTGAAACTTTGCTGAATACCATGTCTTGTGCGCATGACACCGATTCCCGCAGGAGTTACGAACGTATACGAAACATCGACAATGTTTCGCGCGGAGGCACGGTTGTCGGAAAAAGTTGTCCCCGAAGGCTGCTCATGCTGGAAATCCATAACTGTCGGGATAGCCGAGGGAAAGGTCTGACGGGTGCTAGGAGAAGGTTAACCACATCGTTGCCGGTATACCGGCGACAGATGTCGACAGCGAACCAGTGTGGGAGGACACCTCAACCGATACACTCAGGGGAGGAATTAAATGGAGGAGAGAGTAGAAAGAAGGGAAGCAGAGGGCAGAGCGGCGCCGTTCATTGCAGCCGTCAGGAAAGAGGAGCTGCTCTGTTGAGGGCAGGCCGAGTTTCCGATAGCGCGCGCAGTTGTTTACGCGCGTCCACGTGGGCCGGGCAGTCACTGATCAGGTGAGAGAGTGTCTCCACCGCAGTCCGAGCAAGCAGGGGACAAATAGCATCGGCGAAAGGGGATCGAGGAGAGCGCGGCTGGCTCACCATCACGGAGTCAGCCGGGGTGTAAAGCCATACATGAGGGCCCATCCGTCGATGGCCTACAAGGGCCGATTGTCAGGAGCGCGCCACGCATTGCACTTCCGCACAGCGAGTAGCTGGTTTCCGTAATGTGACGGGCCAGAGAAGTGTCGGCGGTTGTACCAGCTGCCGAACAGCGTCCGTGAGAGCGCGGTCACATATAGGGAGCAGAAGACAATACGTGGATCTTACGCAGTTCCCTTCGCGCGCATGATGGCCGTTGGTTCGGGTGTTACCGCGGATGGTGAAGACGATGAAAGGCCGCCCGTACTGGCTACAACGCTGGATGCGCTCGATCGTTGTGGCTTCCCGGAAAAATTCGGCTACGTGTCGCCCGATGAGTCGGGCAGGAGTCGTGCAAACAACTGCTCTCGCATGAGCGAGTGCACCTACTTGGCTCAGTGCACGTTAAAGAACCCCAGGTGGTCGAAATTTCCGGAGCGTCTCTCATAATGAGAGCTGGTTTTGGGACGTTAAACCCCACAATTCTTGGGTCATTGCAGGGCCAGCTGCGACATGTCCTCAACGAACACTCCAGTTCGGTCTCCGGCATTGAGAGCCCGTTCCGCTTGCTCTGCGATCGGAACTTCCATAGGTCAGATGGTCATCGGAGCTCTTTCCAAGTTGTAAGGCAAGCTTGATGTGGTTTTCAAACCATGTGCGCGCCGATGCTTCGAGAGTGGAGTAGACATTCCTGAACTTCTGACGGTCGCCCCATTCGTTGACACAGGCGACGCGGTCGTGATGGTCGAAATCATCGAGGGCATCACCATGAAATGATCTCGGGGCGTTGAGAACCCAGGAAACAGACGGATGAGTCAGGGCTGCTGCCGATAATGCAGAATAACACTAATGCCGATGCAGAATAACAGTAATGACTGCGACAATATATATATATATATATATATATATATATATATATATATATATATATATATATATATATATATATATATATATATATATATATATATAGCGCTTAATGGACCACTATAAACATTGAAGCACAGGGGAAGTTATTCAAATTCCTAATTATGGAATTTCCAATCTTTAGGCCTGTTGGTAAAATGAATCTGAGAACATTTTGAGCGCTAAGAGACAAGGACATGAGGAGGACGACACTACAATGCGCTAACTTCAACAAGTTTATTTTAAGGAAACTATACCATCTGTTCATCCATACACAGTGGCGGCCCACCACCCTAGACACACATGCCGTCTCCTTATCTAAGAGGTCAATGGACGCTGCACTCACACACGTGTCACTATTTCGAGAGATAGCTTCGGCTTCCATAATCTCTCGCACGTCTTTATCTTTGTGCTTTGCAAGAACCTTGCATGAACTATATTTTGGTGCGCAACCGCACCAACTCCAAAGAATGCGTAACAATGCGCAAGCAGCTTGAAACAATGCGCAGACCCCTAATTATTTTTTTCCACGTTTGACCTGCGTTCACGTAGACGATCGTTAGGACATCTTCCTGTCTGACAGGTCAGCGGAAGCTCGTACATCACGCCTTTTACAAAACCCACAGGAAGGTCGCGTCGATGCTTCTTGGAGCACGCGGCTGCTGGCTTACGGTGCGGGTCTGTTAAGCGACATATCCTGCCTAGTTTTTCCGGCGCTGAAAACACTATACTCTGATATCTACACGGCTAGCCATTTTCTTTAGATTGTGAGCCTTTTCATGCAGATAGGGGACACTTTCTCGACCTCATCCACTCATATGTTTTGAAAAAAGTGTTTTCGGCTAACCTTAGCCCACTTATTTTAACGGCTGAAGAGGCGTCGGTCACGTCGACCGTGGTCTTATGGCTGCTGCTCAGTAAGCCCTCGTATTCTAAAGGCACCAAGTCTGTCGCCCAAGCTATGAAATAAGGAAAGGGAAGGGGTCAAGGGCCTGTTTATTTGTTGGAAACAACTTAATTAGCAAACGGGAAGTTATTCAAGTTCCTAATTATGGTATTTTGGGGTAAGTAGAAAGGAATTGGACGAAACGACAAACCTGCCTTCGGTTGGAACCGAACCCACGACCTTCGGATGGCTCGTCCGATGCTGAGCTGGTCTCGCGATCGCATTGCGCCGGGCGCCGGCAAGCGACAACGAAACGAACGGTGGCCCCTTGGCAGCGCGAGTGGAACCACTGTGGCCCACCTACCGAAGGTTCTCGCCATTTGTTTTCGGTTTGCTGGCCACAATTAGCGATCTGTAGAAATTACCAGCGTTGCACTTTTCAATACGATTCCCTGCGTGTAAATGACTTTCATTCATTTTCGTTCGAGCATGTAGCTGTTTCTGTTTCAAAGTCTAACTGTTAAAAATTACAATCCTATACTGATTTTGCAGTGCGTGCCACTATGAGCAAAGAAATTGCACACTAAGTGCACAAATATATTGTTTTTTTTTTATTTAGAAGATTCATGGACACATCTTCTGAGACATCCGGTATACGTATGCCTGTAGTCAAATGTGCACGATCAAGATTTAAAGGGCAACTCCGGTGGTTTTTTCACCATGTTCTTTCTCCATCAATGCTTGCCAATGGTACTCACAGTCCGCCAGGGCGGCGGTTCGGTTTGCTCAGAAACGCACCAATAATTTTAAATAAGCAACTGCAAGTCGTCTCCAAACCGAAACGGGTAGATGCTTCGTGGAGCATGTGCGGTGACGTCACAACCTTCCCGTCGCAAGAAATATGGAAAGAAATGGCGAGGTCATCCGACGATATATTTGGGTTATGCCAGCTTGACAGCGACGATTTGAGCGCTCAAGTATCGCCGTTTTGCTTTTGAAGGGGCTCGGGCATGGCAGCAGCGCGGAGGTGATGACGTCAAAAGCACAGGGTGGGCCGCGTGAGAATCGGCTAAAAATTTTTAAAATTCATTTGCAGGAAAACTAAATGACCTACATCCGCCTGACCTGGAATAAATTATTACAGTGCCGGGGATACTGAAAATTTTATGGAGATCAGTGGACACTGAAAAATCGCCGGAGTTGCCCTTTAAAATGACGGAGCGTGCTGGCGATTTGCAGGAAATTCACAAGTGTTTATAGTTGAGTTCCATAGTCGTTTTCTTTCGCTTCGCATAGCCAATTAATTAGCATAAACTAATTAGGTTCAGCAATTGATGCCGTCAAGGCCGACACACGCAGAAAGTGAAGAGCGGCAGCCCCGCCGAGGTTTCTCACGTGCTCGAGGGAGACGTCATTGTGGCCGTCAACGGGCAGGACATTGACCAGTTGCCCATCGCCGAGGTGCGGCGGCGTATGCACGAGTGCGGCGACCAGCTGGTCGTCACGGTGCTGTCTTCCAGCGCGTTCCGGCTGCTCGAGTCACGGCGCGACTGGGACCAGATCCTCAAGGCCGCCGGCCAAGACCACCTGCAGTTGCGCGCCATCAAGAGCGCGTGCGCCGGAAGCGGCAACTACGGCTTCAAGGTATTCGAGGCCAAGGCATGGAACGAGCAGAAGAAGGCGCTCGTCCACTGCCACGTCGTACAGAAGGTCAGAAGTTTTTGCATTCCACATTTTACTGTGCATACGTCGAAATGTGCCGCTTGAGGGGATGTGTGCGTGTTGTTTATTCAAGGGACCCCGCAACACTGTTTGTCTTCAAAACTGCCCCAGGCTCCACGTGAGCCCAGATGCACAGGGGAGCAACTTGGTTTCAAATATCCTTCCGGCAAATAACTATACCCCAGTGTGCCAAAACCGAGGCGCTCTACAGAAATGGCATTCTTGCACGATCGCACGGTGATCGGCGTCGCTTCTTTGTTTTCTTTATTTGTTCAACTCAGAAGGACATTTCTGCGATTGACTGTACTTGATTCCTTGTAAGGTGAGCAGGTGGCTTCCAGCCGTGTTGGATACCAGGCAGCCGATTCGCCGGTGTGCACACATCCGCTCACGCGACGACTGACCGTTTTCAGCATCTCAATGAAACGCATGCGCTAAAATATCCACAAGGTATCGTTTTCGACAACTTCAACGAAATAGTAAAGGTAGCACAAGATTTCTACTCTGAACTGTACAGATCTCAGACAGGTAGAAATCAAATCAGAGGAGGACACCCAAGTTTCATGCATAACCACTGACCAAGTCAGAAAAGCTGTCAAACGCATGTCTCGCCGTAAAACAGCAGGTATAGACAGTGTAACAGCTGACTCTATCAAAGACGGAGGAGACATTATCTTTGAAAAACTTGCGTCGCTCTTCAAGAAATATACCACATCTAGTGTACCGCTCTGTTGGAAAAACGCTAATATTATCTTAATACACAAGAAAGGCGACACAAAGGAGTTAAAGAATTACAGACCAGTTTGCCTTCTCCCAGTGATATACCTACGAAAGTAATTTCTCTTAGGATAAGGGAGAACCAACTAAGAGAACAAGCTGGTTTTAGGAAAGGTTACTCAACAATGAACCACAGCGATGCTATCAACCTTGTAATTGAGAAGTTCGCTAGGATAAGAGAAACACTCGGCTTGAACCAACGGAGAGAACAAGCTCGTTATAGGAAAGGTTGCTCGACAATGAACCACAGCCATGCTATCAACCGAACAATTGAGAATTTCGATGAATATAACAAACCTCTTTATGCGGCCTTTGTAGACTATGATAACTCATATGATTCCATAGAAATACAAGCAGTTCTAGAAGCTTTGCGTCGACAACGGGACCAGACGTATATATGCAAACCACAAGTAACATCTACAAAGATAGCGCAGCCAGATTACTCCTGCATGAGAGGAACAGAAAAATTTTGATCAGGAGAGGAAACAGACAAGGACATGCGATCTCCCCGACGTTATTCACTGCGTGCCTAGAACAAATGTTCTAGACTGGGAAATTAAGGGAATTAGAATAGACGGAGAATATCTCAGCAATTTAAGGTTTGCAGACGAGATTGTGCTCTTTAGCAATGACGATGACGAACTACAAAAAATGATTGATGACCTAAACCTCGAAAGTGTTAAAATAGGACTAAATATGTATAGGGAAAAGACCAAAATTGGGCTAAATAGTCTAGCTAAAGAACGGGAATTAAAAATTAGCAATGAACCCTTCAAATGTGTGATCGAATACGTATATCTGGGGTCGCAATGAACAAGGACGCCTAGCCTGAAAAGGAAATCCTCCGTTGAATAAGAATCGGATGGAGCACATTCGGGAGTCATTCCTAAATTATGACTTGAAACTCGCCACTTTCACTAAAGCGAAAAGTATTTAATCACTGCATTCTCCCAGTACTAACCTACAGTGCAGAAACATGGAGGATAACTAAAAAAAGTAGAGATGAAAATTAAAGAGAACGCAGCGTGCAAGGGACAGAAAAATGACAGGTGTAACGCTAAGAGATAAAAGACGAGCGGAGTGGCCGTCGTCCTGCAGTGGATTAAAGTATGATGATGATCATGACGATGATGATGATAAAAAAAAGCGCTGCTGTTTGCCCCTTTAAGGTCTTTCTCAACTATTTCTTAATGAGGTCACACGCACGTTCCACGCGGGCTTATCACAGCGTTTATTTCGAACGCCGCAGATAAGGCTTCTCATAATCACCACTATCACGGATTGCGGGTGGAATGAAAGACACGAGAAGGCGGTGGCACAACTTTGTCTCAACACAGCAAACCAAGTATGAGCACAAGATATAGACAAACAAAAGCCCATGCGAGGTTATATATATGTACAAAAACTTGGACCATCTCCCCGAAGGGAACCCTGATGGGATGCGAAGCAGCAGCGTTGCGCACGGGTGGCGTCACGGGTTGAACGGCGCTAACGCGGGTGCTGGAAGAAGTTTGAAGCGAAACTCGGTGTAGCGTTTACTGGTGTAAACGTTTGTTTGAAACGCAGACACGGGAGGCGAGCGGGCGTTGGAGCCAGCAGCTGCGGGCGCTCAGGCGGGTGAGGGAGAGAGTGACGTACGCGCGCACCTGCGAGGGAAGCGTGCGAGGGGAGCGTGACCTACTTGGCACCGCTCCAACACCTGCGCCGAGGGAAGCGCGTTGCCTCGCGCTTGTGCGGAGGAGGATGATGATGATTGTGGAACGGAGGGACAGCGTTATACAGGCTAGTCAAAGAGCTGCTTCGCATCTAAAAATCGTAGGGCACTTTGTAAGTTCCAAAGTGGCGAAAGCATGTGCCCATTCCACTGGTAGTGTGCGCATTCTTTCATTATTCTTCTGGCGTTTGGTATATCCACATTGTTGGGGCGCTTCTCCGAAGCGCTTGCCGTGGAATCGCCACTGGGCGGCTTGGGAGCCATCCGCGTGCATGCACTAGCGGCAAAACGTGGGCGTCCGATGCTGCCGCGCGGCAGAGCGATCGCTCCGTGCGCTATCTCTCGCGGCGCGCCGCGTGCCGCCCGGGAGGAGACCAATCAGAGCGTCCCCACATCGCCGAGTGGCAGAGTCGTGCGGTGGCTCTCTTGCCTCTCGTTCGCCCGAAGAAGGCCGGCGAGGCTGCCGCCGCCGCGGTAGAGTAGCCGGGCCGCGGTGTGGCTTTGTCGCCGCCGCGGGCGTTTTAGGGGCGACCGTTCGTCCCTCGTCGTAGTAGTGCGTAACCAGTCTTGCGCTTTGACCTCCAAGGTGGTGCCGGTGGGAGATTTCTCCTGTGCGTTGTTGAACAATAAAAAATTCGCAGCGTGCGCGTTAACTAAAAGCCGAATTATTCTGTCTCTCATTCCCCATTAGCAGCCATTTCGTGCGTCCCCGATGTATGTAGTAGTAGTAGTAGTAGTTAGTAGTAGGTAGCCACCGGCGCGTGCCTGCTGGAGCGCACGCACGCGCCGAGGGCGAGCGCGTGGCACCTGGCGCTCGCCCTCGCCGCGAGCGCCGGGAGCCACGCGCTCCCCGGCAAACTCGACACTGCCCCGGCAAACGCGAGAGACAACGTTGGCGCAGGCAGCGTCTCCTAGCGAGTTTCTTGATTGAGAAATACCGACTGCTCGCGTTGGAGAAGCGTTCACCGGCAAAACCCACATATATATATATATATATATATATATATATATATATATATATATATATATATATATATATATATATATATATATATATATATATATACACTGGATCTTGACTTGCAATGAAGTGCCGGTGGGAGATTTCACTTGTGCATTGTGCATAGTTGAACCGTGAGGATTCGTAGCATGCGCGTTAACTAAATTAATCCGGAACTCGGCACGATCTACGATGCACATCCCGAGCTTCGCCCACTCATCATCATTCACTCCGTGGATATGCTGTAAATTTTTTCTGCTAGTGTGCACGGGTGCTGCAACGACACGGCCGACCACAGCACACCTATCTATAACCAAAAGGGAAAATGTAGCTCTGACAGTGCAACGAACGGTGGCCTCTAAAATGTGCAACTGAGAGATGGTGCTACATTTACTATCATCATTATTTTTTATGTGCAATATGACCGCCGAGTTCCTGGCGCTGGTCGCCGTGCTCTCTAGCTGCCCTTTCGTGGCAGCATTCGTGTGTAGTACACGGTACTGTAACGTGCGTACAAACATTCATATTATGTCGCCAGGTGACCGAAAGGCCTCAAATGGCAGCAAAAACACCAAACAAGTAAGCATACAATGTTTATTAGCAATTTTGAATGAAACAGTGTACAGTACATCATTGTAAGCAAGAAACCCAAATGGGTTTCTATTTAATAATATTACAAGATGGAATTGAGCAAATTTATTTCGTCGTGTTCACTCAGAGTACAGCTCAAGGCACTCGGAAATAAGATGAGGCAATGTTGAAGTTCGGTTGCCCGCGTACTGTGTCGTGTTTCACACATCATATCTGCGTTGAACGAACTCAGTTTCATCAGGCAAAAATATTTAAAAATTCAAATGTAATGTCTGCAAGACAGCTTTAATGTCCTATTGTGACGGCATGCTGGCAAAATATCGTGAACATTGCTTGCACAAGGAACTGAAATATAGTACAAGCATAGAGCACCTGTAATGCAACTTGCCGGAGTCGTGAATACTTGCACTACAAGAGAAGCTCTGGGGAAGATGGAGGCTTGACCTCTGTGTGTGTGTTGCTGCCTTTGCTTGACTTGCTCATGTTTTGTTGCAGTAACGCCACCGATCTAATTTTTATCTTTTTATTATTTTCATATATTTTTGCCCTACTTATTCTCCTTCCCATCCTTGTCCCTCTCACCTTACAATCAGGCAAAAGTGTGGTATAAAATTTCATACTCGCCTGTGGATATTGTTAACGTCTTGAGAAAGGTGAGGCTCGGACCATATATATATATATATATATATATCAAAACAAGTTCTTCCTCGCTATCGGGAAAATATACTATCAGAAAGTCACAGTGACAAACAGGATTTTTCAAAGATGAGTTTTTCATAGGCGCATGGTTTCTAAGTACACAAGACTTTCATCTTTGAAAAAGGCTGGCCTCCAGCCGAAATGTCAGAATAAATCCTATCTTTGTCACTGTGACTTTCTGATAATATATATATATATATATATATATATATATATATATATATATATATATATATATATATATATATATATATATATATATATATATATAGATATATCAGTAAAAAGAAGACACACGTCCAAACACAGAATGCATTCTTTACGTTTCGGCCGTGGGACCGGCCTTCATCAGAAGACCAAGGCCGGTCCCATGGCCGAAACGTGAAGAATCCATTCTGTGTTTCGACGTGTGTCTTCTTTTTACTGATATTTACCGGCGTCCAAGACTTTGTTCACTGCAGTTATATATATATATATATATATATATATATATCAAAAAGCGTTTCTGCGGATCCAGTACTTTGTATGCGTTGAGAAACGACGGACGAACGTGCGAAAATGTTTATTTCTTCCAACGTTTCGGCAGGAGGGCCTGCCTTCGTCAGGGAATTCCATGACGAAGGCAGGCCCTCCTGCCGAGACGTTGGAAGAAATAAACATTTTCGCACGTTCGTCCGTCGTTTCTCAACGCATATATATATATATATATATATATATATATATGTATGTATATATAGCAGTCATGGTGGTGAATAGGCCGGAGGCGTGAAGGCAGAGATGAGTAGTAGACCCTCGGAATTGGCAACAAAAATGCGGAAAGCGTTTATTCAACGTTTCAGCCGGAGACCGGCCTTCATCAGGAATCCTGATGAAGGCCGGTCTCCGGCTGAAACGTTTGAATAAACGCTTTCCGCATTTTTGTTGCCAATTCCGAGGGTCTACTACTCATATATATATATATATATATATATATATATATATATATATATATATATATATATATATATATAACGAAAGGGAAGGGTTCAAGGGCTCGTTCTTTATTTGTTAGAAACAACTTAATGAGCAAACAGACAATGACGCCTAGGAAAGCATAGGGGAAGTTACTTGTGGTATTGTAATTGTGGAGAAAGTAGAAAGGAATTAAAGTGGACGAAAAGACAAACCTGCCTTCGGTGGGACCCGAACCCACGACCTTCGGATGTCGCGTCCGATGCTCTACCAACTGAGCTACAAAGGCGGTCGGTATATATATATATATATATATATATATATATATATATATATATATATATATAATGAGAGGTTGTGCTCAATGGGCCAAACGTATTTAACGTATAGGCACGTTACACATGTAACTCCGCCGACGACACTAGCGCCGTTGCGGCGGCGGGCTCGTCACCGTCGGGGGAGCGGAGAGCGGTCGCGCCTGCTTGCCCTGTTGACTGCGTCAGTTAAGCGGCTGCCTTGTCGCCTTGCACCGTATTAAATAATTTTTTTAAAATAAGTTTTTGTAGGCTTAGTGTATTGGAATGATTCTTTGCAGAAGTCAAACTGTATAGCGTTGTGGAATCGAACATTCTATATTTACAGCAACTCGCCGTGGAAGAAGTTTCAGAGCTTCCCAACGCGCTAGTAAGTTTTACATAGCCGCGAGTTGTCAACTGTGCCAGATTATTTCATTAAAGAGAACTTTGTGTTTGCAAGAATTACATATGCTGGCATATTAATTAGGCTCGCCTTAATTAGCCCCAAATATGCTCAGCTTATTTGAATATACAATTACCTGGGCATGGTTGCTATGGCAATGCGCGACTCGACGGAGTCTTCTGCGGATTCGTTACGTCAAACAGCTTCGCTGTTAAAACACAGCGACCGCGATGGGTCGTTCGCGTTTGCATATGTACCCGTGATGGAGGCTTTGTGGATACATTTGACGCCAACTGCTTCTTCAATCGCCAGGAATAACTGCTTGAACAGGCGACAATGAACACGCCAGGTCAAACAGTCGAACTGAGAAACGGCTTCTCAGAGGCGAGCTATCAACTTAGCTCGGTTTCTCTTCGTTGACCTCGCAATTAAATCCTGAACTAACCAGCAACACAAGTGCTATTGCACTGATTTTTTAGCAAATGGCTCACTAAATTTCCACCTGGCAGCCAAGTGCGTGTTTTTCGAGAGAGTTTTCATCCTCAGTTTGAGGAACGCGAAGGCGCGTGGTTTAAGCGCCAGCTGCTTTACTTCATCTTTTACATCATGCGTACAGCCTGCCTGATCCAGCAGCTTATCGTTCCTAGTACTTATACCTAAGAAAAGGTTACAAATGTTCAGCTATCTATGAAAAGACTAAGGGCAGTAACGCGAGCACTCATGTTTCGTCTCTCTATATTACGTTCTCGTCCTTCGCTAGCTCTTCACATTTTTTTTACACGCTCTATACGAACGAGGACGAACATCGTACGTGTTCGAAATACGTGTTGAATTCCGTTTTAACAAACTGCTATTATGGCCCACGACACGGCGCTCAACGCGCGCACCACCTTCACTCGCCTCGGAGTATCGAGGGCAGCCCGCGGAAGCTCCCCCGACGCTAACGAAAAACTGGCCACAGTGGCGCTGGTGGGCTATGCGACGGTGGAGGCTCCTGGCGGGTGCAACCTGCCTATTTGGAGTGAAATAGCAGACACGACTTCGCAGTTATCGTTTATTGCCAACAGTTTCGACCGCGGGTCCGGTCTTTTTCAAGGCATAGAGAGAAGTGAAGTGATCGCTGAGAAACTATTCGGAAGAAGAAAAGGAAGAGAGTGGTACTAGAGGTACACAATTACAGTGTACATTCTAGTGCACTGTAACAATGCATTCTGCAGGTGAGCGTTATGGATGCTTGAGAGGAGGCTGTGCGGGAGGGAGAACAAGTTGGAATACGGAGTGATGGGAAGCAGTGCACAGTGGGGGCCAAAACTTGAGTTTCAGTGAGTATTCGTAGCTGAGGGCATCGACAAAAGGTGGCCGGGCTTTGTTGGGCGTTGTACCTGGGGTGGCTCCTCTGAGCACTGAGGAGATTAGTGAGTCAAGGTATTCAGGGCCCACGTGGTGTTGGTGGTCGAGCGTGAGAATACTCCAAAGCGCAGAATGATTCTCCGTACCACGGTGTACCTTTGCCGAAATCTAGGAATATACATCGGCTCCGCGGAAAGGAAGCGCAGAAGCGCCCACGCAGGCCAGCGGGGGTGCTGTCGGGGGACAGTGCAGCCTCCGCGCTGGCAACAAAAGAAAGGAGGAAATAAAGAGTTGAACGGGAAGCGAGCCGAGTAGAGAGAGAGAAGCGACGCACGACGCCCGGCTTCAGTCACAGCTTGACATCAGTACGCGTCCTTTGCTGCGGCTCCGACAGATGCGACCGAAGGATGCTTTTGTGTGCAACCGCGTTCGGGTTACAATTATGGTTCTCGAAGCATGCAGGGTTTCAACGACGAAGGTCGTTGAAATGAAAAGACGATGACAGGCCGAGATGAAAAATGACATGTCGTTAGCGGACAGGGCCGGCAAATATTCTCGCGGCTGTGTGGCGGGTTCTGGAAAGAGACGTGGTGCGCGGGTTCCTAGGATAGCTCGAGCAGGGCCTGCGGCGCCGGCGGTCGTCGGGGCTAAGACACAGGCGACAACGTAGGAGAGAGAGGGAAATGACGTGCGTTGCGCGGTGAGCCTATCCCCTCGGGTGTTGTAGATTGTGACGTGTGTTTGACCAATGCCGTGTGTGTCATAAAAGTGTTTGTGCCATTGGTTTGCGTGATGCCAAGTGTGATTGGCTTGTTGGCGGACTCTTTGTCGAACCGAGGGTTGAAGTGACGACGCCTGGGATGTGAACGAGCAGTGCCTGAGTGTGGAATAAAGCTTCTCTGTACCGGGCAACGGCGCTACCTTCGCGCTACCATCGTGTACTCGAGTCATCGAGGGGCGCCGATTCGAACCTCAAACACCTTCCCTCCTTAACTAGTGTTGAAGCTAGTGGACATAGGGAAAGGAAATCAACTAGATTTTTTTCTTTTTCTTTCTTTCCTTCTTTCTTTAGTTCACGTTTCTGGGAATTGTGCCAATTCCTTGGCGCCCATGGCTCCTATGCGACGGAGATGTCCTCCACGTGCACTGCAAGTATTGCTGCCCTATACTCAGAAAAATAATATAGCCGAAAAAAGAGAAAGTGAAAGAAAGGAATATATATATATATATATATATATATATATATATATATATATATATATATATATATATATATATATATATATATATATATATATTCCTGTCGCAAAAAATCGAAGGGGTTCCAGGTTCAATAGGGCCGTAAGGCGGAGCAAGGTATTACATATATAAATGCGCACAGATGCAAAGACACACACACACACACGCACATATATATATATATATATATATATATATATATATATATATATATATATATATATATATATATATAATATATATATATATATATATATATAGGGAGAGAGAGATCCGTATGGTCCGCTTCCCCAGAAAAATAAGTTGTGGTGCCAATTTTATCGTGTTTCGTGATGCCTCATTTCTTTATTCTTGGTGATTTTTATTTACACTCTGATCTCTCCCTACGCTCGAAGAAACGAGAGGGACCCGATGTTTTCATTAATGCCATGTGTTACGGCTTTAAATTTATGAATAAAATACGACTCCCGCTGATCCCGTTCCCGAGCGCTGTGGAAGCCAGATTGAAGAAGGGTGCACGGATTTTGTCAAATGAATGCTCCGGCAGCACGAGGTGTCTAGAAAATGGGAGACTGGGCAGGGTGCGGGCGTGTGCTCGGTGGTTATTTAAATGCAGTCTGAAAGCATTCCCAGTCTGGCCAATATACTGTTGGTTGCAGACCTCGCAGTGGAGCAAATACACCACATTCTGTCACAGTTGAGAGGTTCATTAATTCTAAACGTGAAGTCCGAGTGGGTGGCTTTAGCTGCCCAAGTCGTAGTCATGTGTTTACAGACCTGGCAGCGGTGCTTTCCGCACGCATGGTCTGCAGCCCGCTTCCTCCTTTTCAGACCCGGTCGTCTTAGCCCTAACATATATTTTAGGTTCTTTCCCCGGCGGTAAACCACTTTGGGTGGCTCTGTGAAAATTGAGGATAGGCTCGTACTCTGCTGAATAATGTTGAAATGTCTGGATAGGATGTTGTTGACGTGCGGCAGCGTGGATAAGTAAGGACAAGGTTGGCACCGTTTTTTGAATGACGCGGTTTTGAGCCCGTCAGGGCATCGTCCCGATCTAATGTTCGTGCCCGATCTATGGCATCATCGATGACACTCTCTGGATAGCCTTTCGCCACGAGAGCCGTTTTAAGTTCCTTAGCGTGACCTTCGAAATCGGCCGTGTCCGTGAAAATGCGGCGGTAGCGGTGGGCCTGCGAGTAAGGGATGGCTGTCTTGCAGTGACGCGCATGACTACTTTTAAAATGCAGATATTGATGACGATCCGTAGGCTTTTAGGGGCGAAGCTCCTTATGCCGTGGGTATGTCCATCCTCCGTTCGTTTGTTTGTAGTAGCCACCTCTAGTTCGTGAAGTGCTCACTAGATGACGTGATGGCGCTGCGGTGCTCGCTTCATTCAGATGTATGGGAACGCGTAGTATGGGAGTCTGTCTGTCTGTCTGTCTGTCCGTCCGTCCGAGCGCTGCGGTGCTGCTTAGCTAGTACGTGAATTGATCAATAGATGGCGCGAAGGCGCTCGCTGCGTGCTCTAGTGTGATAGGAGAGTGCGACACACAGTGCTTGTCACGTCTTTGATGATGTACTGGGCAAGATTCACGGAAGACTCACGGTTTTTACCGATGAACCTCCGGAGCTTCGCCCACTCATCATCATTCACTCCGTCGATATGCGTGGACTTTTTTGTATAGGTTTGTGTAGATGCGATTCCCCCTAATTTCAACAATGACATCGAGAAAGTTTATGCTCGACTTAGAGTAACAGTGTGTGAATGAGATTGATGGGTGTGCTGAATTAAAATCATCTAAGAATGTGTGGAGACTTTCCTCTCCGTGGTTCCAAATAAGGAAGATATCACCTAGGAATCTTTTGTACATGAGTGGCTTCAGAGATCTAGCGGCGAGAAAGGGTTCTTCAATGGATGCCATAAATATGTTCGCGTAGTTCGGGGCCATCCTTGTGTCCATTGCTGTTCCGTTTATTTGAAGGAAGTGTTTGTTATCAAATTCAAAGTTGTTTTTAGTTAGTACTAACCGCAGTAGCGTCGACAACGTGTCCTCGTCTAAGTGTACAGGTGTGTTCGTTTTTTTGAAAGTGCAGTGATTGTCGCTTTTATGCCGTCGGAATGTGGGATGTTCGTGTACAGTGACGTGACATTCATTGTAACCAGAATGCTGTCTTTGGGGACCTCGAGTCCAGCTATTTGGCGCAGAAAGTGGTCTGTGTCCTTAACATACGATGGTATGGTCGGAACTATGTCCTTAATAATGAAATCTAGTGCACTTGAAATTCTTTCTGTTAATGTGTCATTGCTCGAGACAATAGGACGACCGGGGTGATTGGTTTTGTGAATTTTGGGAAGCAAGTAAAAGCGACCTGGCGCTGGCTGAAACGGCTGCATCGCCCTAGTATATCGGCTGAAATTTTCCCATTTTTGTGTAATGAAGTTAATACACGGTTTATTTCCGATTCGAATTCCATGGTGGAGTCCTGTGCGAGCTCCATATAAAATTTTTTGGCTTTAGTTGTTGGAATCCCTCTTTGAGATAGTCGGCTTTGTCCAATATTACTAGTGCGCCACCCTTATCCGCAGGTTTAATCACCACGTCTGATCTGCGGCTGAGATAGTCTAGTGACTTACGTTCTTCGGTTGTCAGATTGTTCCGAAAAGGCCTTAATTTAGAGAACGCCACGATAATGTCTTTCTGGACCGCCGAGATATACATTTCCAGGTGTTTGTCTCTCTGCTCGGGCGGCGACCAAGATTTCTGTGATGATCCGGGTAATGCTGTATGACTGGGTTTATGATCGTGAAAGAATTCTCGTAAGCGAAAGTTTCTTGAGAAATTATCTAAGTCCTGATATAGTTGAAATTCGTTGAACTTAACGCTTGCTGGACAGAATGTAAGGCTTTTATAGAAAGGAGACTAATTTCGGAGGCGGACAATTTTGCTGACGAAAGGTTGACAACGGTATTAAGTGATGTTGCTGTGTCATTGTTTGCATCTGAGGGCGTCGTCGGTAATTTATTGTTGGTGTTAATAACTAGACTTGAAAGGGAGAATTAACATCCACCCGTTTTGTAGCACAAGGCTACAAGGAAATCCATACGGATTTCTCAGAAATGAAAGCTTCCTAGTTACCGAAAAATCGTCCAACCCCGGACCAACGCCTGTCCGGGGCGCTCGCTCTTGAGCTAACCAGGAGGCTAGCGAATGACAGCACGAGGGCGAATCCATCCACAACTCGAAGCACATTGGCGTGAATATATGGCAAATGAGTTCTGCGGAAACCCGCAAGGTGGAGTAACGTTTTATGAAAGGGAGAATTAGCATCCACCCGTTTTGTAGCACACAAGGAAGTCTATACGGATTTCTCAGAAATGAAAGCTTCCTAGTTGCCGAAAAATTCGTCCTGGTACAAAACGGGTGGATGCTAGTTCTCCCTTTCATAAACGTTACTCCACCTTGCGGGTTTCCGCAGAACTCATTTGCCAATGATTAGACTTATCCCATCCCGCTCTAATTTTCCATGTTTCCGCTCTTTTATCTGGTTTGTTTTCTGATTTTCATAGTTTACCAATTCCGCAAGATCTTCCACGCTTAGGTCGCTTTTACACCTCAGTAAACGTTCAGCCTCCATCAAGTTGATGATATTTTCGTTCACCGTGGTCAATGATGATTTGCATGAACTGCAGGGATGCATCACGCGTTACGTTTCCTATAAATATAGGTAAACTGAAGAAACCATACACTCACTCTATAGCTCAGAAATCTTAGAATGTTGAGTAATGAAAAGGGTGTAGTGTGACAATGTTACGTTTAGGTACTAACGTTGACGTGTGGTGAAGAAACTTTAAGGATCAGTTAAGGTATACTATGAAAAATTAGGTCCGTGCTGTGCGAAGTCGTGAGAGATAAACTATTCCACTCAAAGATGATGCGAGGGAAAAATAGATATTCCGAAGAACTTGTTTTGGTACTAAAAGGGATTAAAGATTTAGTATGGTGATGTCTCCTCAGCTGCGACCGCAGTGGTAAAGCATACAGCTCAGGGAAAGACATTTTAATTAGTCTGGATTTTCTGGCACACTCAAAATCTTCATACATGGTGCTCTTTAATTAGGTCCGAAAGGTCAGTTCCGCTACTACTTAGAATATAAGTAGCGAACGGCGTTGCGCTTTAAATTTTCTCCGGTCTTTGTACTACGATTTATGCAGGAGTCCCAAACTGCGCATGCATGTCCAGGTCCTGGTCTGAAAAACGATATGTATACTGACAAATTAGGTTTTGCAAATGTTTCTTTTAGTTATTATCTAATGGAACCAAAATTACGGACTGGTGACGCTCTGGTGAGAATAGTGTGACCTTTCCAAATGAGAGAGTGAGTAATGCGACGCCTAAGTACTTGCATTCAGATATACCAGGGAGCGATTCCGATTAAAAACCCTAAGTAAAGAAGGTCTTGTATCGTGTTATTTTTTTTTTTGTTCTTATAAACACTGGTTTATCTCCATTCAGCTACATGCTGTAATGAGAGCACCATGGGAGAAATGTGTCCATTCCTCATAGTTGTTGATTTCGTTAAGATGGACGCAATAGTCTGCTAATAATTCGATCTCGAATGGTGCCCTAATAAGTTATAACTTCCATCAATAAGTCATTAATATGTATTAAAAATAACAGCGGATTCCGAACGCTAGTCCAAAGTACTCAGAAGTAACGAGTAGCTCACGAGAACAATCACTGTAATGCTGTCAATGCGAACGCATCTATAGATACGTAGAAGGTCATCTATTAAGAAGAAAGTCGGTAGACGGGTTGAGACCCTATGAATTAGTATTATACATGTGGAACCAGTTCAGTAGCGCACCCAGGATCTCTGCCAGGGGGGGGGGGGGGGGTTCAATCTTTCACGAAGGGCCGGGCATACGATTACACAGTTGTTGCGTGTGTAAAAAAAGTAAATAAAATGCCAAAAAATAACATCAATGATGATGATGATTTTATTATTTTTTTCGGCGTTTTGCTGAGACATTAGCGCCACATTCTTCTAGGACACAGGTGCAGTTAATTACGGAGTGGGAGGGGGTTAGGTCGGCCTCAGGGGGGTTACAGTTAGCACCATATGGGGTGTTACAACCCCCATAACCCCCTCCCCCCCTCCCCGTCGGTGCGCCACTGAACCAGTTAAACTGCTCTCTTAAAATATAAAAAATGACGTCGACTTCGCCTGACATAACGAGAGCAATTACGGCAGCAAAAATATACAAAAACAGAAATTACAGAGGTATTTAAGTTGGGTCATTTTCAAGAAATCTTTACGAAAGATATGGCTGCGATATGAACATAACTATCGGTAACGAACTAGCTAAATAATTGTGAGACGTATTCAATATTTTTACAGGATGAGAATAAGGAAGTTGGTAATTCCGGGCAGTAACTTGTAACAGTTCAGTATTAGCCAAACGGGACCCTGTACTCAGTATAAAACAGACCTATCGAAGGTCTTGCCGTTTTCGAGATTGGCCTGCTAGAGCAGATTGAAACTAATGTTGCTCATTTCGAGCTCTCTTCCCGTACTCTCCACATCTTTATGTATAACATCGGGAATGACGGACATCCGTGCCTCCACTCTTACGGCGTTTTCCTTGTTTTTTTTTTCTTTCTTATTCCTCTTCTTATTTTGTGCAGGCTGCGTTTTTGCGATGTTATCCCCATCCTAAAATATGTGCCGTCGTCACCTATGCCAGATTTTTGCAATATATCCCACAAAGTAATTCACTGCCTGACGTTTTCCTGCACGCCAATCATGTATAAGGAAGTTCTGATTAAAAACTGCTTTATTTTCAATAAAATTAACGCCTCCATCGCGCCCCGCGAGAGGGGATCGTGCAACGAAGCTGCGAGCGCATCAGATGCTTGCAAGGCACACCGAACGGATCTTTATTTTATTTTATTAGATGTATCTGTGAAAACGACGGCCAGCGGGACTGTGCTTCCGTACCTATGTTTATACAATATTTATTGCAATGTGCATGGCACAGCACGCACGCACACGCGAAAAAAAAAAGAATTAGAATGAGCACCACAGCTCGGGCCACGCTGGCCGTGCCCGCCGCGCGCCCGCTGCCCCAATGGTTAGGCACACCAGCGCCACCGCTGCTTTCCATGCGAGAGGGGACACCGGTTTGCACGGCGCGCCCGCTCCGGTCGCGCCACTCAAAATATTCTAGTACACTCTAGCTTGGGGGAACGGACCATACCTGAATTATTCGGGTGTCAGTTCACCTTTGAGGGTGCCGTCCGCCGAGTGGCACCAGAAGAGCTGCTCAGGTTGTATGCCCTCTGAGGTGGTGGGGCGAGGACCCTGGCGGCCTATACGCACCAGTTGTGCACGGCGATGGAGGAACGCTGGTTGGGCTCTGGGCCTGTGGGCATGGCGTGCGTGGCGACATGGCAGCCATAAGGTTCGCATAGCCGGCAGGCACTCGAGAGTCGACCCTTGGAGGGGTTCCGTTGGTGGCTGGCTGCCGGTTGCGATGGTGCCAGCGATTAGCACTGGTGAGTAGCCCTCTGTGAACTAAAGAAGGAAAAAAAGAAACAAAAAAAAATTGGCAGATCCCACGTGCAGTGGGAATCAAGGAAATGCGAAGCACGCATCAGGAACGTAAAATGGATTTGCATTGTTTTCTCGCTGTACCGAGTTTGGTACATATGAAATTAACGAAACGGCCTCAAGAGCATCAAGACTGCGGCGTGTAAACAACGCCGGTCATACACGCATATCATGACTCTGATGTTATGACCTGTCATTTACGTCCGTCATGCAGTCGTGTTGTGCCATAGCAATTTTTGTATAAACCCCAGTAACGAAACGCGTGGCATGTAAATCATGCCGCTAATGATATGCATGTCACGATTTTCACATTATGACCTGTCAGTTATGATCGTCAGGCAGTCTTGTTGTGCCATACATTTTTCGTATGCATCCCACTAACGAGACGGCAGTATGGCGCCAGGACCGTGACATGTAAATCATGTCGCTCATGACATGCTTGTCATGATTTTCATGTTATGACCTGTCATTTATGTTTGGCATGCAGTCATGTTGTGGCATGCCAATTTCCGTATACGTCCCATTAACTAAACACGTGGCATGTAAATCATGTCGTTCATGACGTGCATATCATGATTTTCATGTTATGACCTGCTATTTATGTTCGTCAGGCAGTCATGCTGGGCCATACCAATTTTCGCATACATCCCATTAGCGAAACGGCCAGGAGAGCACCAAGACCGTGGCATGTAAATCATGCCGCTCATGTCATGAATGTCATGATTTTCATGTTATGACCTGTCAGTTACGTTCGTCATGCAGTCATGTTGTGTCATACTAATTTTCGCATACATCCCTTCACTTCACTTCACTTTCATTTCCTTAAAGACCCTCTCTAGGGGTATTACATAAGGGGTGGTGATAAAGAAAAAAAGACTATACATCGGTGTTTTTAATGGCTTCGGCAAACATAGATGGGTTAGTGATGCCACAGATGGCGTGGGGAAGGCCGTTCCAGTCTTTTGCTGCGCGTACAAAAAAGGAGGCTTGGAATGCAGTGGTCCGGGTACGTGGTATTGTGACTTGTAACGGATGACCAGTGCGATGAGATATGTGCGAAGGGGGCGTGATGTACGGTGGATGATTCAGTGAACTGAAATAAAACATATGAAAAAGAGAGAGGGTGGCACACTGTCGGCGTGAAGCAAGGGTTTCCAAACCTGATTCCACCTTCAGAGATGAAATGCTGATGTCATACGAATATGCAGAATGAATGAACCTGGTAGCTCGATTTTGAAGTGATTCGAGTTCTCTTATGATGTATGTTTGATGAGGGCTCCAGATGGAAGATGCATATTCGAGTTTGGACCTGATAAATGATTTGTATACAAGCGTCTTGACATGAGGCGGAGTATGGCGTAAGTGTCGTCTGAGAAAACCTAGTGGTTTATTAGCAGACGAGATGGTGTTAGTAGTGTGATGACGCCAGGACAGGTCATGAGCCAAGGTGATGCCGAGGTATTTAAATGATTGAACTGATTGTATGGAGACATTGTCAATGGAATAGGTAAACTCAAAAGGGTTACGGCGGCGACAAAATGAAACAAGCTTACATTTGTTAGGATTTAAATTCATTAACCAGCGGTTACACCATGTTTGTATGTTGTTAAGGTCATGCTGGATTAGTGTTTGGTCATGAATGCTGGTTACTGATCGGTAGATTACGCAGTCGTCTGCAAACATACGAAAGTTACAAGATACATGCAGTGGTAGATCGTTAATGTAGATTAAGAAGAGTAGAGGCCCTAAGACAGACCCTTGCGGGACACCTGAAGTTACAGGTAGTCGGTTAGAAGAGTGATTATTAACAAACACAAACTGGGAGCGATTAGTCAGGAAAGATGTTATCCATGCAAGTACGTTAGGATCTAGATTTAATAGAGATAATTTAAGAATCAGGCGTTTGTGAGGGACAGTGTCAAATGCTTTAGCGAAATCCAGGAAAAGAGCATCAGTCTGAATGTTGCAGTCAAGGTTAGAATGTAAGTCGTGAATGAAAATGGCCAGCTGCGTTTCACAAGAATAACCTCTTCGGAACCCGTGTTGAGAAGGATGAAAAAAGTGCATTGAGTCCAAGAAGTTGATGGTATGGGAGTAGATGACATGTTCCATGATTTTGCAGGGGATACTTGTTAAAGATATGGGACGGTAATTTAGTGGAGAGTCTCTGTTACCTGATTTGTAGACTGGAACGACCTTGCCTACTTTCCAGTCTGATGGCAGAATGCTCGATGATAATGAATGCGAAAATAACAATGTAAGGTATGCGGCACACACATGTTTAACATTGATGAGAAGTTTTGAATTAATATCATCCACACCTGCGGAAGAAGAAAGCTTGATATTTTCTATAATCGAAATGATCCCGTCCGTAGAAAATGTAATCGGGGACATAGACTCGGTGCTGCGCGCAGATGAAGAAAAGTCGGGAACTGAACTTTCATTCGTAAAAACAGAGAAAAAGGCCTCGTTAAAAAGGTTCGCGCATTCCTTGTTGTTGACTGTATCGCCATGCGCATTTAAGACGCTAATGGTGCGCATCTCCTGAGGGTTTATCACCTCCCAGAGTTTGCGAGGGCTAGTTGCAAGCATTTTGGGCAGCTCAACATGAAAGAACACGTTCTTGGCGTTTCGAATGGCTCTTAGATAATCATCTTCAGCGGCGTAATATTTTTCCCATAAGGACGGGAGTTTGGACTGTGTGGCTGATCGAAAGAGGTGTTTTTTCTTGTTTCTTAGTTTCTGAAATGTATGTGAGAACCACGGCTTGTTTCGGTTTGCGGTGAATGTTATTTTTGGGATAAACTTCTCGACAAGAGTGGCTAACTTATCTCTAAATATAATCCAATTCTCATCCACAGAGTGTGTATGGCTTATTCTCTCGAATTCAGGAAGAAAAGATACCAATTCGTTATTGATGGCACTATAATTAGCGAAACGGCCAGGAGAGCACCAAGACCGTGGCATGTAAATCATGCCGCTCATGACATGAATGTCATGATTTTCATGTTATGACCTTTTATTTACGTTCGTCAGGCAGTCATGTTGTGCCATACCAATTTTCGCCCTAGTGTTTCCAGATACGTGCTTTCTGCCTTTCGCATTTCTTTTGCTATTTCTTTGCAGAGTTCCTTCATGTCGCTGTAAAGTTTTCGGCGATCTGCAGTACCGACGGTACAGGCGGTGCCGTTTATTAATAAAAGCGCGAATATCTCTGCTCATCCACGGTATATATCGGCACGGCGCTTGGATGTAGTCTCTCGAAATGGGCCAAGTGCATGCATAGAAACACGTACTCAAAGGAGCTATTTTGAATAAAAAAAATGAGTCAAGTGCGAGGCGTGTTTCAAACTGAGCCAAATCCACTGCACCAATGAGGGAGCTCCCTGCGTACCCCGTGATCAAACAGCCAAAATGGCCGCCACTACTCTGCTTCCTGCCTGAACGTGTGGCTTTGTTTTGGTGTTTCTTATCCAAGTTTGCTTGTTTGAAATGGAAGAAGACGGTAACGGAGACGGGTGACCCAGAAGAAGAAGACTCACTACGTAACGTGCGCGAAGCGTGCCCATGGTGCGAGCACAAGAAGAAAACGTTCAAGTGTGCTCTCGTTTCGACAACTTCCGCAAGAAGTTTCAAGGACAAATTCCGAAACAATAGCGTGGTGCTCTTATTTTAATGTTTTGCTCTTTGGAACCCGTGAAGCGCCGGATAACAGCGGATACACGCTCCCCCGTGGGCTCTTGGCAACATACACTCCTCGACGATGAAAAAGTGATCCCAGTGTGTCGCGACATGTGCTGTGTGCTATAGGAGTCGTACCGTCACAAGCCTGAAAGTTGAGGAGGCAAAGTGGTTTCATTTATAAAGCACTTTCGCCCTATATTGCTGCCGACAGAAAACCTTTACCGGAGCTAAAAAGCATCAGGAATGTTTGGCGCATGGACACTGCTCGAGCTCCAAATAATGCGCGCGTGAAGTACGGCTTTTTTTTTTTATCGAATTTTGCGGACAACGTTCAACCTTGCTTTTGGAACACCACGGACAGACGTGTGTTCGGTGTGCTTGAGAGGTGCACACTACCTGAAAACGGTCTCCGACCCTGCACAGAAGCAAAGAGTAGTCACGGAGCAGCGTGTGCACAAACTGAAATACAAGGCGTTCTACACTCTCTTGAGGAAAAGACGAGCAAACCTGATGACCTTTCCTTTGATTGCCAGCAAAACCAAGCGATGCCTAAAATTCCTGACCAGCAGGCATATACTATATATAGAGCCGGCGACTTTACCAATACCACCTCTGCGCAGTACAAAACCAACAAGAACGGTCAATGTCCAAAGATTATGTGTACTGTTATACCTGGAGTGAGGACGAGTGTGCCAAAGGAAGCAACGAGGTGGCAAACGCTCTGCACAGCACACTTCGGAGCCGACGAACAGTGCGCGTGTTCACTCCAATTCTGTCCACATCTAGGCCTGGTCTCGGCACGCGGCGGCCTCTCTCCTAGGATTTTTTTTTTTTTTCAAAATGAGCCAACTCCTGTGTGACGAATCTATTGCCGCCCTGACGAAGACAAATCCGCTTGTCGAAACGTTGGCTCCCGCGACATTCCCTGTTCTAAATCGTACTTTGCGATTTGTTCATCGATTCAAGCATCCATCTTCCCCTGAGCTTCTCTTCTATAGTTTGAATCTATTTGTGCAGGTCCAAACTTTAAAGCTTCATATCAAGAGGTCCTCTGCTCATGTGTGTACCATGACAAAAAAAAAAAAAATTGCCCGCCACGATGTTCTAGTGGCTGTGGTGCTCGGCTGCTGATCCGAGGGTCGCGAATCCCGGCGGCTGCATTTCGATGGAGGCGCAATGTTGAGGCCCGTGTGCTGTGCGATGTCAGTGCACGTTAAAGAATCCCGGGCGGTCAAAATTTCCGGAGCCCCTCACTACGGCGTCTCTCATAATGAGAGAAATTAATTCAGCAGGCGCCACCGTTCTACCAGTAAGAAAGAACGATGTGAAAAAAAGAAAAGCTCAAGTGTTCCAGAGTGTCCACAGTGCTGTCTAGCCCGAGACGAGTGCCGCCCTTTGCTGGTGCGCGGACAGTGAGGCGGCGTGGGCGACCCACTGCAGTCCCCCTCTCGACGAGTGTGGCCACGTATTGCTCGCACTAGGCGGGAGCCCTGTATGCGGCTGAGTCGCACCGCAACGAGAAGGCCGAGTCCCATGCTTACAGCTCGCCTATCGTCGATTATCCCTGTTGCAACGCTATGGTCTCTGTACTTGACGCCAGCTGCCGCACTGAGTGAGAAGCCATCAGGCAACACAGAGTCGTCGGTGTGCACATGGTCCCGAAGTTCTTACACGTGACCTCAGCTCATTTGGTGTCAGCGTTTACTGAGGATGCCACCCGCATAGGTGGCGAATCGTCTAATGTATTTTGTTACATTTCGTGTCGGGGTAAATAATTTGAATCATAATTTGGCTGCGCGGCAATAACCTTGGCCCGTTCACCATATTTGTGATTGTTTTTTCTTAATACTTCTTCCGTAGCTAAAGGTAATAAAATGCGGATACGATAGCATATATTTAACTCTTTCTGAGCTGGGAAGCGCTGTGGAGAAGTGCGCCGTTTCTTCCAGCACGTGACAGGAAATTGTTGTCCGCGCGGCCGAAATATTTAACTTTTTCAGGAAAGGACGCTTTTTTTTCCCTCACAATACTGCTCTTATAATCGTTGTTATAGGTCCAAAACGAGCTTGTAAGGTAGCTTCCATCAAAACGAAGAATGGTAACCGCGGTCAACTGTTCGTTGTTAACCGACCTTGATAGGCGAGAGTGATGATGTTAGCGCGCACATCGCCAGCTTTAATGTCGGGTAGGCACGCCCGTTTTGTGCTCCCTTTGGAGGCCAACAGTGATGCAACTGCTTTTGACTCGGTCTGTCAGGCGACAGACGTGCAGGTGGTGACGCCTGGTAAGCGCATGTACCCGGGCGACGTGCTGCTCATGCTGGACGGCGTGCCCGTGGACACCATGGACCAGTACGGCTTGAGGGCGGCGCTAGCGAAGGCCGCTAACGAGCTGAACGTCACCATTGCACCCATGTCACCGCTACGCCTCAAGAGGCCCTCGTACACGCGTCTACACGAGACCGTCGTGACGGACGCGCCCGAGCCGTCGGCGAAGGCCACCGTCGAAGCCGCTCCTCCGCTCAAATAACGCAATTCCCATTGATGCACTGCGCAACACCTAAAGGAGCGGCTCATGAAATAATTCTGACAACTTGCTGAAAACAGGCAACCACTTACTTAATACGAACAGCGACCTTCATCCATTTTTGTGTGTGGTCCCGTCGATGCCTGGGCAACCTTAGGGGTTCGTAATGAACTCTGCGATGACATGCACATCGCCGAGCATATGTGTCGCATGAGGAGTGCAGCCAGGGCTTCTATGCGGGAAAGGCTGGAGCATGGCGGCCACTGAAACTTCCTGTCACTGCAGTTTCACTGGTTTATCGAAATTAACTCCGGGTTGGTTATCGTCGCGTTTGCATCAACTTATGGGTGTTCATCGAAGTGTGCTCACATGGTCGAACACATACGAATTACTCCATTGGGTGTCATGGGTCTCGATAATACACAGGCAACAGGAACTGTTTAAACGACGGGAAATCCTTATAGGCGAGAAAACATGGCTAAATATAACTAAATATAAACTAAATATAAACTAAATATTAACTAAATATAAAAATGTCAGTTTCCCCAGAAGGGCGAAGCAATTACTGCGATACCAATGCATGATATAATATACGAAGTAAGACTAGCAACATTAGGGGCAATCTGAATTGTAGTGAAGGTGGGCTTATTAAGTAAGCATGCAGGTGTGCTTATAGGCGTGGTCAGACTCGCACGAAGCGAAGGAATGACCACGACACACCGCTCGCAGAAGAGTGCATGGTACAGATGAAAAACGACGCCCCTGCCCACGTTCCATGTGGCTGCGGTCAGTATTGCGTATATGTAACACGCTGTGGAAAATGAGCACAGGAGAAAGCGTTCACCTTACGGGGGAAGAGAGTGTACGTAAAGGTAGAAAACGAGCAGCAGCCTCGGCTCGCTGTCGACTGCGTATTGCTGCGATGCGTGCCACACTAAGTCGCACTGCACGCAACTGTGGACGCGCAGACCGAGGCCAGCAGTGGCTGTAGGTGCGGGCTCGAATGTGCTTTGGATGACAGTGGTTACGGAAGAAGTGCTTTTCTTCAGCGCCAGTAGCATTCTGCTGGAGCTCTTGGGACTGATGAGACGCAGTGGCATGATGGCGTAAGGGCCGGTTCACCGTGACGGCCACCTCCCCGCTGCGCACAGCCGGTGACCGCATCGCCTCTGGGAGAGGGCGAGATGGAGAGGGATGGCGGTACTTCCACATCATCTCGCCCTCTCTCGTTGGCGATGCGGTCGTGAAACTGCGCTAAAATACCATGTGACGATCGAGCGGCAGGGATAACGGCGTAGCAGGTGAGTTGTTTTGATTTCACGCGCTTCACACCGCACGACCGCGCTAAGCAAGTTTGCGCCGTCGAGAAACTGCCCAGTACAGCGGCACATCAAGCATTCCTTTCCGGCGCTGGCAAGGGCATTTTCTTAGAAATTTCGATGTGTCATGACGGCGAAAGCCCCATTCAAGTGTAATTGCTGCGGCAACAAAAACATGCCCTACACTACACAACTCATCGAAGTAACAAGTGCAAATCCATAAAGAGGGGGGCGATCGGAGATGGTATTTTTGCGAGCGCGTTCAAGATCGCCGCACGCGCTTGGCCAGCGCCGCTGCGATGTCGTCAGCGGCGCTGGCCAAGCGCGTGCGGCGATCTTGAACGCGCTCGCAAAAATACCATCTCCGATCGCCCCCCTGTGAGTATCTTTATGGATTTGCACTTGTTACTTCGATGAGTTGTGTAGTGTAGGGTATGTTTTTGTTGCCGCAGCAATTACACTTGAATGGGGCTTTCGCCGTCATGACACATCGAAATTTCTAAGAAAATGCCCTTGCCAGCGCCGGAAAGGAATGCTTGATGTGCCGCTGTACTGGGCAGTTATTTATAACGGGGCGGTAGCCGGGCCACCAAGCTCTAGCTTTATTTCTTTTTCCTCTACAAACATTTCTTTTCCCGAATCACACATATTTTCACAACTAATTTTTCTCCTCGCCTACCTATTTTATCTATTATCGTTCCGCTGTGATGTAACAATCTTACCCGAACTACCTTGCGCTTCTGTTTGCTCCATACCTTTGCGTCACGAATACTCTCAGCGTACTTTATGTACTTGTACTTTATGGTAGAGTTACTGTATCTTTATGCTAGCATAAAGAGTTGCGCGTCTGTTTTCCAAACGCCGCCAGCTGCGAAGCAACCGAGCATTGCAGAGAAGGTGACGTTCAGGCCAACTTTTGTGCTTCTCGGCGCCGCCGCTGCAGCGAAGTCAAGTTCAAAGCGAATCTAGCGGAACTTTGCCTGCGTTGGAGCGCGTTCCGAGCATTGATTTCAAGACGCGCATGTTGCGGGACAACTCGAACTGCTGAGAAAGTGTTATTTTCGAGTTACGTTTTCACAGTGGCTAGAGGTTAGCCCTGCAGCATTTCTGACGGAACGCAAAATGACCGGTTGTATATTTATGCGCCGCGTGTTAAAAAGAGCAACACCTTTAATCAGTCTCGTCACTAAGCTGTCGCTGCGTTTTGTTTGCTATTAGGCTTCAAAGCGGTCTACGAGCGTTGGAAAACTGCCCATTCTCGGTCGGGGATGCCGCCTGCAAAAACTGAGCGTGGCTTCGCCGCACAACTTTGATTGCTTGCTGGCCAAGATGGCGGACCTACGCGCAACTCTGCTACCTGCGGTAGCATGTAGAGTAACTCTACTTTATGGCCTTGTTGAGCGCTCCTAGCAGGCAAATCGCAAACTAAAATATGGGGCTAGGTTAGTAGTTCCACTACACGCGCAACTTGATGGAACGCGCCGCGGTTGGTTTTTTTCGCCACCTGTAGTGACTTGTGGAACGTCGAGCCTTCCGGGGCCCTGACATTTTGGTGTCGTCAAATTGACGTCAATTCCCTGTCAATCATTTTCAAACCGAGCGTGTCGTCTGCTATGAGGAGAACGATGCCCGAGGCCGAACGCTCAGCGAACGGTTTACGAACGCTTTGCGAACGGCCGTTCGCAAGCGCGTGCGGCAACGGCTCCACTTGAATTGAAACGGCGGCTGCAGCTGCGGACTGGTGCGTCATAGAGGAAAATGGCGGTCCCCTTGGGCGCTGAGTCCTCGCATTGTCGTCGCTGAAATAGGACGCGGAGCGGCTGGAGGTTCGCGATGCTTTTGAGGAATTGACAGAAAGTGAATGCCGGCGTCACTTTCGCCTGTCGAAGCGAACAGTACGTTGGCTGTGCGCCGAGCTTGATTCCGAGAGAGAGAACAAGTTTATTTTATGAAGAAAAAAAAATCACAAAGTTATAGCTGTCAGGCGGTGCCTCGCCGCCACCTCCTCTGCTCGTCTGATGGCCTGGAGTTGTTTCTCCAGGCTTCAGTCGCGGAGAACGGTGTCCTACGCTCCAGGCGAGGGAGTGGTCAGGAGATCGGAAATCGGGTGCCAAAGGGTCCGTGGAATTTCGACGGAGAGGAAAGAGCTGTGCGCGTTGAGGTTCTTTGCTACTGGAAGTTTCCAGCGCGCTGTCGGTAGTGAAGAGTATAGCGGGCTTTCACAGTCGGGGTGCTCCTCCAAAAATGCGAGAAGAAGCTCCCTCTGCCTCTGAGCACCCGCGGGCCGAGATGCACGTCTTTCTGCGAGGACATGGCAGCAGCAGACGGCGAGACGATGACGCCAGTTACGCACGCTTCTTGTTTTTCGCGCCCGCGTCACCGCTTAGAGAACGTGCAGAGAAAGAGTAATCGTAAGAAATGGTACTAGTCAAGCATATTGCCTGAGATGAAGAGAGCACAATTTTAGGGGCGAAGCTCCTTAAGGCGTGGGTCGTGCGTCCCCGATGTAGTAGTAGTAGTAGTAGTAGTAGTAGTAGTAGTAGTAGTAGGTAGCCACCGGCGCGTTCCTGCCGGGAGGCACGCACGCGCCGAGGGCGAGCGCGTGGCTCCCGGCGCTCGCCCTCACCGCGAGCGCCGGGAGCCACGCGCTCCCCGGCAAGCTCGACACTGCCCCGGCAAACGCGAGAGACAACGTTGGCGCAGGCAGCGTCTCCGAGCGAGTTTCTTGATTGAGAAATACCGACTGCTCGCGTTGGAGAAGCGTTCACCGGCAACCCATATATATATATATATATATATATATATATATATATATATATATATATATATATATATATATATATATATATATATATATATATTATGTATATATATATATATATTATATATATATATATATATATATATATATATATATATATATATATATATATATATATGGGCACTGGATCTTGACTTGCACGTTAACTAAATGAATCCGGAACTCGGCACGATCTACGATGAACATCCCGAGCTTCGCCCGCTCATCATCATTCACTCCGTGGATATGCTGTAATTTTTTAAAGGGCCCTTAAAGCACCAAGAGGTCGAAATTTAGTTGTGGTGTGCTTTTGTGCCGGTGTCCGCAACAAACACGTAGCCGCAAGAATTTTTCGAAACGGTGCCGAAATAGCCGAGTTACACGCGTTTTATTATCAAAACGCGGCGCTTGCTCGTTTCGCTCTCTCCTGCGCCCTCCGGCCGCTTGCCGGTGCCACCTCCTCGCCGAGTGCTCCTCCGAATGTCACGTGACATACATCGCCGATGACGCAATCCGGTTGACGCGCCGCCGGGCTCCCGCGTTCGCGCAAGCGTTTTGTTGGTGCTGTGCCAATTAACGCTCCCTATTAGCGCTATCCGTCGTGTTCTGACAGTTGCTGCAGTTTCTAGTAGGCTGTACCGCACTTGCGTAGCGTAGCGCATTTGCGAATTCACACGGGAGCACCACACGAACGACACACGACGATGAAAACAAACAGGCAGGGAGCGCGTGTATTTGCTAGCAGACTAACCAGAAGTCGACGTTCTCCTTCGACCAATAAGCGGAGCTCGGACTCTTCTGACGTCACCAAAAACCACGATGTCGTCACGGCTAACTTTGGTATGCCGGAACTGGCCGGAGAGGCGCACGGGATTGTTTTAGGGGCGAAGTTGCTTAAGGTTTGGGTCTGTACGCCCGTTGTAGTAGCGTGTTACCTACTAGGAACGCGCTACTAGGAGGGCGCGTGTGGTAGGCGCGCCCTCGGCGCGTGCCTGCCGGCGCGCGAGCTCTCTCACCCTTCCATCTGCTGTCTTGTGAGAGAGACAGAGAGAGCGAAAGGCGCGCGTTGACTATGGAAACGCTCTTTCTTCGATGCACGCGCTACCAGCTCGCAAAGAAGGGGAACGCGCCCTCACCCGCGAGAGACAAGCTTGACACAGGCAGCGTCTTCTAGCGAGTTTCTTGATTGAAATGTCCGCCGCGGTGGTGTAGTGGTTACGGTACTCGGCTGCCACCCAAAATACGCGGGTTCGATCCCGGCCGCGGTGGTCGCATTTTCGATGGAGGCGAAAATGCCAGAGGCCCGTGTACTGTGCGTTGTCAGTGCACGTTAAAGAACCTCAGGTGGTCTTTCTCTCCTCTCTATCTCTTTCACTCCCTTTCTCCCAACCCCACAGACGCTTAGCCGTGCTCCCTACATGGGCTGCAGAAATTAGCGTCCTTTCCTAACCGAACCACAATCATCATCATCATCATCATCATCATTGAAAAATACCGACTGCTCGCGCTGGAGAACCGTTCACCGGCCACCCATATATACATACATAGGCACTGGATCTTGACTTGCAATGAAGTGCCGGTGGGAGATTTCACTTGTGCTTAGTTGAACCATAAGGATTTGTAGCGTGCGCGTTAACTAAATTAATCCGGAACTCGGCACGATCTACGATGAACCTCCGGAGCTTCGCCCACTCATCATCATTCACTCCGTGGATGTGCTGTGAATTTTTTTCAAGTTTGTGGCGCGGCCGCGGCGCGTAGTGCTGCCGCATTTGACATCCTTCATCGTGACGGCATTCTCAACTTGGTGCGCGTGTGAACTTGAAATGTTCAAAATAATTTTTGGGGGTGGTTTAGGGGCCCTTTAAAAGAGGAAGTTTTTTAATTTGTTGGGGGAAACATTTTGACTTTCAGAAGGAGACGACAAACGGAGTATTTCATTATCCGAGGAGCGCGCTGCTTCCCCATTGGCCGCGCCGGCCGCGCTCTTCTCCGTTCTCAAAGCTATCGCGGACCACCCACTTTGTGACGTCAGCGTTCGGAAAGTGTTCCCGAGCGAACGGCCGAACTCCGATCGCCCCCCAGTTCATGCACTTGCATGTCCTTGACGAGCTTACGACGCCGTTCGGTCGCGTCTTGCCGCGGTAAGTCTCTGTCGCGGCCGTGAGCTCGGACATCGCCCTACGTGGAGACGGCGTCGACGTGGTGTCGCCAATGCGGCTGTACCGCACGCGACTCTTGTACTACATAGCGTTGGGCTTCCTGTCGCATCTTCATGATGCCGACGTCGTCAGACTCGCCGTAGTCGCTCCTGGCAGCGCCCGCACAGCTCGCAGTACGCTGCTGCCCCAGCCGGGACCAGGTCATCTGCTGCCAACCTTCAGCCGCACCCAGCTCTCCCCTCTTGCGACACGTCTGCCTCTCTTCCGCTGGCCACGTTGCCTCGTCTCCATTGGGCCACGTCGCTGCTCGCGCCCATCTTCCACTTCCTCTTTTTTTCTACTGGACGTTCGTTCTTTTGACGTCATATCTTCTTTTCCCGTTATCATGTTCAGAAAGATGATAGTTGGCAAGCACTGTGGGGCGAGAGGGACCCGTGACCACATAATGTGGGAGTGTGATAGGTCCCCAGGGGCTAAATCCAATATAAATTGTAGAGAGGCCTGGGAAGCCCTGTTGCGGAGCGAGGACCCCGCTTCACAGCAACAAGCCTGGTGGAAGAAGCCGCGAGGAGTCAAGAGGCCTCTTCGCCTGCTTCTGATCGGTGCCGGCCCCCGCCATCTAGGCCTGCGTGCCGGGGAGTAGGCGGCCTCTTTATCTGGCGGAATAATAAAGTTGTTATCATCATCATCCTTTATCACCATAATTAGTAGCTTTATTTATTCTTTGTTTAGGTATTTCTGCGTGTCCGTAATTCGTGAGAACCGTGACAATTGGCCGAGCCTGTGTTTCATTTGTCAATTGTTCCAGCGAGTGCGAAGGCTGCGCAATCGGAGCGTTACATGCCACTGCGACCTTTTGTTTTTAATGTAATGTTTTTAAAAAATTGTGCGGCCATCTTTAATTTCCTTGGAAATTGCTAGGGCCGAGGCTAGGGCTATTTGTTTCATGTTTACAGTGCTAAATTTCTAAAATACACAAATCAAGTTGTCCTAAGTTGTCCCTTGTGTGGATTCAACTGCTCCTATTCGGCTGGGTTCAAATCTGCACAGGCATGGAGTTTATCATCGTAAGCAATGGCTGTTAATGACAAAGGCAGGGGCAGCGGACATTGTTGTTACCAACGTCAGCCATTGTGACGTGCCCATATCGGTTTGCGCAGTAAATAATCAGCCGGCATAACGTAGGGTTAATGGATCAGTGCTCAGCAAAATGAAGCACTTCATGGTTGAGAAATCACTGCCGCTACATTCTGTTGTGTTGCAGCTGGAACATGTCAGCCATGCTTGGATAAGCATGTTGAAGCCTCCTTTAAGGCTCAGAATGCCTATGATCAAGTAGAATATCACGAATCATCGTATGCTGTAAATAATGACCTTTAATTTCCTGTTTCAGAAAAGCCAGCCAGAATAAGACTTGTGAGTATCATTGCAATGCAAGGTATTCTTTGCCCAACACCTTGAAAGAACATTGCAGGTGTGTCCTGTACAGTGGCATGGTGAACCTTCATCCGGAGTTCTCGTGTGGAGATCTCCATAACAATATTCAACTCTCTCTGCCACTTGGAAAAGGGTCCCTGCAAATTATGCCATCTCTGAAAGAAAAAAGAACATCTTTAATGAGTCATCCTCCTGTAAAGTTGAAAATCAATGCTGTAATGACGTACATTAGCTCTTTAGCACTGGTACTGAGAGCATAAAACTTGTGTAACTACAAACCACCATGCATTGTTAGCTTAAAAGAAATACACATATACTTGTGTGCGAAGGAGTACTAATATTTTGTCACAAGAAATACCAGACCACTACCTATGCTGTGCCCTAGCACACTGACATTAAATATAAGACGAAACGTTACTTCTGGCTCTGCCATAATGCCAGTGTTGGAAAGCACAACTTGAAATGAAGCTCAAAAGGACAGAAAGTTGAGCGAGTTGGTAACAGTCCATAATCAAAAGAAGAGGCGTGCAGGACACGGACACAAGGAGAGCGGTGAACAACACGAACGCCGTTCGTGTTGTTCACTGCTCTCCTTGTGTCCGTGTCCTGCACGCCTCTTCTTTTGATTATGAACAACTTGAAAGTTGTGACATCTTATGGTGTGGCCAAATTTCGGCTTTTGTGCACGGAAGCAGCAAATATGTGTTCACTGAGCAGAACACCGTCTCTACGCTTTCTGTGTTTATTATATCCATATTTGCTTGTACCGTGGGCTTCCTTGCAGTGTAGGGTGGCGAAGCTTCACAAGGCAGTAAGGCTTGCGTATGAAGTCGGGCAATTTGTGAAAAAGCTTAGCAATTGCAAGTAGGAGTCTCTCAGGGCTAGGTTTTATAAAATGTAATCGCGCAGATGACAGGAAGTGCGGATGCATGAAATAACAGCGAAGCCATTTCTTGAAAACACTGAAGTGGCACAAGAATATTGCGACACGTATATGCTCTAAGTCATGATGATGCAGCAGCACACATCTTTTAGTTTGCACGGCACGTTTCAGTTTGTACGCTGGGGTTTCTTAAGTGCCCCATTGGGGGGGGGGGGGGGGGGAGGAGCAAGAAGGGGGGGTGGGGTACTTACTGCAAGAACTTTTCAAATTGGATCATTATTATCAGAGGTAAAAATGTTTGAAGCAGCACTACACCAGGTTATTGGGTGGCGAATCACTGCCAGTACGACACATGGCGATGCTGTGTGGCGAAGCAAGGAAAAAAAAAAGCAAAGTGTGCTTGCTATTGTGCCCGCAGTTGGTCATCCTCTCCAAGGAGCCAGGTGCCTCCCGACTGATTCGAGCGGCCACTGCACGATCTGAACAAGTGTGACAGTTTGTAGCGACACATAGGCGCACTGTGGTGACACGGCGTGCTGTGCACGGTGCGTGGCATCATCATCCACCATTTGTTGCATGATGCTTGCAACGGGAGGATAAACAGCGCTCAGTCTGAAATTTGAGCACCTTCCACAGCATTTAACGAAGCAGTTCTAGGCAGATATGAACATTAGCGTGCAATGTACTTGTCAGCTCAAAATGGTCAGGCCTGGTGAGAGGCTCATTGAGAAAATGGCAAAGATGTTGCATTTTGGTTGCTGTCTGGTATTCTCTACCGATTTATTCACCGATTACACTGGAGGCACTGGTATTACTTCATGCCACACACATTGTACAAAATCATCTTATCAATTATCCAGTATTTGCAAGGTCTCATGCATGAGTTTAATCCTCTCTTGCGTTTAACCGCATCAGTGTGCTTCCACCATGGCCATGTCAACACCTTCGTCTTTTCGTATGGCTACAATATCCGTATTGCTTTAATATGAGCAAGGCCCTGCACATGTGCATGGCAATATGGTTGTGGCAACATTTAAAGGCATTGCTCATTTCTACCCACAAGGTCCACTTCTGCAGTATATTTTCCACTGTAACACTAGTCACAGATGATAATGACGAAAAGCGGAGGACGGCTCACGTAACAATGCTCGCTCCTGACACGAGCAGAGGAAGGCAACGTGACTATGGGGCCATTCACTGCTCAGATGCTGGTAATACCAGTACAAACTTTTGAAGACAGTCATTAAATAAGACTGAATGGCTGGCAATGACAAATCAAACTCTTATTGACATCCTTGGACAGCAATGGCACATATGCTTTAAAATTTTAAAGGTACAATGAACACATGCAGATCGTACTAATTATGTTATACCCCTGTACACAACTAGAAAACTACAGTGTCATTTTGAGCAAGTGCATTTTAACACATGCTGTGTCATTTTGGAAGGGCACTGCCACATATGAAAAAAGTCTTGGGTTTCATGGTAATGCTGATGGATGATGAATTAGTAGGTGCAGCAGTACATGTTTAGGCAGTGTTCGCTAATGCAGTGCTGTGCTGTAGCCAGAAGTGGTATGAAATATAAATGAAGGAAATTAACAGCAGCCATCACCATGAACTTTGGTACAAATTTCACTCAAACCCTGCCACCTTTCTCTCTTGCAGCAATGGCTTATTTTGAAGGTGCCTCTTCTTTCACCATATATATATTTTCCAGCATATATTTTCCAGAGTGCTGGTAATAAAGACGATTAACAGCCCCTGGTGTACATTGCCACTTTCTTGAAGCTGTAAAACTGCTGCCTGTTGGGTCTGCCCTTCCATTTTGTCCTTATAGATGGGAAATCCTGAAATAAAGAGAAGCACAGAGCTATATTTACCATTAATAAACAGAATTTGCAGCCTGGTTTACAATGCCCCCAAAACAAGCATGCAGTGGTATGTGTGCTGAAAATGTAATCTTCTGCAACAAGGATTCCAATTTGTCGGGCCACTCTTGCATGTAGACGCATGAATTGTTGGGCTAGTCGATGCAACATTTGTGGGCAAAGAGCAAGAACTGCACGATGAAAATTACATTTACAAAAGGGGTACATACATGCTCAACGTGCAACTGAATTCAATATGTATGTAGCTCTCGTCAAGTTTTTTTTATTCTTCGTCCCAGAAATGTAAATTTTGCATGCTTTACTTATCTACTGTAGGTGTCACAAATGAAAGTAAGCATATCAAGCATGCAGAAATATTGCTTCTTTACAGGGACGCTGGGCCTTATATGAAGCACTGGTAGTGGCAATGTCAGACCTGAAATATTTGGAATTGTTATGTTGCCCTGCGTACAGCCAAACGTGCTGGTACGGCTAATGCCAGCCAAAAGTTTATATGTATACGTTCCCGGAACTTAAGCTGCCAGTAGCATTTCTGTTCCTGTGTACTTTACACATGATGCCTGCCAAACAATAAAGCAAATATAAAATTAAATCATGGCAGTAATGTTGAGGCCTTGGTCAGATGGTACATAATGCTGAAAAAATGAATCGGTCAAAAACACAAAGCACGGAGGGAAATGGCACACAACAAGCAGTCGTGTGCGCTACTTCTCTTGTCTTTGATTCATTCAACAAACTGAGTACCTCGGAAAGTAACGTACACAACGGAACGGCGACATGACAGGAGTTACGAATCATTTCAGCACTATAAATAAGCGCACAATGGTCGATGACAGCATACGCAATCAATAAGGAGGACTTTTTCTTTCTATTTTTCTTTTTTTTCTTTTTTTTCTGCAGCAGTGAGCACGCAAATATAAGCTAGATTTAGAGCGGCCACATGGAGAAAGCGAACGGCGCGCAGTCTCCGTCCTCACTGGGTCATCGAGTGAACTAAACGAACGTTTCCACTTGTAACAATCGCAAACGTACCGAACGCAGGTGCATTGATCGACTGGCGCCTTTTTCAACGACTGCAAACTAGCTTGTTAGCACGCTCCCGAATTTTTCGCGATAGAACGATAGCATAGCTTTTGACACGACATGCGATATGTAACTGGCACACTGTGAATTCGACAGAGCACGTAACAGCGCAAAGCTCCGAATAACAGGGATTATTACTTACGTGTCATACGAAGTCGTCGATCTATCAAAGGTGGCCACGGCAAAGTAGGCAACACTCGCGACCTATAGGCTGTCAGAGCGCCAATGAAGCTGCACGACGCGCGGCCGCCCTAGACACGCGCGTTCAAAGGAGGGAGCGAACGCGCGCGATAGGCATGGGATCGGCACGAGACCTACTCGGCTAGAGTTACTTGGAAAGGCAGCACATCACAATCTTCGCCCTCGGCGTTCACAGATAAGGCGAACTCGCTACGGGGCACCGGACTGCGTTGCCGAAACGCTCAAGCACTGGAGCCGTGTTTCGAGATGTGCACAGGCACGGCAGCGTGTCGGCTCGGTCGCTCGGTCTCGGTGCTTGGTCAGAGACACGACCTCCTCTATAAAAAATTTATATAGAGGACGTCGTGGTCAGAGAACACCTGACTTGGTGGTTCGGTTGGTTTAGGGGCATGCAAAAAAATTACATCCCATTAACGAAACGGCAGTATAGCGCCAGGACCATGACATGTAAATCATGCCGGTCATGACATATAACATGAAAATCATGACATGTATGTCATGATTTTCATGTTATGACCTGTCATTTATGATAGTCATGCAGTCGTGTTGTGCCATAGCAATTTTCGCATATATTCCGTTAACGAAACGGCCCCAAGCGCACCAAGGCTGTGGCATGTAATCATGCTGCTCATGACACGCGTGTCATGATTCTAATGTTATGACCTGTCATTTACGTTCGTCATGCTGTCGTGTTGTGCCATAGCAATTTTGGTATACATCCCATTAACTAAACGCGTGGCATGTAAATCATGCCGCCCATGACAGGCATGTCATGCTTTTCATGTTATGACCTGTCATTTATGCTCGTCATGCTGTCATGTTGCATAATAATTTTCCTATACATCCCACCTACAAAACGGCCAAGAGAGCACCAAGACCGTGGCATGTAAATCATGTCGCTCATAACATGCATGTCATGATTTTCATGTTATGACCTCTCATTTATGTTCGCCATGCAGAGTCATATTGTGGCATACCAATTTTTGCATACATCCCATTAACGAGACGACCAGGAGAGCACCAAGACTGTGACATGTAAATCATGCCGCTCATGAAGAGCATATCATGATTTTCATGTCGTGACCTGCCAGTCATGTTCGTCATGCAGTCATCTTGTGGCATACCAATTTTCGTATACATCCCACTAACGAAACGGCCAGGAGAGCACCAAAACCGTCGCATGTAAATCATGTCACTCATGACATGCATGTCATGATTTTCGTGTTATGACCTCTCATTTATGTCTGTCATGCAGTCATGTTGTGGCATGCCAATTTCCGTATGCGTCCCAATAACGAAACGCGTGGCATGTAAATCATGTCGCTCATGACATGCACGTCACGATTTTCATGTTATGACCTGTCATTTATGTTCGCCATGCAGTCATATTGTGGCATACCAATTTTTGTAAACATCCCATTAACGAAACGGCCAGGCGAGCACCAAGACCGTGGCATGCAAATCATGCCGCTCATGACATGCATGTCATGCTTTTCATGTTATGACCTGCCATTTATGTTCGTCAGGCAGTCATGATGTGCCATACCAATTTTCGCATACATCCCATTAGCGAAACGGCCAGGAGAGCACTAAGACCGTGGCATGTAAATCATGCCACTAATGACATGCATATATGATTTTCATGTTATGACTTGTCAGTTATGTTCGTCAGGCAGTCATGTTATGCCATACTAATTTTTGCACACATCCCATTAGCGAAACGGCCAGGAGAGCACCAAGACCGTGCCATGTAAATCATGCCGCTCATGACATGCCTGTCATGATTTTCATGTTATGACCTGCCATTTATGTTCGTCATGTAGTCATGTCGTGGTATACAAATTTTCGTAAACATCCCATTAGCGAAACGGCCAGGAGAGCACAAAATCGTAGGCGGCTAGATAGATAGATAGATAGATAGATAGATAGATAGATAGATAGATAGATAGATAGATAGATAGATAGATAGACACGCTTAAACTCGCCGAAGTTCGCTAAGAAATGCTTCACACTTAAAAACACCGCCAACAAGTGACGGCGCCACTGTCGAAAATCCCTATACATTTTGTCCCTAGGTACCTAGAAGCTGATAACAAAAGGTGGGCTGTACGACAATGTCTTTATGTCGACTCTTCGGAGGTGCACTATCATAACCAGTTGCCAAACTGCGTTCCGAAATCTGGACAAGCCGACGGCGAAATTGGGGGAGGTTAGCAGACTGTCACCCCATCTGGGAGCCATAAGTAGAAACGCTACACTCACCGGATCTCGGAGGCGATGTTTATTACATGAAAGTGGCGGCCACAAACGTTGGAGCACCGTAACAGTTAGTTGCTAATGGCTCGCTTATCACGCGGCTAAAGACGGGCAAAAGAGAGGAGCGAGGTAGAGAGAGACGCCTTACATTGCAATTCGCCTGCACTTAATTGGATCGTTGACTTGCACCGTACGCTTTTTAAGTGTGTTCTACACACGCCGCCTTGGCCACGAGTGGCGCTGCCTAACACTCCCAGGATAATACGTACATAAATACACAATAAAGTGGACGGGGGACGACCGCCTTTGTAGCTCAGTTGGTAGAGCATCGGACGCGACATCCGAAGGTCGTGGGTTCGGGTCCCACCGAAGGCAGGTTTGTCTTTTCGTCCACTTTAATTCCTTTCTGCTTTCTCCACAATTACGCACAATACCACAAGTAACTTCCCCTATGCTTTCCTAGGCTTCATTGTCTGTTTGCTCATTAAGTTGTTTCTAACAAATAAAGAACGAGCCCTTGACCCCTTCGCTTTCGTTAGTTGGGCAACTGGTATGATTGAAGAACTCTGGGGCGATATCTTATAACGGTTCCCGAAGTGGACCGGTCCACTTGGCCTCGCCTGATTGGTCACAATGGCTCTTTTGCTGACGCAAGCGCGGTTTTACCCAATCACGCGCGGGCAAGTGGACCAGTCCACTTTTGGAACCCTTGTAAGATACCGGCCCTGGTAGACACTAGCGCCAGATTTCTCTCTAGTCAACGCCTCTAGTGTAACTCTATGACGCCACAAGTATATATTAACTATGTGCCACAGGAAATGTAGGAAAAGAGCAGAGTTCTTCAATCATACCAGTTGCCAAACTGCGTTCCGAAATCTGGACAAGCCGACGGCCAAATCGGCGGAGGTTAGCAGACTGTCGCCCCATCTGGGAGCCGTAACTGAAAACGCTATACTCACTGGCTCTCGGAGGCGATGTTTATTGCATGAAAATGGCGGCCGCAAACGTTGGAGCACCGTAACAGTTGCTAATCGCCCTATTATCACGCGGCTAAAGACGGGCAAAAGAAAGGAACGAGAGATAGAGACGCCTTACATTGCAATTCGCCTGCACTTTGATCGTCGACTTGCACCATATACGCTTTTTCGCTTGCAGACGACACGCTCTGCATTAAAGGCCTTCTGCTGCTGTGTCGACACATCGATGCTGTAGTCATGTGAACTGAATTCCACATCTGCGCGCTTTGTGCTGGATTCCTAATGACACATCGACATTTAAAGACGAAAAATAAAGGATAATTATTCACCCAAAATCATCCGCTCAGCGGCCTCGGCAGCCGAACAGACGATTCCCTGCTTCATTCGTAAGAGCAGTTAGCACGGACAAAACGCTTCCTGAACCCTCAGTGTTCGTGCAGAAGCAGAAGCGACGCCACAAGGTCAGTGAATTTCCTTGCTCTGCAGAAGACGCCAGTGCCGCCAGAACCACGGTGAAATTGACGGATGTTGTGTGTGCGCAACATCGTTTGCGTAAGGTTCGCTTCATTGACGCGGCGGAGCTTTCTGTGCTCCGTAACACAAAACACGCTAACCTGCCATTTTGTAGTCGGTTTCTGTATCGACAGATGGCGCGACAATCTGTTAACCTCCGCCTATGGGGAGTTTGGCAACTGGTATGATCGAAGAACTTTGGGAAAAGAGCGGCAGTTGCTGTTCATAAGCTAATTTCTACCTTCAACATAATTGACAACAAAACGGGCTAAAGGGAGAATTACATTTGAACGCCTCTAAATGACAATTAGCCAAATTAACAACATAAAAGTTACAATCTAGGGATTTTTCTTGCACTTAAGGGATTTCCAGAGGCTCAACCTAGGGATAAAGTGGTGAATTAGGTTGGCATCACTGTTCCACACGGAACACTTACCTCCATGCAGCGTTGCCATCTGGTGAAACTCCCCACCAGATTTTAGAAATTTGGTGAAATTCTGGAGCTTTTGGTGGCCAGGCTGGCAAACTTCTACACCAGCCAACATCTGGTGAAATCTGGGGAAAATCACTCTACCGAACTTTTGCCCACCATCGCTGCTCATCCAAACTTTTAACACTAGGTAGCGCCTGTGACCACCCGATTCTAAGACTTGCACGATATGGCTGATATTAGCATTTGTCTATTGACTCTACTCCTCATTTAATACCTGTGTTGCTGCGCTACCGCTAGGGCATAGTTAGAGTGCACGATGAACGAAAGCTTCTTTCTGCAACGCATGTCCAGTTATAAGAGGCTTCAGTAGACGGCGCCAGCTGTTATAGTGAAGGAATGAAGTTACCGCGGGAAGAGCAACGCTGGTAGGGTACGCTGGGCTGCCGACAACTTGTCATTGTTGATTGTTGTCAAGTGGCCAGCCAGCACACGTGCAATCGCTTCAGTCGGTACGATCGGTACAGTCGCTCCGCTCGTTTTGCAGCTTTATAACGGCGTCCAGCTTGCATGAATTCGGTGGCCTAAGATCAAACACTGCAAGTGCTTGCCGCACAAGTGATCGGCACTGCATCGTGAAAATATCCAGTCGCGGTGCTCATGCAGCAAGGCAATCTGGAAAAAAGAAATGGCGGGTTCGCGGTCAAGCAAAGGCACACAAGAGTATAGGGTCCAGGATGGTACCGGCTATAAATATCGAGAATTTTAGCGCTCCTGATCCCCTTGTGTAAGCGCTGCACCTGTGTCCAATCCTTTTTTTTTATTTTCTCAGAACCTATATCTCTGGTATTTTTCCATACCCGAACAATCATAACTTCTTGCTAATGAAGATTTTTCATTAAACTTGGCACACTTCCTTATCACATGAGTGGGTGTGCAATGAACCTCGATAAGCAAAATCGTGCGACAAGATTTATTATGCCTGCCTGTCATACGAAGGTGCCACTAGTGCTGGTGCATACTATTTTGGTTATTTAATCACAATGTTTTATTGTTCATCAGATCTCATTCGTCTTGGTTCATTGCACAGGTCGAAACTTCTCCTATTTCTCTACAAAAAATTTGTTCTTTAGTGGAATCTCAGTTAGGTGTGTTCGCGTAAATCCCACTTTTAATGAAATTACTCATTAAGAAAAATTAACAAAAAAATTTGCTTTGTGATGCCCACATGTGCCTAAAAAGGGGTTTTTAATGTATACTAATAATTTCTAGTGCTTATTGCTTTCTAAAAAATTTTTTCCGACACTTGGCCTCATACTTTAAAGGCTCCTCATCATGACTTTGTGAAAAATAAAATGAGTTCTTCACGAATGTTGATTTTGTAGTCCAGGGGTTCGACGGAACACCGTCTGGCGAGGGGCATAAACATTTCTTCCGAATAAACACACTGGCCCTAGTTGCAACGTAAAAAAAAAAAAAAACTTTAGCGAATGTTCGTTTATTTGCTAGAAATGTTGATTTTGGGGCGTTTTTATGAATTTCGTAACAATTTTAATTTCTGGTGAAATCTGGGGAAATTTTAGCGAGTGTCTGGTGTCGTGCCCACTTTACAATCTGGCAACGCTGCCTCCATGAGAGGGTTGGTAGTGCGCGGTACGATGGAGGATGTGGACGTTCCGACGCTTGTCACTAGACTGTGCACTTCGGTGGCCGCTGGCGCGAAGTCTGACGTGCCCGTCAGGCAGTTGAAGAAGCTGGCCTTCTCTTTGCTACTCAAGTTAGACATCAGCAGGCCGGCGACATCGCCTGGTTAGTGCCAACAAAGTACAGCAGCATCATTCAGCGATCGAGAGATGATGCATGTGTTGCTTTCCGTTCAATGCGTGCGCTTGCAAACAGATCTGCTGAATACTAACTGAAGTTCGATCACGAGACGGCTTCCTAGCTCCTATGTCTCTCTAGTCTGTTTGCCTGTGGAGGAGCATAACTACCGCCTTTTGCGCTGTAGTTTGAAACAACTACTCTGCCCGCACGGACAACTTCGTGAGCACTGAACAGAAATGGTATTGCTCTAGCTAATCGCGTTACGTCGTCGTGATTCGGGCCACTAAAAGCGATGTCGGCTGTGATGCACGCGTACGAGCCGGCATTACGCCCATGCACAAATAGAAGATGGCGGTAAATTGCTTAGCCCCGAATTGAGTACGCGTTACGGTTATTAAACCTTCGAACGTGCAACGCAAGATCCCTCTCGAGCGAAGCTAGGCTAGCGGAGCTACTTGAGGAGCTAAAAGGCTCCTCATTGGCCTTAGCGAAGTTAGGAGAGCAGGTGAAGCTTACACAGTATTAAACAACGGACATGGTCCCCTGCTATAGAGGGTTTCCCGGAAAGAGAATGTGGCGTCGGGTTCCTAATTCACAAAGATTTTAGCGGGCAACGTGGACGACTTCTACAGCATTAATGAAAGGGTAGCGTGCGCTGTCATAAGACTTATTATAAATAAGCGATATACACTTAAGATAGCACAGGGATAAGCGCCAACAATGAGGAAGTAGAACAGTTCTACGATGATATCGAATTGGCAATGAAAAGAATATGCACAATATACACGACAGTAATGGGAGATTTTAAGGCAAAAGCGGCGACAAAAAGAACTGGAGAACAAGCGAATAGCCATAGAGGCGCCGTAACCATAAGGAAACCGTCTCCGAATAATGGATACGTTCTTTGAGAAGCATAAGAATAGGAAGTGGACATGGAAATGCCCCAGTGCGGAAACAAAAAATTAAATTGACTGTATTATGTGCGAACAGCCAGGCATAATTCAAGACACAGAAGTAGTAGGCAAGACAAAATGTGGCGATCACAGATTAGTAAGCGCAAAAATTGTACCTAACCTAAAGATAACAAGAACTAAATTAGTTACTAGAAATGCAAATATAGAGATAATCAAAGCGAAGAACGAAGAGTTTAAAGTCATGATAAAAAACAAGTTCGAAGCCTTAGACCAAAATGATGGAGATTTAGAAAAAGTAAGCAGAAGCATAACGAAAACAATCATCGAACAACAAAGCAAGATATAAACAAGTTGTCCCAATCTACTAAAGACGTAATTAAAGAGACTCCAACAAATGAAAGTGACTTCGTCAAAAGATAAAATAGAATTCGGAGGACTATCACAGCTGATCAGTAAAGCCAGGCACAGAGATGCAAGAAACTTTAACGTGAGAGATAAAGCAATGGAGAAAGGCACCAGCATTAAATTAGTCAAAAAGAAACTGCACTTAGACATAACAAAGTACATGCGCAAAAAAATGAACAAGGTGATATCAACAATTTCAACGAAACAGTAAAGGTAGCAGAAAATTTCTGCTCTGAACTGTACAGCTCTCAAGCAGACCATATAACCTTAATAGAAATGGAATCGGAGGAGGACACTGAAATACCATGTATAACTGCTGACGAAGTCAGAAATGCTGGCATGTCCCGTGGTAAAGCAGCAGGCGCAGATGGCATAACAGCCGACTTGATCAAAGACGGAGGAGACATTATACTTGAAAAACTTGCGTCGCTCCTCACAAAACGTATCAAGACATCTAGTATACTGTTCAGTTGGAAAAATGCTAATATACTCCTAATCTACACGAAAGGGGACATAAAAGAGTTGACAAATTACTGGCAATTCAGCCTACTCCCAGTAATATACAAGTTATTTATGAAAGTAATTTCTGCTAGGATAAGAGAAACATTCGACTTTAACCAACGAAGAGAACAAGTTGGTTTTAGGAAATGTTACTCAACAACGGACCGCAACCATGCTATTAACCTAGTAATTGAGAAGTTCACTGAATATAACAAACCTCTTTATATGGCCCTTATAGACTACGATAACCCACTTGACTCCATAGAAATACAAGCAGTTCTAGAAGCTTTACGTTGACAAGGGGTACCTGGCATATACGTGAAAACCATAAGCAACATATACAAAGATTGCACAGCCACACTACTCCTACGTGACAGAAGTAGAGAAATCCCGATTGGGAGAGGTGTCGGACAAGGAAATACAATCTCCCCGATGTTATTCACTGCATGCCTAGAAGAAGTGTTCAAACGTCTAGACTGGGAAGAAAAGGGAATTTGAATAGATGGAGAATATCTCAGCAATTTAAGATTTGCAGATGACATTGTGCTCTTTAGCAATGATGGTGACGAACTACAAAACATGATTGAGGGCCTAAACCAGGAAAGTCTCATAATAGGACTAAAAATGAATAAGCAAAAGACTAAAAATTATGCTCAGCGGTCTAGCTAAAGAACAGGAATTTAAAATTAGCAGTGAACCCTTGGAATGTGTGAATGAGTATGTATACCTGGGACCATTACTAAAAGGGATGCCTATCCATGAAAAGGAAATTCTCCGTAGATTAAGGATGGGCTGGAGCACATACAGAATGCATTCCGAAACGATGACTGGAATCTTGCCGCTGTCACTAAAGCGAAAAGTATTTAACCATTACATTCTCCTAGTACTAACATGCGGTGCAGAAACATGGAGGATAATGAAAAATCTAGAGATGAAATTAAGGAGCATGCAGCGTGCAGTGGAAAAAAAAAATGGCAGGTGTAATGCTAAGAGAAAAAAAAATGAATGGTATGGATCAGGGCACGGACAGGAATAGCTGATACTATTATATCGATTAAGAGAAGTGGACCTGAGCAGGGCATGTCATGAGGAGGACAGATAAAGAAGGAGAGTTAGAGCGACGGATTGGATACCAAGAGAGGGAAAACGCAACAGAGGCAGGTGAAAGGTTGGATGGAACGATGAAATTACAAAGGTTGCGGGCACAAAGTGGAACCAACTCGCTCAGGATAGGGTGGATTGGAAATCATTGGGAGAGGGCTTCATCCTGCAGTAGACTTTAAATAAGCTGATGATCTGTGATGACGATTCTGTGTCTGTCAGCGCTGTACTCGATTCATGGATCAGTTGCATAAGTACTACTGTGCATGAATACTACTGTCTGCTTGGTTGGAAAATCAAACGAGCTGCGATCACTACGTGCCATAAGTCCACGAGCCCGATACCGCTGCTTTTACGAATTTCAACTCTTCATATTTACTCTCACAAATGTAAGTTATCTGTGGACGGCAGTGGTGTCAGCATCACCATGATGGCCAGTGACACCTGTGGAAAGTGTGATAAAGCATTTATTATTTTAATTTTCCATACTCACTGCACCTGTAAACGCAGGCTGGCCATCGAAGTACATGCCTAGACCATGTATCCACTGTATTCGATGCGCCGTGCCACCATGCTCCATTTCTCATGGTACTGCAGCGCCCATTGCAGCCCCTTCCTCAAGTTACGGTGCATCAGAGGTATCTCCACGGTGCTGTGCACCTTTTTGAACCTTGGTTGCAGCATTTTGGTAGAGCCTCGCTAGTTCGTCACACGACGTGTGCAGGAGACGAGGGTAAAGGTGATGGTTGTGGATATTATACCTTATTGCAGCCATGTGTAGTGGCGAAATCGTAGCAAGTCATTCTGTGCAAGTGATAAGATGTTTGATATTTTTTTTCTGTGATGGTTTTTCTGAACATGTGCACGATGACGGCTTGCTTTCACCTCCACATTTTCTTTTTATAGAGGGTAAGATGTAGACTTTATGCAGATTGATTGCATTGTTCGTGTAAGCAAATGCGTGAGTTTTGTTGTAGCATAGCCGCCATAGTTATAGCAGGCCCATGCAGAGACAAAAATTCCTCGAGCTAGCCCTGCAGCAGACGCCTGCACCTTAAACTCGCACATGTGGGCTGCACCTGAACGGGGGCCAGGTGTACCTGGTGTCTCTGCTGTGCACCTTTTCTGAATCGAACAGACCTTGTATTTCCTGCAGAGCACTGGAAGCTGATAGACTGCAGTAATCTTTTTTTGTTGAATGCCTTACAATACTTTGGCTAGCAGTGTCAATCAGTCCATGGATATTTCGGCACCAGGTCATAACATGCGTGTTTTGTTTGTTTGTTTCCAATTAATTTTCATATATGAGCCATCTCATCTCTCATTCTTTTGCCCGTGTATGTTGAAGGGACACCAAAGGCAAATTTTAAATCGATATAAAGTGTCAAAATAAAAGTGCGCGATCATTGTGGCATTCGTTTTTTATGACACACCTGCATAGTTTGAATGAAAATAGCATATCTATCGCTTGGTCCAACATTAGCGGCATTGAAACGGCCTGTCATGCTTGTGATGGCTTGTGATGTCACATTCAGTGCTCATCCTGTGTGCCGGCAGTGAAACCCGTCATGCGCGCAATCTTGGAGGCTGTGCACTCGCCGCACTAGTTGTGAAAAGTGCCAAGCGATGTTGTGAGCATGCAGCACCGATTGAACAAGTGCAGTGGTGTCCATTGATGCACCTCCTTGCTGCTGCAAGTGACGTCGGCCATCCAACATGACACTGACACGACATTTTCCAGTTAGAGCGAGTCCGGTCAGCAAGCAAAGGCCGCGCAATAGTGCACGATAATGAAACTGGGACTGCGCATGCGGCGCAGAGCAGCCTTTATTGGCATAGTTCTCAAGAGTAACTGGAAGAAATTCTTTTAACGTCAGAGAGCTCATTTCGCAGAAATACCGCCGTCGGTGTCGGCGTCTCTCTGTGAGCAAAAAATCATCCGTGACTGAAAAACCGAGAAAGATGCAAATAAAATAAACAGTACAAATCTTCTGTCCCACTGGGGATCGAACATGGGCCATTTGCGTGGCAAGCAGGTGTCCTACCACAAAGCCACGATGTTACTTGGAACTGCCTCGGAAAAAAACATCACGTAAATGTCAGGTAGTGGAAGGAGTCTCCTTAATGCATTTCGTTCGGTAGGTGTCATGACGAAAATGAGCCCATTTGGCGATTTGTAGAAGGAATAAACCTTATGGGGCATATCAAGCAATCAGCAAACATTAGATAATGTGCTGCCATGTGTGAGACATTGTGAAAAACATGTCTCGATTACCATGGCCTCCGACACGGTGGCCTGCCATCTCGGAGGCCATGCGACTACAGCAGAGCCTATATGGTTCCGCCGTTCTAGGACAGGGAACATATCATATCAAGCAAACAACAAACATTAGATAATGTGCTGTTTGCCATTTCACCGACCATAAGGCGATGCTTGTTGTGGTTGGCCGGAAGAGGTCTCCAGAAGAACAAATCGAACAGCTGCCAGATAGTTAACGCAAGAAGAATGACAGAATGTGGCCATTTACGAATGAAAGTGCTATTAAATAGATCAAAAACCTACCATTACTATAGATATGTAGCACGTGCGCATGTGTGTGTGTAACAACACACATTAATAAGTATGCACTGAGTGGTCGAAGTGCACGCTAGTGGCCGGATTTCGCTATCGCGTTCAACTCTTAAAGGCGACGCTTAAGGGTCCCCCAATTTTTTCTTTGTCCATGAATTGAAAGGAAATCAGTAACATTTTATTCCATCTTGTAATGCAGTATAATATACTTTTTTGGTGTGGCTAGAGTGACACTCTTCGAAATGTTCTAAATGGCATGTGATGTCATTTCCAGTAGCCAAAACTTCCTCTCGTCGGGCAAATTGCGTTCTGCACTCAGCCTAATTTCTCGATTTCTAAAGCGCTGTTGCAAGTAATATTGACATTTTGAGAGTGCTCAAGACCGAACCTTTCAAGTGAACAAAATATGTCATTTTGCATTTAGTGCCCCTTTAAGTGGCACTCTCTTCTGTTATGAGTCGAACAGACCCACAATAGGAGTTGTGCTTTGAGTCTTGATCTGTGAGATAGTGACACCATTGTGGGGCGATTGCACTTTTCCAATTCCTTCCGTATGTGCTGTCCGTGTGTTGACATCTGTTGTAGAAGCTTATTCTGAGGTTTCTGTCAAGTAAAGGTGGTATGGAGCTCGCACACAGCACGTGCGGCAAGTTTCATGCGCA